>JAODKC010000045.1:3546757-3566967 GCA_026777985.1 Mormyrops attenuatus | reverse complement strand
CTTGACGCTACGTCGTTCGCAAGTTCTGTGTTAAAAGATAGAACTAACGAACGACGTAGCGTTAAGAAGTCTTCGGGAAACTCACCCCAGTTCAGTTCTCTGTGATTGTGACTCTTTATGCTCAACTGGTGGGTTGAAACAAAATCTTGGTCTGGACTTTTACTCTCTGGACCTCAGTCACCCACCTCTGGACTGTGTTTAACAGACACTCACCTCCCTGGGGGAAAAACTGTGAATAGATGAGCTTAAATGCCTCCTCGTTGACAACTCCACTGGGGCACTCCTGTAATGGGGCAGGAAACACGGTGTTAATGGTGGACAGGGTTGTAACCCCCCCACACCCACCCAATGCCCATCAAGTGCATCATGTGACCATCCGTCATCTAGATCGGTGGTTTTCAGTTTCGGTCCTCACAGAAGTATCGTACATTGAGAAAATGACAAAAGTCTTATTATTTGGTTTACATAAGTGCCCCTTCTCCCCTTAGTTCCATTAGTGGGAGGGGATCCCTGGATCAGGTCAGTCTTCACTTGGGACAGGGCCGCCATAAAGGGAGGAAAAGTCAGGGTGATTCTAAGGGCCCCTGAGTGACGGGGGCCCGAAAAAAATTGCAATATAATTGGATTGATCTGGGGTGGGGGCTAAATATGGTATACTTTTATAGGGTCCAAAATTCTGACTTAGGGTCTGAGGTTTAAGACCCTGGTACTAGATAAGCATCCATAAGCCAGGAAACACATCCTTTAAGTGTTTATCCTGGACAGGGCCTGGGGGGTGGCTTTGCCAGGCAGTGCAGGGAACGAGACAGGGGTACCCCCAGAATAGGATGCAAGGGCAGTTCAGGGCATGAAACAGGGGTGCCCCCAGGGTAGGATGCCAGGGCAGTACAGGGCACAAGACAGGGGTGCCCCAATGGTAGGATGCCAGGGCAGTACAGGGCACAAGACAGGGGTGCCCCCATGGTAGGATGCCAGGGCAGTACTGGGCACGAAACAGGAGTGCCCCCAGGATAGGATGCCAGGGCAGCACAGGGAACGAGACAGGAATCTGGCATTTCTGTGAGAGACGCGGAGAACAAGCAATCTCCACACAGAGCAGGGGAGGGATTTGAACCCACATCCCTGCAGGTGTGAGCCAACGCTATTCACAATACCAGCACTGCTCTCACTCCCCTTCAGTGCCAAATATCTTATGTAACAACAGGACACCAGTTCCAGGACCAATAAGTGGAGTTGAGTGGGGAGGGGTGTTCGCCCACCCCCACCCAGAAAACCCTAAAAAGGAAGCTATTGCTTTTAAACCTGTTCCTTGCATCTTATCGCAGTTTGTCCCTAACATCAAACTAACATTAAAGTGTGGGCTGTAGGGCCCAAACATGCCTCTATCTGAATGCATCATCTCCCCGGGCAGCATGCAATATATAAACAGGTTTTTTTGTCACCTATCGGTTGCCATATGGTACTGAAAATATGCCACCTTGAAAACAGTTTCTGAAGACCAACGTAATCCAACAGAATCAAGATCCCCACACGCCAGGATTCTATATTTCCAGCCTTATGCAGCAGCTTGTGCATCCAGGCAATGGCAGACAAAACAGAGACTAATCTGTATGATCGATTACTTTTTATGAGCATACCGGTTATAGGGGTGGCGTGGATCACAGAGACACATTAGCCTCTCAGGCCTATCACGGCATCAGCTTCACATCAGAAACTAGGGTGAAATGCCAGACTGGAGCTTCTGCAAATAAGCAGTTCGAAAGCATTTTTGTGGGAGAAAGAGAGAGCACTGTCTGCCCGGTCATGTGACCATCGTCAGGTTATGTGACCATCCTGTTCCAGTACACCTTTCCAGTCAGATTTCCAGTGTCCCTGGATGAGAGTCTATGAGTGCACATTGCTGTTGTCATGACAGCAATCCCAGCAGCTACACGTTTTTGCCCATCTGCACTTTAAATGAGGCATTCCCAGATTTGTATCTCCCAGTTTCATTTAATGAGCCAGCTAGCCTTTTCCACAGTGACTTTAAGAAAAAAAGGGACCATTAGTAAGTTCATTCATGAGAGTAGGAGACAGGAAGGAAGACTGACGTCGTAGGAGGTGGTGACTGTGTAGCGATTAGATATTCTAAGAGATCTATAACGGCATTCTCAGGTACGGAAACACTGGTGGAAGTGAAACAAAGCAGAGAAACAGCAGGTGATGCGTTTCAGAAAGATGCTAGGAGACAGGAGAACTGTGGTTTACAGGAAATACCGATATTCAAATACTGTAGGAAACAAAGATTGGTGAAGGCAGAGGTCTGGAAGGATGGATATTGTAAGCGACAGACAGTGTCGGACACAGATACTGCAGAAGCTGCAGGAACGACTTACGTTCTTGAAGCCCCGGTAGAGAATCTGCAGCTCCTTCTTGGTGAACTTGGTCTGTTCCAGTAGCTTGTCGAGGCCCTCAGGCCGGTAGCACACCGTGGAGAGCTCAAAGTCATCCTCCACGCTGTCTGTGGGCGGGAGAGACACGGGGAGGCTGTTTAATGACCAAGGCCTGCGTCTTCAGACGGCACGTCACGCTGAGCTAAAGGGTGGCGTGGATGGAGGTGAGAAGCACTGAGCTGCATCACTGCTCATCTAAATGTACCCTGAACATGGGAATGACGGGGGGCAAAGGTCAAGGAGAAACCAATGTAACGTGGCCCCATTTCTACATTATTCTTCATCCCCCTAGAACGCCCACACCTTATAAATCATATCATGTGATTATAACTTGATAACTTGTGATTATAACGACAACTTTACAAAAAAATTGTGCCATGAGAATTAAGATTATGCTTCATGAAATTTGACGATGATGAAGAAACAGGCACGAGAATGACTCGGATATGCAGTGATACCAACAAACAGAACGTTAAGGAGAAACAGACTGAGATACTGTCAGCCAAAAATAACATCTATGCAACGTAAGGAGTTTAAAAAAAAAAAGACGACAGGGACGGAACATCGGAATAGGGTCTTTTCTGAAAGTGGGTCAGTTGTCCATTCTGCTCGACTGAAAAACATTAAATGAAAGCAACTCCAAAACGATTACAGCTCAACAGACAGTCAGCATTGTTTCTGGGTTCTGCAATCGGCATTGATTTCAGTGATGTTTTAGGGTACAGAAACGACCCACCTGGCCTCAGAATAAAGCTGCATGTCACACTCCTCATTTACACGCATGTGCAGCCATAACACGCATGCTTTATCGAAGCCCGTAAGTCCAACAGAACCCTGAATTTACAGAACATAAGCCTGTCCGCAATAAGGTCCCCAAAGATCAATGTGCGTGTCAGAACTGTGGTGACGCCCGTAGAGAGGTGATGCGAAGGTTTCTGGGGGAAGCTTCCGGCTGCCTACCTAGGATTGGTCTCCGTTTAGATGTAGATGTTTCTCCACTGAGGTAAGCAGAACACATCCACTCAATCCAAGCATGCTTCGACACACATGGTGTGGAAAGTCGTGGGATGAGCATTGCCACCGGGAGTAAAAATACCCCTAATCTAACACCTAATCACAACACCTAAACCTATTTCCTCAGTTCCCCAGATATGAGGCCCCAGTGATAATCAGACACCAACACTGTATTATCTGTTCCCATTACTGGGCAAAATTGGGGGAGACTGGGACTGAGACCGAGGTGTTTGGGTTTTTACTATCCATCGGGTGTGGCCATACTGTGTATGGGCGGGGTAAGGGGCGGAGTCAGGGAAGTGGGAGGAGACAGACATATAAGGCAAAGAGGCACTTGCATTCACTGACTGTGGGGACGGAGCTGGGCCCACAGCACGGCAGCAGTTTGAGGAATCTCTGCTTTATGGTTTTTTTGTTTTGGCTGGAGGAAGGGTTACCTGTAAGTCACCAACCACAGCAAGAGAGAGGTTAGATGGGGCAAGGCGGGGGCCAGGTGCGCCCCACGAGTGCTCAGGCACACGGGGGCATACAGACATGGGACATGCATGCAAGCACACACACACACACGCCAAGCTGCGATGGTGCACCGTGCATATCATGCAGCATTCGTATCGCATGCTTAAGCGTAATCCAGCTTCCTGTCCAGTGGCCGCATGCCATAGAGACTCATGGCTATAACAACTAACTAACAATCAGAATGTTTCCTGCTTAAGTGCAATTATCGGCCTATATAAATGGTTACGCGTACCTGCAAAACAATGATATAATAATAATAAAATAATAATAATAGGCTTATTATGATGATTTCAAGACTGACTTGGATTTAAAGTGGGAGTGGAGGACATTCCCAGAAAAATCAAGGAAAATTACTGAACCCACTTCCCAGAATTGGCGATGTGCAATGTGTTTCTGAGTTGTTTTTTACAGGGTGTATGAGATCCTGTTTGGGCAACAGATTGTACAATGGAGCCCTCGCCTGGTCCACTAAGTGGCCACTCTGATCATGGCTACCTGGAGTGTCTGGTGCCTTTAATGCTGTGCACCAAATGGCGCCTCCCTGTGCAGAGCAGATGAACTGCAGAATCAAAAAGCTGGCAGGATGTCTGATCTGCCGGGGGCCGCGCCATCTCACATGTGCATACAGGCACGCACGCACGCACGCACGCACACACACACAGACACGCAACTCTGTAACTCGCACATGTAAGGACGCGACCAAAGCACGTCAACGCACCAGCTCATGCAAGACAGCGTTCTGTCACAACGGCTGACATTTGCTGACCTGGCTTTGAACAAGACCTTCTGCAAGCCATCACCCTTCAATGGTGAATGTAAGCAGCCGCTATGGGCGGGGAGCCACCGTCTCCCACCAAAACGGGTGCCAGTGTTGCAACGGATCCTATCAAATCATTATGCTGAGAGTATCAATGTTTTTTGCTAGTTTATCAGTTATAACCAGATGTGCACAGATGCTGCAGTGGTAAGCAGACCATTGTTAAATCGATGTTGATTATGATGATACATAAAGCCACCAGGTTTCAGTGATATTTCCCTATAGGTACCTCAAGAACCAAGATCGTAAACACTGCGTGTCACCTGACAGCCACACAATTACATCCCCGAAACGTTCCCTGGCTGCCGTGGAAACCGTGGCACAGCATCCGGCAGCTGTTTCTATGGCAGCTGGATCTGGCTCTCGCCTATAATACATGCAGGTGCCCGGGCAACGTTCTAGCGCTTCTTAAGCAAGCGGCCACCAAGCCAGACAGCCACTGCTTGGGCTGGCACATAACCAGCGGGAGAGACCGCCGGCGTTTTTGATTCATGGTCACTGTGACGATGGTGAACCGTCTGAGATGGACCCACACTGGGTACCAGTCTGCCGCTCTGTCAGAACATGGGTCTGCTGCACCAATGACGCCGTTTGCCTTTTTTTTTTACTGTGTTTAATAAGCTACAGAAATGAAAGATTGAAACATTAAACCAAAGTGCTGAACTATGTACAGTTTTAAAGAAAAACTGTCAGAAGAGGAAGAATGACTTGGTCTGGCTCCGAGAGGAACAGATGACAGAAGACCCTTTGCAGACACATAAGGAGAAAGAGAGCAGGATAAATAATTCCCTTCAGTACTGACCCCGGATCAGTTTAATCACTTTGGCTATAATGTCCAGATTTAGGATTAGAAGTGGATAAGCCGATCACAGGCACCGCTGGGGGGGGTCCAAGCTTGTGAGGGAATTCTGTGCAATTTGCTCCTGCCGACACTGATCCAGGATCAGCCTCTCTGAGCTTAATCTGGGTGCACGATTCGCTACGTCACCAAACCCTCGCAAATTGTCTTGCTCAAGGCCTGGTGAACGCGGACACGGACCTGAGACTCAATGGCTGCCGGTTTGAGTACGAGGAGAAGCTCATTTCATGTCCTTGACTAAAGTCCTTACACCAGAATTACCCCATTAATAGATCCGGCCGTATAAATGGATGCAACAGTCAGTCTGGCTGAATCAAAGCGCCAGCAAAGCAATAAAATAATAACGATGATAACGGGAAACCTTCCTAATATAATAAACGGTAATGGGACGGATCCAAACCGCGGCGCTGCCCCCGTCCCCTGTGGTCTGTGTCTCCGCAATTAAACTCTGTTCTCTGCTCCTGTTTATATATGCTTTGAGCGAACAGTTGGACAGTAATGAGTCAGAAGAGTTCACATATTTACCGGACAACGTAAAACAAAACAAAAATGGTTGATCTTTACTGTAAGCCAGGGAGTCATTGACTCCACAGAAGATGAGCTAGTTTGGAATGGTCCGTTTTTGCTAATTAGACAAGTACAGGTACATTAGAACACTTACTTTTGCATATCTCATCTTGCTCCTTTAAGACATACACACAAACAGTTGAGAGCTTGTAGGATCGGTCTTTTTGGGGACGAGGGATTGGAGCTTTGCTTGAAGGACCAACGGAGATGTGGAAACCTTCTGGAAACCTTCTGGTCACAGGCACTTAACCCCCTGAGGTACACACCTCCCCTCCCCAAGCCATACACATATCTAGGGCACTCGGGCACTGGAGTACTCATCTAGAGTACTGGATTGAGTACTCTGAAGAACTGAGTGAAGTACTCACTTGGCTATTCATTGCCTATAAGGGCTTTGTTAGGACCAGGCAGCATTCGGTGCAGTTGGCTCTCTGCTGGCGTTCTTCCATCGCATGATACCTGGAGGTACATAACCTTTTGTAAAAGCTGCTCCCCCACTACATACATTCTGCATCTACATACATCTCCCTCTCCCTGGGTTGAACGCCCACTTTTGCCCACTTCTGTTTTACTTGTTCTAACTCCCTTCCCCCCCCCCATCTCGTTACACCTATATTAGGGTATTTCCATCACCTGTCAGCCTTGACATCCACCCTGAATTCAAGTGCCATCACAAAAGAGACCAAACCACTGGGGTGCAAAGGAACATCAAAGTGACACGGCTGGAGTAGCGTCTCTAAGTTGTCTGTTGCATGATCCCATTACTGATGTTCCACCCAGACAGAATTCTGCCCTGTGCTTCTTGGGACAGACTGAGAGGAAAATGGACCAACCATCATGTATGAGTACCACATAAACAAACATCAACTGGCACCGCGTAAACTGGGACCAGTTGCTCTGAATGGGAAACGGACTGGAATTGTTCAACAACATAACTTCATGGGAGCTCAGCAGGTTGTGCCTGCGACTGGAAGGTTGCCAGTTCAAATCCCATGATTGGCAGAATGTTCACATCACCACTGGGCCCTTGAGCAAAACTCCAGGGACGCTGGATAAATGGCCGACCCTGGGCTCAGACCCCGAGCTTCACTCTAAGCTGTGTGTGCATGAGTGTGTCTCCCAAAAGAGAGCAGGATGGCACAGGCAAAACAGGAAGAACGCCATTGTACATGTATAAATGGCAAATAAAGAATCGTCATTTTGCATTTATCCACACAGGCAGCCTAGTCCATCTTCCTGTCCTCCTGTCTGGCGCGATGGTACTGTTGTTTTCACTAACACCGCATAATCGCCGTGGCCGCAGAGACCCTGATGGAAAGCCCTCACCAAAACGCGTATCTCCAGCCCTCACGCCTCTCGGCGTGACACGGCACCCCTCCCACACTGCCTTTCCATCTGACATACGGGAAACGTCGTATCGTAACTTTGCACCGACAGCTTTGGGGAGAAACCAAACGTCTGCTGGGTGCTGGCTACAGCTCCTGTTTGCCTGTACGCTCGCTCATATAAAGGAGAGAGAGCAAACAGGATGAAACAGCAACAAGGCTATCGACACAACAAGCAAACAAACACACCTTTCAAGAATGACAGACAAAAGAAAAAGCCCAGAAACTCAAAATTCTATCCACCCAGAATCTCAAGATTTCATAAGAGCCTGCAGTTCAAATTTCCCAAACCCCATCAATGACAGCAGTGGCCTGTACTACGAAGCGGGGTTACTGGCTTATCGGGGTAACTTGTCGGATTTAAGGTACCACAGTTTAAATGGACTTCATATTCGTTCACCTACATTTTGCCCAGACTACCTTAAATCCGACGAGTTACATCGATAAGCCAGTAACCCCGCTTCATAGTACAGGCCACCGATCTGATAGCTCTGGTCACTGTTAACAAACCCAGGTCACCTTCCTGTCCTTTTAATCCACAATGATGATTACCAGGTTAATCCTGCCATTTTCAGCATAGTGGTAAGGCAGGTTCTGATTTGTTAATTGAATGATATATTTAAGCAGTCAAATCCATATATTGATAGATACATGCTTTCTGCTACCTAGTGCCCCAGAGGTAACAGGTGTCCAGGAAAACGTGAAGGACATTTACATGATTACTTCCTTCTACTCAATTTCATCATCCGCCTTCAGTTAAGGATTAATTGATCTAAAAAAAAAAAAAAAAAAGCTGCAAGAAGCCAACAAAGCCTCCCATTGGCCCGGCACTTCCTTACTCTGGCTGCTAATGAATTCTCCCCAGGTCAAACCTCAGAGTGTCTCTGCACGCAAAACAAAGTTCCTCAAGAGTCACTAATGGTCTAACAGGCACAATTACTGAGATTACCCCATAGCAATGAACCACAAGGATTCGGTCAATCTGATTTTAATTGTTTTGCCTGTTTCATGAAATTCTATGCAACGTTACTCACTGGTGAAACTGACCAGTGCTTGGATGGCAGGAACTTAACTTGGCTGAGTAAGATGACCTTTTTGACCTTGTATAAGTGGATATGGGAAACAGATGTACCAATATTGACCACTGTCTGTGATATGGTAGGTGTCTACAGTTCAGACTGATATAGCACTTACCAAACAGCCAAGCAGACTGCTGTTGATGAGCACAGAATCAGTGATCTGCCCCGATGGCTTTAGGCAGAGCAGCCTAACGCAGACAGGCTTCAGGTTCTGGGGCCACACAGCAAGACTGGAGTTCTTAATAGGCTTCCATACTTTTACTGAACCATACAATCAGGTCAGAACAAAAGATTCAAATGAAACACAGGACCATGACCTTTGTTACTCTGTGTGCTTCCACTTAGAGACAGAACAATAAGTCACATCATCATATGGAAATGCGGTTCGGCTCGGAGAGGATTCTCCTGCTTGGATTAGCCATTTGAAACACACCATGGGCAAAGTGAAATAACACATCAGGAGCAGAAAACAGAAAGGAACATTCCGGAATCATTCCTGCCAAGCCAACATCCCACACACAATATGTCAGCCGGCAGAACCTGCCCTCACCGCCGACTTTAAAAACAATGCAAACTTCAGCACTGTCACGAATGCGGACAAATATTTCATCTGGCAGAAAAAAAATTAAACAAGTGACACCCTTGATTAAAAGGCACCTAGAGGAAGACAGAGCAAGAAGCCGGCTTTTCCAAAAACTAACCCCCCCCCAAGGAACTTTACCTTCCACTATTCCAGCTCCCCCGACGGGCTCAAATAGACCGAACTGCTCCAGAACCTTGACGAAGAGCCCCATGACCACCAGGACAGCTACGATCTCCAGGCCATCCAGGTCCATGCTGAGGCTGCCGGTCTGGACACACTACATGTCCTTCATTACCGACCACGTCAGCCTCCGCTCGCTGTTTGCCGTAAAAAATCCCCTCGTCGGCAAGCGTTGTCAGGCAGGGGTTCATTCCCCCTTCCCTGCCCTCGCCCCTCACCCCCCCACCCCTGTTAATTCCAGCTGGAGCCCCTCTCCTTATGCCTCAATAAACCCGGTCCAGTTCCTCCAAACCTGTGGGACGAGCCGGGATCCACATCCAAGGATGCCGGTAGTTAAGGATTCTGGGGGACCCCTCTCTGTCCTGCCGGTAGGGAGCTTCAGAGTGCTCTGTCAAAGCCTGGGGATGGTGAGGCCCCCCCCACCACCTCGCAGAGGGGCTGGGGAAGCAAGGGAGTCTCCTAACGCTGTGACGGCCAGCGTGAGTCTGTTACTGCCAAAGTATGTGCGAGGGAGGCGGGAAAAAAGGGAGAAAACAAATGAGAGAGAGTGAGCCGTTCCCGCCCATTCCAGTGACACTACCTATACTGATTTGCCTAACGCTGTTACCTAGGTAACAGGGCGGCGGATACCTAGAGGTTCCAGCAATGGTTTAAAAAACGAGCCCGGCGTTTGATGCCTGCCCTTTTTCTCACACTATATGCTAAGAAAAGATGACTTTGTTCAGTTTTACCAGTTTCACACTCCCAGCTTGCCAGCATTATGATTCTACCTGTTCTGTGAAATGAAATGAAGCCTTATCTGCCATTTGCACAAGTATAAGAGCAGATAGACTGCAATGGGCTTTTTTTGAGTATCCCATCATGCTCTCCTTTTTTTAAAGGCATACACAGATACAGAGGTGAGAGCGAAGCAGGGTCAGGTTGTTCTTCCAGCACCCCTGAAGCATTTTTCGGGCAGTTATGTACCTTAAGGGCCCAGCTCCAATGTCATTCTTCTGCCGAGCGTGGGATTCGAGGCCTAACCCACTGAGCCACACAGAGCCCCCCCTGTGGTTACTTACATGGAATGCTTTTAACCCTCTTTCCAGCCCAGGGTCTCATGGAGACGTCATAGATCAGAGCATCTCCCTCCGCTGCCTCGTACATTAAAAATCACCACTGCCATTTCATAGCTGTTCCAACTCCATCATCAAGATATTTTGCTATTTACATTTTCTCTGTTCTAATTAACCGTATCAATCATTTTGAGGTAATTTATGATCAAACCATCACGTTTGGGTGCCACCAAGATGTCCGTCTGCGACATCATTGGTGGTTTTTGCGTTGTTTACAACAGTGTTGGCTTTGGCAGCCCTCTGGGGCAGGAGGCCAAGGAAGCTCTGGGTTTGCATAAATATTTACCACGGTGCCCGCTGGGATTTTCTGGTCAGGCCCTGTCCCTGACGCTTTGGCAGTATGCGTACAACGGCTCATTACGCTGATATGTCACTCCGGATTGTTCCGGATTGATATGAAGGAGAGGAATGAGTGAGGGAGCAAAGAAGGGAGACAGAGGGATGGCGGACGAAAGCGCAGGACTCCAGCAGCACTTATCTCGCTAGCAGCCCCCGGCAGACCTTTGAGAGGACGATGCCCCCGCAGGCTATTTCCAGCCGTTTCACTTGAAAGTGTTTGCACGGCTGATTAACCCGGAGCGAGCGAGCTCATTAAAAAAGCCACTTCATTTCCAGAAAGTTCCAGCACCACACATACATACACACGTCCCTTTAAGGTATCTTGTTACTGGGCACAGCGCTATTCCACGGCAGATTATGCCATCACAGTCCGCTTCCTGATCCAGCAAGGCAGAATTATCGATTTCACGCCCACAGGACCGGGGGAGGATGCGGGGTATAGACTCTGGGGACACGCGCGTGAACACATCCGCTCATATCTGCATGCGTGTGCGTGTTGGGCCTACTCACAGTACGACTGCAGCTAGGTCTTCCTCCCCGAAAGTCACCTGACCCGCCGCTTCACACCTACCTGTGGTTTAATAACTGCCATGGCAACCAGAAGACAGGAGGCATCGCGCTCAAAAATCCATGACACACCTGTCTCTTTAAGAGCAGGTTTAAAGGGGCACCTTCCACATATCAATGGACTCTAGTTTAGAATGGAGAACTCGCTGTGATTCAGCTGGTCTGCCAGAAAAAAAGGTGAATAAAAAAGTAACTATGCTGCAAACGGTAACAAGACAGAAAGAGCAGAAACCGCATCGATAATCTGTTATTCTGTGTGTCGGCTTTTAATTTTCAATGACAGGGACAGGCGACGTATTCGCCCGCCGCTGCTACCGCGCAGGTCTGAAATGCCATCTGTGAGTCAGACCCAGAAGCGACACCGACAGACAGCCGCCGCAAAAATACACTGGGAGTTTATTTTTAATTTCAGCGCGTAGCTGGGCCTCCTTCCCCTTCATCACACACTCCCCGCCTTCCGCTCGTCATGCTCCAATGTTTTGTTTGTGTCACTCGTCAGAAGGAGATCTGTTTGTTATTTGTTGCAATTACGCCATCCTTCGTAATATCAAGTTGAACTTTTCTGTTGCCCCATTTCATTCTGGGATTAGTGTGTCCAGGGGGAGGTCCAGTAGCTATCCAAAGTCAGCAGGGTAACAAAGTGAATGATATGTGAAAAATGGGAGCATTATACTGCAGAAAAATACAGGGCGTATCAAACAGTGGCATTCTGGAATCCAATAAGATGTGCTATGTTTAATTGGGGAAAGAGTGCATTTCCATAAATGGCCAACTGTCAAGTTAAAAAATAACCCCAAATCAGAGAACTAATATCTGAGTCAAAATGGGTTGACACTGAAGATCTAGGAAGAATCAACAGTGCTAAACATGAGCGGAAACAGCATACCGGGCAAAGAGGAATAGTCTTTCCCATAACAAGGAAGATACGACAACAGCTGAAATGTTTAAATGTAATTGTCTGGTCTCTAAGGGGAGGCAGCTTTGATTAACATCAGCATCATCGACGTGGAGGAAATCAGGATGAAGATACGTGAGATGAATCCACACACAGCCTTCCAGATCCATGCGGGCCCTACAAAACCAAAAGCCATCAGACCACAGATCCAAATTACCAGGAATCTGATCCTGTCCCCAGCCCCCCCAGGACAGTTTTGCCCATCATCATTTTTGCTTTTATTGTCACCCCTGAAAGAAAGCAAACAGCAGGATGGAGGCAGGAATGAAGGTATGTGTTTGGCATGGGGGTGGGGTTTGAGCTGTCCGATATGAGCTGTGCACGAGCGGGCTCCAGTGCGTGGTAATCGACGATTATCTGCCGCCATGTGACACTCTATACCCAGTCTGCGAGGCCTCCTGCCATTACCGCTGCATTTGTGGTCCCTTCCCATCATGCCTGGGGGTAACTTCATCTGGGGCACTGATGTCCCAGAGAGGGGAACCGATCGCTAACCCAAATTCGTGTTCCATCAAATCATTTTCAATAAATCAAAATTTACTGGATTTGAATAGATCTTTCCAGAATTCAGCCCCATGGGAAAAAAACACATGGTGCCCAGACAAGCCTAAACCAGAGAGCTGTCTCGAACCCATGGATGAGGCCCATGAGAAGCAGCCTTTGACCTCCCGATTCCAAGAGAACACAGTGCGGTGGGTGGGAGTAGAGGTGAGGGGGAGCTGAATCTCTCTGTCTTTCACCGTCCAGCGGATCCCAGACTGTCGCCGAGCGGGGGCAGCGCTGGCTGCGGACTCCGCTCTTGACACCTAATTAAGCCAGCCACTGTCATCAGGCTGTCCCCGAGGCTGGAGACAGGAGCCGGTTGAAGCGTATGAACCACAGATCCCTCCTGGCAGCTCCTGGCTTCCACAAGACCGGGCCCGAACGAGGCCGAGTCTCACGCAATATGGAGAGCTGGTGTAACAAGCAGGGACCCGCTGACTTATAAAACACACACGAGAGAATATCACTGGGAAAAGCAGGGGTACCACGGGAACACAGATTCAGGCGGCAGACAGGGGGCAGGAAAAGGCACCTTATCACCATGCTCCACCGTGTAATCATGAGCTATGAAAGACGGCGAATGTTATGTAAGCCCTTGTTTTTGCGACAGTCAGGTACGGCCGGCAGCACCCACACAAATAACACAGGACCTATTGCACTAGAAATTTTTCCACGAACAAGACAGCCTGGTTGGCAGGGTGGCCCAAACAAGATCTTGCCAACTTGCTCCATGGTACATTGTCCCTGTGTGGTCACCGGCCCGGAGAAGCATATAAGGAAAGGGCCAAGGAATCAGTCATCACAGCTAAGCTGTTCTTTTTAGAAAATCTCACGGGGCCTGTTCCTGAATGCAGAACTAGCCTCAGATGCCAACCATGGAGAGATTTGGGGATGAGGTCGTCATGTAGGCCAAAGGCTACAGGAAGTCAAAAATATTTAATGAAAAGAGCACAAAATGAGATGTGTAGCTCTTTGAGAAATATAAGCTTTCAAGGAGGAAACGAGTACTAGGAAGTACCTGGAAAATGTAAGCATCTCCGATCCATACATCATCACCTCCCCAACCTACAGCCATAACGACATAAGTATCCGTAGGACTAGCCGTTAGCTCTGTCCCATCAATCCCGGGCTCCACCTCCCACTGGTTCATACCAGTTATCCTTCTGATGATGGATTCTGCTTGGGTGTTTGGAGAGCCTGATGACTTTGAAGGACCGAAGATAACGGCATTACAATCCACTCACCACAGCCTGACCAGTCACCAATCCATACATTCCGGGACCATCCTATATTTCTAATTATTGTGAAACAAATCTAATTAATCCCTTTTAGCCAGTGCTATACTTTCATTTCTTTCAGTATCACACTCAATTCCCGATCGACCCCACCCACCTCACAGTTCTCGCTGGTGCCCTTCTTAGCCCCTATCGATTCTTCTAAATTGCTTTTTCACACTGACTGACAGCCAATAAGATAACATTTCTGCCTTCCGTAACTTCTGATGTGCATGCTGAAATGTGGCCCCTAAGTCTCTGTCGGCGGATGTCAACACAATGACTTGTGGGGTGGGCCTCATCCATGGGTTCGAGACAGCTCTCTGGTTTAGGCTTATCTGGGCACCATGTGTTTTTTTTCATGGGGCCATGTGGGTTGCTTTTTAATTTTTCAGATTCCCCCTTAGGCCCTGCCATGTGGTTTCCGGAAACCACGTTAAGTCTGAGAAATCATCTGTGTGTTGTGGACCAACAGCTACCCCCAAACTAAAAACTGTGACCAATGTATATTGATGTCACTTCAGAAAAATGCTAATGCTAATCACTCCTTCAACCCGTGAGAGCTACACTTTGAATGTGTACCAGTTGAGCATTTCCTTGAAACTCTTGTGCAGTAATAGATATTGGCCTCCTGTCGCATTGCATACAGACCTAGGCTCCCTCCATGCTAGCTTGACAAAGGCAGAAGAACCTCCCCGAGGTGTGATATTCAACTGTAATTAAATTCATCCAAGGGTGGTTACCTAAAATCTAGCCCCACCCCTTCATTTGCATATATCAAGCAGCCCAGAGAGCCGCGAACCTTAGAGCCAGCAGGTCCTGGCAGTGGTGCCAGTAATTAATCTCACCACTAGGAAGGTGCCTTCTGGGCTCTGAATAATAAGGATTAGTTAAAAAAAAATTGGCGCACTGGGAGAGTCCAAAAGGAAGCACAACGTACTCAAAAAGGTCACAGATGGGGCAGAGCCCAAAACCAGTCCACGGTGTTTACAGTAATGACAGTAATGCCTACTTTTTTATTCTTTCTTACTTCCACCTGCGTTGTCCAGGTGCGTTGTGTTCAGGAAGAGAATATGAATATTAATCAGAAGACAGACACTCTCCTCTTTAGTTCAAACCAGGATAACAGTTGTTAAACATAGGATGTTTGTCACTGGTAGTTCTGTTGATGAGAATTCGTGCTTAGTATTACCTGTTGGGCCTGGTTAGCAGATGTCAAAATGATGCAAATTAAAAATAGTTTTAAAAAGTGAACGGGTAAAATTTGTTTCTTCAGCACTAATTTATCCATGTTAAAGTATACAAGAGCAACACCTGTGTATGAACTCAGGCTAAACTGTACATGACCATCAGTTTTTAAATTGTAGACGTGCTCTGAAAAACACAAAGTCACAAGGACTTTTTTAAACACAACGCCTTGATTATTTCAGCTCACTGTACCGGTGAAACAGCCTTAGAGGGATGCTGGTATTTGGCACAATGACTAGTAGACTTCAGACTGAATACAAAGGTAGGATAATTTGCTAATAGCTAGCATTAAGAGATCGGCACATCTGTCTAGAAAGCAACAGAGCCAACCATCACTCTGTCTAGCTCGATAGTGAATGTTTGTCAGCTCAATGAGGACCTCTGCTGGACACTCACTGAGCATCTTGGAGCATCCATGCAGTTGGATGCTTCAAACGAATGGACCAAACTGTAGTCCACGCCCTCTTTCACCTGCAGTTTAAATTGGTACATGCTGGTGGTTGGCAGGAGTCCTTGTCCATAAGTAAATGTGCCCAGCGAGGAGGCTTCTGACAGGAAGGGTGAATGAGCAGCAACTATACACTTTGTTTGGATTTATTTAGCTGAGACTTTTGTCCAAGTGAGGATTGGAGAGCAGGATCAGCCAGTGCAGTTGCCGTAGTTGGGAGTTAAAGGCTCAAGGGCCTAATGGTGACATCACTTTGCCAGCCTCAGGATTTGAACCAGCAACCATCTGATCGTTTTGCAAAGCAAAGAGTACCAAACTAAGCGGCAGTCAACATGCATGAGCAGAAAGGTTTAAACAATCTGGAAGATGAGTAAGTGACGACCAGTCGGAGGATGTCTGATGCAAAGCACAGGCCGTGAAAATATGAGTTACATCTGGCAGTATATGTCAAGGACAGTATCGTGCAGAACACGACAGGGTGTCCATAAGTCCAACATCAGAGCTCCATAAGTGCATGGTGCAGAACCTAATGATGTATGCAGATCACAGGCCAGAGGTCTCTGGGGAGTCACAATGCTATTGCGAGGACATCCTCAGACCACCCAGCACCATCGATCCGTGTCGTCCTTCTGCACCTCTGTACACATCCCACTCAAAATCCATCTCTGAATCGCCCTCTTTTGGCGGGAGGACTTACCAGCATTCCAGGATTCACCTGTATGCCAAGTCAACAGAAGCTTTTTCTGAGCCTTAAAATAAATAATGAACAACACGGCCATGATGACAAGCTCAATGCCAAGCCTGAGCCGATGTCCTCGACCTGACACCTGTAATCCATTGTGGGGATCCTGCCTTTCTACAGCTCAAAAACTGACCTCCTCATAGGGGAGTGGGAGGTGTCAGCTCTGGCAGAGGATGGCGGCTTGGCTGGCTGCCTTGGCGCAGTGAAACACAAATGGCCATTGGGAAGTTGTCTCATCGGGATGGCATAACTTGTGGTAATGCCTGGACCCGGACCAGGCCGCTTCATAATGGACCCCCCCCCCACAAAGGCAACCTCATAGTCAATGACACATACACAGTTACATTCTCCTTTCCTAATGCACACAGAGACACAGGTTAGGAGAGGGTGCTGTGCCCGGTCAGCCACAAGGTGGCAGTGGCGTCCTTGTTTAAATACACTTGTCTCTTTGCTTTATCATTCACCTCAGGTGGTGAAGACTATTAGTTCATTTAGAACTAATAAAAATGCAGTATTTAACAACTTCTGTCATGATCTCAAAAGTTCATTCTTTCCCCTGCCTGATTAAAATAGAAACACTCTGTCTCGCTGGAAACTATTTTTGCCATCCACTGAAGAAAAGGTTGCTATTTACGTCCCGTGCTGTGCTTCAGCGATATAATCAAAAGACCCCAGCAACAGAAATGATCAAAGCCATGCTTTTTACCTCCAGTTGGAAACGTGCGCTTCTGCATCAACGGGTACAGTGCAACTATACTACACAGAGTAAGACAGAATGAGTGCAGAATAAATCTGTTGACGTGAGTGCAGAAGCGGATATCAAGACAATATACTTCACTCATTATGCATTAATATTGCATTTGCATTGATCTCACCTGAACAAGAATGTGTACTTGTAGAATGTTTCAGGTTATAGGTTCACTGTATCCCTACCACTCAGCCCTTCACAGAGGCTCCCCGACAATGGGCATTGGGCCTTTCAGGGGGGACCATACCATTGTGCCCTTCATGGAGATTCTCCATTCTCCTATTGTGTCTTTATCATTGTGCCCTTTAGGGAGGTTCATCCAGAGTGAGCCCTACCACTGTGCCCTTCCTGGGAGTCTTATCCACAGTGGGTCATACCATTGTGCCCTTCAACGAGGCTCACCCATAGTGGGCCATACCATTGTGCCCTTCAGCGAGGCTCACCCACAGCGGGCCATACCATTGTGCCCTTCAGCGAGGCTCACCCACAGCAGGCCATACCATAGTGCCTTTCAGGGAGGTTCTCCCATAGCGTCCCTATCATTGTGCCCCTGCCCTTGATGTTGGCTTTCCCATAATGAGCTCTATCATTGGACCCTTCAGAGAGGTTCTCACCATAGTTTTCCTGCCATTGTGACCTTCATGGAGATTTTCCTATAATGTTTTTATCATTGTACCCTTCTGGGAGTCTTACCCACAATGAGCCCTATCACTGAGCTTTTCAGGGAGGTTCTCCCACTGTGGGCCCTACCATTGCGCCCTTCAGGGGGGCCCAAATGCACTGAGCTGTACCAATTGTGTCCTGGGGGGAGCATCATCAACAGTGAACCCTGCTACTGTGCCCCTCAGGGAGGTTCTTAATTTGAATTGGTTCTGTAAAACAATCAACTGTATAATCAACAGGATAAATTATAAAAACTTGAATTACAAGCTGTGTGAGCCACTTTGGATAAACAGCAGAATGGTAGCTAGCTACCTCTATAAAGTGAGAGTACACTTGGGCTTGAACCACACTCCACTGGGGCCACTGTTAGGCTCAATCGCAGATGCGTTTTAATGAGCAATTAGCAGAGGAAACACTTGACTGCAGCACATGCTTCATTAAGGGAAACCAAGGAACCGGGCGTTTTTCCTACTAATTATCTCCATTTTATGCAACAAAGCGTCTGTGTGGAGATTGTTCATTCAGGGCCCCCAGGTATTTGTCATTACACAGCATGCATAGGCAAGATTAGCACCATCCATTAAAGCTGTGGGCTGAAGCCGTACAGCAGATTTTAGAAATGCACCAGGTCGCTGTTAAGAAGCTCAGTTAAGACCCGACGTCTCGCCGTCGTCGTTAATCTGGCACTCTTGGAAAATAAAAACAGCAGCAGCAATAGCGATTTGTCAGCCGTCGGAGGAATTCGATGCACCCAGGACAGCGGGGCCAGCAGATACTCGACTCTCAGCTGGAACCTCACGATGATTCACCAGCCAAAGGATAAGTGATATTTCCCCATCTCAGGACACTTCACAATGACTCATCACGCAAAAGAAAACGCCGATGGCTCTCGGGACACGAGTGGAGGTGCCCTCAGCCTGCGGGCCTCCCCGACTTGAGAAGTAGGGACGGTTGATGACCAATTTGCCACCACAAGTGCCAGGCGAAAGCGAGAGGGGTACTGAAACCTGGATCACTTTCAGGATGATGCCCAAGTGGCTCACTGCGGGTTTTTAACCAACCCCCCCCCACCAAGTAAATACAAAACAATACTGTTGTCTCCTGCAAGAACCTTCTGGAAAGACATGTAGCGTCAGGGGAAACATGCGTGCTTGTTCTAGACCCCTGTGACTTGGTCCACGTCGACCGCCCGATGGGTTCATTAACCATTTCTGAACTCTGCTCCTATAGCCTTTTATAATTTACACTCAATAGCTATTTATCACAGTAAGACTACATATGGGATGGATGTAAACGGCACAGAAAAATGATTCCTGACAGGGAGCACAGCTGCATTAACAAATGACCTGACCCCCCCGGACCAGGGAAAGTATATGGCCGTAAATCCATGCTTCTTTTCATACTGCAGTTGCACTCTCCCTGGGAACGCTTTGTTTACACTCGCCGGCGTGAGAAAACCATGGGGGGGTGGGTGGCATCGGCCGAATCACCGCAGTCGCTGCTGAATGGCGCCCCCCGGTGAGACCACACGCCTGCTGTGAACCGGCGATAAAATTAGTTTTCGGAGACTGCCTGGCGAGACTGCAGCGGGCACCGAGTCTGCGAATGCGCCAGTCTGTGCGAAAGAGCTTTTCAATCTGAGATCCAGGAAGAGGTAAACGCATACAGCCAGGTTACACACTTAAATGCACAGGGCCGGGTTACGCACTTAAACGGTAATGCCAGATTTCGGCATGACAGCGCCGTTGCTGCGCCGAGAGGGGATGACATCAGAAACACGCTTCCCCTCTGCCGAGAGTGGGGCCAATTTCACGCCTGCGTTTTCCTGACATGGTGTAGGCGTACGCTCGAGCGACCAGCGCCGGCTATTCTTGGGCTGGTGTGGTGCATTTTGGGACGAGATCAGAACCATAGCACTAGATGTAGTATGTTTTTTTTTCGGATGCTCTATGTGGGTCACAGGTAGCGACTCTGAGGTCACCGCGTCCTTGCTCCTGCCTCACCCTCCCCCATCCCCATTATGCCCGAGTGGCTTAGTAGAAGCGACCGGCTGCTCCCAGCAGGACAAGACGGCAGTTGTGCGGGGTGGGGGCGGGGGGGGGTATGTCTGTGGGTTTGTTTATCTGTGTGCCAGGA
>JAODKC010000045.1:3510810-3526759 GCA_026777985.1 Mormyrops attenuatus | reverse complement strand
CCCCCCCCCCCCCCCCCCCCCCCCCCCCCCCCCCCCAGTGGTCCTCTGTACACCACTTCATTATCTGACGGCTGCCAAGACTCCAGGTCTGCTCAATGCAGCTTAATCGAAAACCACAGGTCAAAAAGCAATCACATGAGGTCACACAATGTTTGCCTCTCCAAATAAACAGAACATTGCGATTCAGCTAAAATCGGCCACAGTATCAATGAAGTCGTGGAGCAATGGGGAATGATTGGGTAAATGTGACTTTGAAACACACACTGTTTGGGATTACCTGTTAAACACAATAAGAACCATCAACTATAACTGACAACTGATGGAACCGTTGAAGTCTATTTTCTGGCATCACTGGACACACCCAGGAACGGCTAGCGGTGTTAGCATTAGCGCACGGTTTTACCTCACAGGGGATACAAATCTCATACTAGCTGCAGGCCACAGACTGATTTATTATGTTCTGTTTAAAAGCCGGTCTCACACAACACAATCATTTCATGTCCAAACGAACCGTTTAACACAGCATCATATTGTGCATTAATAAAAAGAAAACAGGACCAACCCCTCTCCCCCCATGTCTCACATCTGCAAAGTGGGAACTACATCAGGATTAGCTCTGCTGACCCTGCCAGGCTTGGGAAAAGGCTACTGTAGAACAAGGTGTGAAAAAAAACAGACTAAAGACTTCCTAGTTGAAAGGTCACCATAAAGAGAGGGAATACAACCCCCCACAATGCATCACTATGACTTAGTGACCATTAAGATTCACCCTAAACAGCTTTTTTTGCTAAGAATAATCTTTAAATAAGCAATCAAAACAGACACAGACTCCTAAATCCAGGTGTTTTACCATTATGCCTGGTCGATGTACCCAGAGGGAAAAAACAAACATGGAGCCTGTGCAATTAAATAGTATATCTACTGCAACCCAGATAACCCGCAGAGATAGACAGCAAAGACCATCCAGTGTTACCGTGGGGATTCACCGTTTTATTAAATCACTTGAAAATGAAATGTCTGCCTCATCCCCCTTGGGAGAATTCACATACCACCGGGCTCAAATGAGATAAAGACCCTTGTATTACACAAAGTGAACGCTTCATGTTTTTTTTCGGAGACTATATGAAGAGGCGATTCACATCTGCTGCTTTGTGCTTTCCAGTTTAGCGCCCCCATATCGCCGAACGCTCGATATTTTATTTCTCGTCCGTCATTCTCCGGCTGATTTCGCCAGCTTGAGTTAAGCGGGGCTTTATCACAAGCGGCAACCCCGAGCGGCTCGCATTGACGGTGATAATAACGAAAAGATAAACCTGGCGGCGGGAAAACGTCTCCCCCAATTTGGTCTCCTTAGTTTTTGTTAGGGAAACCTGCTGTCACCACAGGAGACTTCCCTCATTAGACTGCCATTAGTAGAACTGACTTTTAATAGCACATGCACTTAATATTTTATTTATACGGTGCTTTTGTTTGCCTGCATAGCTATTTGCGAATGTTCCTCCTCCGAGACAGCGGTGTTCAATAAATATTGTAATTGTGAAATAACAGGGTCTTAAATACACAAAACATTGGTGTTTGCCTTCAATTCGGCATACATTTGCCCAACTACGAAGGATTACTGTACTCCAGTGGTATTTGAACAGTTTTTGATAGGCTGATACCCACAATTCCTCTGCGCACCAGGGGGGCGCGCCCCACAGTTTAAATACCTCTGCCCTACTCCGATTAAAGTGAATTTTTTTTAAATATGTGTAAATGTGCTGATATATTTTCTAAGGATAACTGCAGTACTCATTTTCCATATCCGTATTCTCAGTACAGATTTCTGGTGATTGTCACTGGGCAGGGGACACCGTGGCAGATATGTACATACTGACACAGTATAGTCACCAAATCACTAAAATCACTTACCGTAGGTGTTCTGGAGCTGCAGGGGCAAACAGGAGCAACCAAAGGAAAGCCATGTGAAATTGAAGAGAACAATCAGACTGGGAGTAAAAGGCACCCCTTTGGGGTCAGGGTTCAATTCCCCGACTCCATGCATACCATCGAGAGGTCCCCCCAGGTTCTCTGTTAACCACCCCCCCACACACACACACTCACTACAAACACATGAATAGGAGTTGCCAAGTTGTCCATAGGTGTGAATAGTGTGTGAATGTGAGTGTGCCCTGCAGTGTGTTGGCCTGTCCTGGGCTGTTCCCAGCCTATTGCCTGCAAATTCTGGGATAAGTGCCAGACCAGCACAACCCGGAATAGGACAAGCAGGTACCGGCCATGGATGAATAACAACAATATTATTGACGACAACAACAAAATAATAAATTGTTGGCTTGGTGTAAAGAGGCCTGCACTGTAAACATACAGCACAGGTGAAAAGCTTGGACACGCCAAGCCTCCTACAAAGGAGAGTGATAGTGTTGCATCACAAGACCTGCCCACTTGATTATAGACAGCAGAAATGGTTTGGGAGGAGTTTGACCACAGAGTGAAGGAAAAGCAGCCAATGGGTGCTCAGCATATCTGGGACCTCCTTCAGGACAGCTAGCAAAACATCCCAGGAGGCCACCTCATGAAACTGGTGTAGAGGAGACTGTCAGGTCAGCCAATCCCTGGGGCAATTGGGAGTAAGGGCCTTGCTCAAGGGCCCAATGGTGGGATAACTCTGCTGGCCCAAAGATTTAAACCAGCAGCCTTCCGAATCCCAACCCACAAAGCTGCCCCGCAGCAAAATAATGTTGTTTAATACTTTTTTGGTCAGTGCATAAATGCATGTTACTTTTATACTTTGATATCTTTATAATTATTCTAAAATGTAGAGAATAGTACATGTAAACATTTCTATGGGTGGATGTGTCCAAACTTTTGACTGGTACTGTAAGACCTGCCTGACTACCAACATGGGTGACTCTAGGATGCTGAGGAGGTTTATTATGGACTGCCACTGACCAATGGGAGCAAAGGCAGCCCTCCACATTGGCTGCTAACGCTTCAGATTGCTGGGTCACCAGCAAAAGCGGGATGATGTCAGTCCCTCCCACATTCCCCAAATGCATGGGGCTGAATCATCACCTGCCTGCCTCTCTGGTGGATTTCTCGTTTCATTAGCAGAAGGCAAAAAGAAACGCACCCATACATAAACCACCAAGTTACTGAGCTTCTAAACCCTTCGTCTTCAATAAAGAAACAGACGAACAGGTTAGCAATGGTGATGAGAAGCAACACAAGGTCTTTTCAGTCAGAAGATTAAAAACAGGAAACTCTGTTGTGTTTTAGCAGGATGCCCACGTCTGGCCAGCTACTCCCAACAGGACTTTCCGAGGTGGAAACACAAGCAGTTACCACAGTTACGGAGACGTGCATTATTTCTGGGGAAGCCGGTGCTGCTCTGTTAGACTGGACTGAATTCTATTGATTTATATCCATTTGTTACAATGGAATTTAAAATGTAATTAGCACAGTGGCTTCGCCATTTCCCATTGACAATCACAAACCTCTTATGTTCAGACACACTTATGCACAAAACGTTCCCTTTCTGCACTGGCGATGTTCACAGTCATTGATATGTTGATATGTATACCTGTATCTATATGCACAGCCTGTATGTATCCTTTATGTATAACGTATGTAATGTATGACTAATTTATCTATATTCTCCCCCCTCCACCTCCCGTCCCCCTGTGTCTCGCATGTTCTGGTGGAGCCGCAACTCTCATTTACACGTGTGCTTGCACATTGTGTTAATGACAATAAAAACTAAATTGAATTGAGTTGAATGGAACTGAATTGAATTAAGTTGAATGGAGATAAATTGTATTGCCAACCCATCTGAACTAACGAAAGAAACAAAGAGAATCTGTCGCTCATAGTTCCTTAAATAAAGCTGTCAAAGGAAGAAAGTTTTACGGGGACACACCCTGCTTTTTATGAAAACCCCGTAAATTCAGAGAGAGACACACACACACAGCAGAATGTTATCGGTCCATGTGACTTTATTTAGCGGCTCTGCTAGATTTCACGCTGCGCTTGACAGGAAGTACCAGCATGAATTAAAAAGGCGTCATCTGTAGAAATTACACACTGACAAGAGGAAACTAACATGTCACCTCAATGTAAAACTCAAATACCCATTGTGTCCTGCGACGGACCCCTGACAAAAATCAATATCGCGAACAGGATAATCATGCGGTCATTTTTCACAGCTCTGCAGGCTTGAGTAATGGGTCCTTCTGAAATAAGTGAAAGTGAATGTGTTTCACAAACGGCGCAGGGCCTCTATGGTTACGCAAAGTGCCACATACAGTCAATTTGGTGTGAAGTAACAGTGCGCAGATTTTTAATAGTGCTACTAATTAGTGTTGCAGTTTTTTGTTAATGAAACTGTGACTCGGCGTGGAGCACTGATTTCCAGGGATAAGAGTTGGAATCGCCCGTGTTGTTCACAAGTTCTCCCTACCACAGTCCATGTTGTTGCAGGTGACTTCACTGGCCTCTAGGGGGTGCCTGAGAGCCCTATAACACTGAACGCGTATTACCCAGGACAGGCAATAGATCACAGTAAAACCTAAAAGGGTGAGAGGTGCCTGAAAATGTGGATATATCAATATCATTATGAAATGATAAATGCTAAACAAATCTCTTCAGCATGGATTTACCAGTGGGAAGATGAGTCAAATGCATAAATTGGCAATAAATCACCAAAATCCTAAACCTTAATCCTAAACTAAACAGAACTATGGAAATCACTAAATGACAAAACACAGCGGAAAAGCGAAACACAGCCCTGGACAGACACACCTGTATCGAAGGTCACTGAAATGCAGAGAATTAGGGTTCCTTCAGAAAAACGAAATGATGTCTCTCCAGAAGCCTTTATCTTACTAGTAAGGATATGAAAAAATATCAGGTCTTTAATACAGTCCCAAGAGGGTTCAGAGGCAAGAGCAGCGGCTGGTTTCATTAAGGACGGAGAGGTGATTGAAGAACACCTCTTCAGGTCTGGGTAATTCTAGGCACCAGAAAGATCTGTATAAAATGTATTTTATACACTTTTATACACTTTTTTGTGAGACCTGACTGGAGGAAGTTACCTGGCTACCATTTTTTCAATTTACCATCTGACAGGTGACAGAAGTGAAAAGTGGAATGGGAGGGGGAGGCATGGAAATGATGAGGGTGTGTGCTTTCAATTGGCGTGCAAGAGTGTACGTGTATGCACCAGTGCTTGTCAGAGTGTCTACATATTGTACATTTTTTCCCAGCAAGTAGGTGAGTCTGCATTTGCCTGTTGTCATGTGTATTTTTAATTCAACTGTCCTTCTTGTCTTTAGCACTTCCTGTCTGCAAAGGAAGTCAAAACCAATTGTCTCGCTGCTGATGATTCTGGTATAGCATAGTCGCAACCAAAAAAAAATACATGCACTGTAGCGAGACCATCTCGCAGGGCTCATCGAGCACAAAATCAGCTTGAGTGACCTTCATCTTTGGCTGGAATTTGGCCTGGTTTTGTCACCAGAAGCAGCTCCATAAAACCGATTCCAAAATGCCACCGTTGGATGCGATTACCTCCGGCTGCCAAGCTCATTCTAAAATCACAGACACTCCGATCTCCTTATTTACTACCCAGGAATTCACATACACCCCGCCGCCCGTAACCAACTGAGAGTTTGTGGAACCGGAACACAGCACTGCGACAGTTTTCACCACCACATGACGGTCTGGGATCTCAAGCTCCCTGAAACCAAGCCGAATTACATTCCACACATTGTTTTTCCAACCAGATCGATAAGTCATTACAAACAAATATAACGACCTACCGCGGCCCCCATCCTGCCCCCACCCCACTTTCTGCGATGCCATGAAACTCAAGTTATACTTCAAAAATGATCCTGCTCTCCATTGTCACTCCATCCGTCGTCTGGGGCCAATCGATTCCCACCGCGCTGACTCGGGCACGCATTCCCGCATCTCTCTGAGACTCCGGAGTCACGGGGCAGCCCACGAGAGGGAGGATCACTGATGGGAGAGTCCATTCAGTACCAGTCAAAGTCCATATAGCACCCTAGGTAAGCTTCACCGCCGGTGCCCCCTGTCTGAGACAAGTGAAACTGACTTGTTACGTCGGCGTCCCCCCCGAAGATGGCGCCTGCTGGCTGCCGCTTATGTTGCCAAATGAATCAACTGGCACTGGGAAAATCACAGATAATGGCATGAGGTGGGCCGCACGCTGGTCACGAATGCCGGCTCCGGGTTTGAATGTCTGAAGCAAAACGGTCCTACATGCTTGCATAATGACAAGTGGTGGCAAGGGGACAGCCAAGCTGGATTATTGAGGGCGGGGCATTGAAACTAATTAGAAAAAAATTGCAAAGCAGGGGTGAAATGGACAGAGAATTATGAGACAGGGATGGCTCAGGCAGTGGGGGGGGGGGTCACACCTGTATGCAAAAATGTACTGGTGGGGCCTCATTTATAGTAATTACTACTGATCATGATTTAACTTATTACCCAAAGTACCCTTACACTCTTGCCCACTTTCCTGTGAGCTTTTACCCATCTACGCAGTGAAGTCCGTGCATAAGCCAGGTCCTTTTTCTGATAAGTGCGACAGCAGCGCTCATCATTAAACCACCAGCTCTCTCAAAGAGGCTGAGGACTCGTCCCCAGGGCCGCCAAATCCTCCCGCTCGGGACGGAGCGACAGGCGCTGATGGGAGCGGCCGATTTACGTATTTTCTCCCCCCCCCACCCACCCAAAGCAGTTATAAAAAATGCTGTATTTCCTTTGAGGACTGACAGAAACAGCGTGGAAATAAGCTGTTAGCATTAGCATGCTGGGCTGCCTGCTGAGGCACCATTAGTTGGCCTGACTGGTCCCACCTGATTAGCGCCACTCATTAGCGCAGTTAGCCATGGCCCCGCAGGACCGGCACTGTTAACCCAAAAGGCTATTCTGGCCCAGACCGATAATCATTTTATTACCATACAGAAGTTTAGAAAAGCGGGAGGAGAGAGATGGATAAAGCAGCAGAATCAGGACGAGTGTCAAGCCATTGGAAAAATATAACCTCACTATTTTCATTGTGCACCAGGTCATTTTTAAAATTCCAGATTACTAATGACGGACCTACGACGTTTACATTTCTTTTCCTCTTCTGAACTTAATTCCGATGTAATTCATTCTTTATAAATGGCATCTCGAAGTTAATTAAGCATAACTTTCAAATAAACTAGCTTCCCGTTGAGATAATGTCTTTCTCTTCACTTCGATTGCAAAACACTTCATCTGGGATATCCATGATATGTAGCCACGGTTGTGAAGACACTAATTTGATACACGCCGTTTATTCAAACTTTCATCTTGAGGAATTACGGCATATGAAGCGCTTTTTAACTATTCATGTATAAATTACAAATGTCTGGAACCCCACCTCTCCAAAATGAGCTTTATTTATTCATAAATCACTCCAGAGCAAGAAGCTGCATCTTTAAATTATTTAAGTCTCATAGTAAGACACTCCCGCTCAGAGAAAACTAATTTCCCACCTTCATATGTCTGAATATTCTCCCCCCATGGAGCAGAGAGCGTCTTGGGGACCGGAGGTGACACAGAGAAGCTTCAAAGCTCACCAGCAACAGCGGACGGCTCTAAATGGATACAGTCAGAGCCCGTCTTGCAAGCTATCCGTGGGAAAGCACGGGAAACACCCCCATCCCTCCAGCACCACCTAAATGAATATTTTGACCCCACCCAGAAGACACCTTGTGGTCTACAAGTGATTTTCAGAGATGTTTACACCTTGTCATGCTTGGCATAATTTTTAAATGGGGCTCACAGCAAACTTTAGGATTGTTTTAAGGTGGAGGCATAAGAGGAGCATCATAATTCATACAGAGGGGCCAAGCTTATCAGCAGCCAATGATTTGTTTCAAATCAGTGAGTGACAGGGGAAGAGGCATTCCCCAGACCAATCAGCATTCAGCTGGGGTCACTGCCCTCTGTGGCCCCGCCCCTGTACACGTCCTTGCAAACTCAAGACAAAAAGAAGAGGAGAATTTCTGTTATGATCATGCCTGATTACGGGCTCTTCCAAATCCCCGTATGCCAATCAAGTTACACCTAGAAGACTAACGTTATGAAAAACTTGTGCGCAACAGCCAGGGACAGGCGAGGGAAGCACAGAAAGAGCATCTGTGTGAAAAGTACCCCAGTGAGGAGACGAGGAAGGCATGAGGAATGTCTGGGAGCCACCGTGGTTGGAGGTCTTCACTGCATCGTTGCTGGTGCTCAGCTAAAGCATGACCCTGAACATCTGTCAGCCTTGGAGCCTCACAGTCCGACCTGCTGGGCAGAGGACAGGGCTCTGTGTCGTGGGCGGGCAGGCGGGTGCCACCTCAATCTCCAGAAGAGACTGGACCAGGTGAGCTTTGGATCTAAACCACCAGGAAATCTTGTTGTCTTCATCCTTAGTGGAACCGGCAGCCTCCACTCGTCTTCAAAGAAAGGGACCCTAGGACCCCAGCTTGACCCTTGCCACCTCAGCCACAAACCCCCTGCAGTCAGAAAGGTTTCACAAGATCAGAAGATGGACCACCAGATTCAAGAGGGGTTTCTATCTGTAAGCCATTCGAATTTCCAACTTCTCTAATTTCACCCTCTCTTGTAATGTTCTGCACTGTCTTGTAATTGATTTATGCTGCCTATACAGTTTTCCATCACTTTGCATCATTTTACGCTGCCTATACGGTTTTGCACAACTTTGTATCATTTTATGCTGCTTATACCGTTTTGCACCACTTTGTATTGTCTTACGCTGCCTATACCGTTGCCTATGCCTATATTCTTAAATTCTGACTGAAGCCAAGCTGAAGTTTCCACCCACTCATGCTTAAACCAGGGTTAGTGACATCATCATCCTGGGAAAACCTCTTCTCAATGATGAATGGCCGGGGGGGATGTCGCCAGATCACCCATCGCTGCTCCACATTTAATCTGAAACTTAAATATTTAATGGCCATTAAACTAACAGCTTCTACCCTCCATCTCTGGATAACGAACAACTTCAGTGGTACGGAGTATGGAAGGCTGCATAAAAGAAAAAGACTGAAAGATGATCACTTAATTCTGCCAGATCACTTCAAAAGATTAAAGAAGACAAGAAAGGGGAATTAGAGAATCAGAAGCCGGAGGTAACAAGCATGGGCTAGGTGAGGTTTCAGTCTCACTGTTTGCCCTCAGGGGGGCGCTGTTTTTATAACTGCATAATGTTCAGAATTCCAGTTCTGTGAGATGGACCCCCCATGTAGAGTATGAGATCAGCTCCACTGTCACACTGGCATGGCAACAGTGGGCACAGAAACCAGCAGTACATTCCGCAGCGCACTCTCCATCACAGACACATATAAACACACACGTGTGCGTTTTAGCTACGCAGCAGCCAAATTCTCTCCCACCATGTGGAAGGCTTTGCCGGGGCTGGTCCAGAATCTTCCCCCATGCCATTTTTCCTTTCGTACTTCCCAGCAAGCACTAGGGTGCCGAGTCTTTTGTGGATTGCCTCTTTGTCCCTTCCGCCACACACGCGTCTGCGTTATTTTTAGCCGTTTCGGAAAGCTTTTCATAAAGGTTTGGCATGAAAGATTAATTCCCCGGGTGAAATTGGCAAGCAAGCGAGAGCTGATGATGAGGAGGGTGCAGGCAGAGCTTGCATGTCAACGGCGAAGGGGTCCCCTCCGTTATAAGCCCGCGGCATGTAGTGCAGTCATCTGATATGACAGACACTTCCTGGTGGATGGCCTACATGCTTGACAGGCAAATGACGTTCCAGAACTTTCCCCCCGCTACCCCCCACCCCCCCAACCAGTGTTATCGTAGGCAGCCAGCAACAGACAAGTGCCTAACTGGTCAGTTAATCCGCTTTGCAGCAGCTAGGCAGGGTGAGCCAGCTGACTAATCCCCCGAACTGGTGAACATTACATGCTCTAACTTCACCTTTGAGGACCACAAGAGTGCTGGAAAACTTTGAGGCTATATAACAAACTCTTGGGCCTCATTACATATTATCTACAGTTATTAATAATAATCAAACAATATATAAGTTTTTAGTACCTATTCCTGAGGAGCACCAGTTCGTAAACAGGACTGCACCACCTTCAAAATGTGGATCTAGATTCTGTAGGCTACCAGGGTTCATAATCCCGGTCTTAGCAGCAGGCCAAAGGTGTGGATCTGTGATGTATGAGACATAAGTAACACTGAAGCAAAACGTTTCTTCAGTATCATGTGTTTGCACCCCTTTAAACGAGTTACTTTATTAATAGCTTAATTCCCATGTCACTGAATAATTAAATGAATGAGCAAAGAATTTATCTTTTTGCGTCACATGATCCAAAAGGGGGTGAGGGCTAGGAAAGACCAGCACCAAAGGTAACACACTGTAACATATTGACATTTTGAACATTGAACAGCCCAATAAATGCAGTTTACTGAAGTTAGTTGGTTAATTGGTTGGTTTAAAGCAGGTTAAGTCACATGACACTGAATTAGGGGGGAGATGAGTGCCTCACCCCTTAAACCCACACATCTTTCATTGTTTTGCCCTTAAAATGTTTTCACTTTACCATATTTAGATTACACCACATTTAGATACAAAGAACAGGTGGGGAACATCAATTCTGGAGCTTGGGAGCCCTTGCTTGGAGTCATTCATCTGATAGAAGGGGGAGTGTGGTTCTGGTGGCTAGCCAGATCTGGGCGGAGCCTGGAACACTACTGTCAGCAACAGGGCCCGGGACACCACCAGTCAGCGACAGGGCCCGGGACACCACCCTCAGCGACAGGGCCCGGGACACCACCCTCAGCAACAGATCGCAGATCCAGCCAGCTGTCTCTGTGCCTTTCGCTCCCCTGACGGCTTCGGGTTTGTCAACCCAGAGCTGTTAGTTTCAGGCTTGCGCAGAGCCGGTGATTTTCAAAAAGCCGATCTGGAGCCGCCCCCCCGCCGGTCCCCCAGCACCTCCTCACCTTGACCTGACCGCAGTGCGTGGCCAATTAAAAAAATGCTAATGCGCCTTTATCTTTGTGGCGACTGCCGAGGCCGCTAACGAAATGCTAATCCCACCGATGCCTTGGGAGCGGGCCGCTCGACACCGGAACGCCAGTCGAACCGTGACTGGGACTGGGGCTTTTTCTCAAATAGGTACTTCATTATCAATCGTCGTACTGCTGGAAACCATTACTGGAATTTAGCTGCAAGCACCAGGGCCCTGTATCATTCAGGAGTCGCGATGCATCAGTCTGCCGCTGTCCGCAACGCATTAAGACATCCGTGAATTTACCCTGTAAGCCCAATTACCAGCTAATAATGCTGTTACTTTACGTCAATAATCACCGTCAATAACTGGCAGCTAACCAGCTTGGCTTACCCTTCGTCTACTTGTATGAAGGACGCACATTCCAAAAGGTACAAGCTCAAAGTTTCTCAAGAAGTTACATCAGAAGCACCAGACAGCTTCCTGTTCCTCCTGAGCCCCGACATTATGGCCCAGGTCACCACCAAAGTTTGATTAAGCACGCAGAAGCCAGTCTCCCTCTGCTTTTGGTAATCAAGCCAATCCACTGTCACCTGTTACTGGTATAACATCCCATGTTAGCGGTATAACGTAATAATATGGTCTATTTCAGGTTTTCTTTAGTCTTTCCTCCATGATTCCCCAGCTATTCTGTACATTTTGTTCAGTCCTATCATCACAAGCAGTTCAACCAGTTAACTTGCTTGCAATTAGTTAAACACCAGTAGCTAGTAGTGGTTGATCTGAAGAAATATCTGGATTGGCTGAGGAGGTGAACAGACCGAAAAATGTGGCACTGATCAGAACAAGCCATACTTAATAGTTTTTCTTACAGGATAATCCGTTGATTGGTTTGAAGGATGAAAGATTTATGGGGGGGGTGGGGGGTGGATGTAGAGCAAGGAGCACAAAGTCACCACGCAAACAGAAAGGGGGGGGGGGGGGGGTCGGGCTGCAAAACCCATTAATCTTTCAGCACCACAAGGCAAACTCCACGTCAGACCTTCACTTTCAAATGGTGCCCGAAAATCCAAACAGCATTTTAGGGCCCTACAGTCCCTTCATTTCACTTCCCTTGCATGTCATTTTGTCGGAGACTTTTAGAAAAATTACGAATCAGTCTAAGCCTTACAAAAGAGAGAGGCAACCTTGTTTATTTCATCAGACATGAGAGGCTGACGATTTAAGGCAGCCGAGCCCTAGCATAGGCCAGGGGCTGTTAAGGGGGAGCCGTGGCATTTGAGGGGGGATGAAAAAAGACTGTCTCGCTACGAATCCGGAGGTGTGGGTTCGTCCACCCTGGCCGCTGCAGCATCTTGACCAGGCTGGTACCTGAATTGTCTATTTACAAGATTTACTCAAAAATGATTAAATAAAACAGGAAATAGTGGCAAATGTAGGCCAGTAACTGCCAAAAGGAACCTAAAATTAAATGGTAAAGATTTTTTATAAAAGTATAAATGGCACCGCAAGAGCAGGGGCCGTGGTGAATCATGATGGAGACCTGGCCTGTGGAATAGTCCAACTCGTCTCCCATCCCCCCCAGCATGTATAAACTGGTACATTCCGTCTAGAAAGGCCTGGGAACGTCCCCCGCCAGCTCAGCCCCACCTGCGTTATTAATCCGTCTTTGGTGACCTCCGTCTCATTATCATGTGACCAGACAGCCCCACATCATCCATCTCTGCCTGACCCTGCAAAAGAAGGCTTTATAAAGCACCCTGCCCCCCCAAATCCTCATGTTACGCGGCTCTGTATACTGTCTCGACAGAGGCGTTCTCACAGGCATGTGTGTAATGGATGAATCCATCCGCCTAAAGTTTATTTATGCTGGGGGTCATCATCCTGCCCGTAAGACGCCCATTCGGTGAGCTGCGAAAGCTGAGATTGCGCTCCATCTCTGTCTCCCCAGTCGGAGTGCCCTCGCTCGCTCTATCACCCCCAGGCTGGTCATTTGGAGGCCGTACCGGCATGAGCTGTGATGAACGCTCTCGCGCTGCAGAGCAAGTCGATGGGCTCCACGGAGAGACCGAGGGCTTCTAATGAAGCATGTGAGGCAGGTTGCACTCATATGACGGCCAGATCCCAGCATTCTGGGGGGCCTTGTCTTCACCTAACCAGCCAGTAACAGTGATTCAACGGCAAGAGAAATCGGGAAGTATTTCCTCACTGATTTTTCAACATAATATTGTTTAGTAATAGAATAAGGGGAAAACTGGTCAAAAACTTCTTAGTGTCACAAGAGGTCGACATGCAGTTATGTTACACGCTACAGAAATATCTCCGCCCTATGTTACTCCGCCTCTATTTACTTTGCTTTTTTTCCCTGACTTCAATTTCTCCTGACCTGTCCACCAAAATTCCGGCATGAGCCAATTATTTGGGAATCTCATGGGAATATTCCCAGCCAGCTTCTAATTTGTGTTCTGTTCGCAGAGCAGATCCAAGTTTTTAAGAAAAACAGCAGGTCGCTTGGTGGTTTAGGGAATTCCTAAATTTACATGTTGAGGGGGTTGATAAATAGCAAAGGAGATGGGAGCCCCTGGCCGCAGACGTTAATTCCACTGGCTCCGTAATGACCGCCTCGCCGCTGCATTAGCCAATCAATCACCGGCGGGCTCCCAGACGCCACTCTGACACCTCATGAAATTTCAAAGAAGCGCCAGGGCATCATTTCGGGGGTGCCAGGGTGTGGGGGTTTGGAATGCTCCCATGTCATCCATTTTACAAATCTGGCGTATTTCACATGGGACGGTGTCCAGACTGCAAATGCACGGCTCTGTGTCACGTGAGGTCACCGGGAATCAGCCTCGGAATATTAATGCCTGCAGGTGAGACGGCGAGCCAGGCTCGGAAGCAAAGACCCCAGATGCAGTGCAAGGAAATCGGATTACAGAGCAGGTACCGACGTGAAGGCGGGCGCCCGTCACAGCTCCTTACGTGACACGGGGACCCCAGCGCCTGTTGCTGGGTAAGAATATGACACCCGTCGCATGCTACCAAGTGGGAAGGACACAGCGGCAGAGGACGAGGGGGAAAAAAATCTGCAACATCATGGAGAGACGTGGGAATGAACCTGGAATCAACAGAAACTGGGGCAAAAAAGCTGGGTGGCTGCAGTAGTTGTAAAAGTGTGAGCCTGGCCATGGAGACCCCTGTCAGCTCACGCCCCCTAACACCCCCTCCCAGGCTTCTGTAGATCAGTCCCCCCCCCCACATCCTGAGCAGCTGAAAGTTTGGACTCTGGTTCACTTTAGCGAAGTGAATGTCAGGAAATCGGCACCGTGGAATTTCACTTTTCATGCTCTAAGGGGGGGGGGGGGGTTGCGGGGGCGGGAGAATCAGATCTGACTGACAAGGGGAATGAGGGCTGCCCCCGTCGACTCGCTGGCCCCCTCCCCGAACCAGGAGCCCTCTCGACTCGGATCACTGAGGCGACTCGGAAGCTGCTGGAGTGTGAGAGGCTGCCCACCCCCCCTAGGGGCTCATGGGTAACAGATCTCAGCGTGTTCCTCGGGGCAGACCTGTCGACGGGGTTGTGGGAGAGATGGCAGGTTTGGGGGGGGAAAAGCTGACAGCAGAAGCTATGGGAGAAGGATGAGCAGCAATTGTGTGTGTGTGCCTGTGTGTGTATGTGTGTGTGTCTGTGTGAGTGTGTGTGTGTGTGTGTGTGAGCGTGTGTGTGTGTGTGAGAGAGAGAGAGAGATCTCAGCAGACGTCTCCCTCCAGGATAAGGTCCAGGCGAGAGGACGTATAGGTGCACATTTTCATAAAGTGACATGGCCGCCCACACCGGCTCGGTTCCTGGGCCCCAAGTCCTGCACTCCGCAAGAAGGTGGACCAAACTCCCAGCCGGTGCCAATCACAGCCCCAGCTGCCCGCTGCTGTCGGGGGAAACTAATTGGTGGTTAAAATGCTCTGGGATCTGTTCCAGCCCGAGGCGGTGCTGTAATGTCCTTGGGCGATGTTCGGCGCTTCCTGAAAAGCGATCCGGAACATTTTCGGCTATATTAGTGGTTTTAGCGAAATGGCAGCAGGGTATTTGGTGAGCAGCTGAACTAGGTGAGAGTTTCATGCGTGGAGATAAACGCAAACCGATACACAGCTGTTTCGTTACTGGCCCTAACGTGGCAGTGTGTTTGAGGGCCGGGAGGCTGTGGTGACAGGAGACTTTTTTTATAGAAATGAATTCCACCTTATTATGCACCATTAGCATAAAATCGATCTCGGAGGGATAGTAATCAGCAGTAAGTATTGTTTCTGGCCCACGTGCACGATCAGCACTCCCAGGAAGAGACGCATCTACTCATGATCTGGGGTCATCTGCCCCAGGCATGGATATTACGCTCCAACCTCCAGAAGAGAAGGGTATGGGGGGCGGGGGGTGTATTTTTAGCCAAAAGCCACAGGACAGTTGGTAGTTTAGTGGGTTAGGCCTCAATGCCTGTGATTGAAAAGTTTGAATCCCATACTTTGCAAAATAAGCCTTTAACCCCCCCATTAAATGGCCTGCCCCAGCACTTGGACCGCAAGTTTCACTCTCAACTATATATTTGTGCGTCTCAAAGGAGAGCAAAACGGGAAAAGTGAAAAGCAGCATTCCAATGTAGCGGGTAAAGCATCGTTACATTTCAAAGGTCTGGACATTTCTACAGCGACACATTACCAAGGGACTGTCCCTGTTCTGTAATGTGACAGGCACAGGACTACCGGGAAAGGGGCACTTATCTCACATCCAGGGTAGCGTGTGAGAGTCGAGGGCATAATTGTGGAGCTGGAAAGCAGCAGGACAGCAGCGGGGGGGGGGGGGGGGGGGGGGGGCCCCGGGGGGGGGGGGGGCATATAGAGCCCACCAAAACAGAACCCCCCCCCAATAAGGG
>JAODKC010000045.1:3473399-3496046 GCA_026777985.1 Mormyrops attenuatus | reverse complement strand
CCCCCCCCCGCCCCCCCCCCCCCGCCCGCCCCCCCCCCCCCCCCCCCCCCCCCCCCCCCCCCCCCCCCCCACCGGGCGAACGAGGAAGACACATTAGCCCCCACACAGACTAACGGCATTAAGCCATGTGTGGCCCAGATGGACCCACACCCTGTCACTTTTCCATGTAAGGAGGGAATAAATGTTCTATGACCAGCTACATGGGGTGGGAGGCTGAGCAGAATACAGTCTTGCATCAAGCCATATTTCAGACTCCACAGCCTGGGGGGCCTCATCCCCAGCATGCGGACAATGCCCATGTCTCTCTCTGCCCTTTCATACAAACCAGGGGGAACTGAAGCTTTTTTCTGGGAGGTGGGATGGGGGGAGGTGAAACATGGCAACAGCTATAATTCGGTGACTGCGGACTGCAGAGCATCTCAGAAGGAAAAGCACATTTCAGCACAAAGCTTTGTGGTTTGGTTACGGGCTATATTGCAGCTCGCATTCGCAGCCGGCGGAGGATGGCAGGAGTGGGAAAAACCACGTCAGGACGCGAACATTTTCAGGCCCTCAGAGGAGAACGGCACTGGCAGTGCGCTGATTTCCCGGCAGCTTCATAGGAGAACGGCACTGGCAGTGCGCTGATTTCCCGGTAGTTTCATAGGAGAACGGCACTGGCAGTGCGCTGATTTCCCGGCAGCTTCATAGGAGAACCGCACTGGCAGTGCGCTGATTTCCCAGCAGCTTCATAGGAGAACTGCACTGGCAGTGCGCTGATTTCTTGGCAGCTTCTGTTATTGAACTTCATATAAACAAGTGGCCTGACAAATAGGTGGAGAATAAACTGCAGCATAAAATATTATAGTAGGACGGGCGAGAAAAAGACCTGAGCAATTCAGCCGGGTTCGAGAGCCTGGTGTTGACGACAGCGCTGTGCAATGCAAGTGGGGATTAAAACTAAAACCAGCTACCCCGTAATACTCTTACGCTGTGCACTACAGCTTGCCTGTTAGGCATCAGTGCTGAAGGGGTCGCACAGAGGCCGACACCCATTTTCTAGGTCCGTCGGCATGGCGACGTGTGGCGGTGACGATCCCTCACACTGCATCGCATTACAGAAAGGCCGGACATTAAAAAACGTCTGCCAGCCCACTCACCTCACAGGGGAGGGTGTGGGGTAATGCCACTGTAACACAAAGACTTAATCTCGCAATAAATAATGCATTTGATTTCCTTCGGTGACAAAAAAAAACTGTTATGATCTCATTTTTGGGGGTTGAGCTGAACGCATCAGTGATTTGTGTTTTCATTAAGAGGAATAATTCACTCGCCGCACATCAATGTGAAAATGAAGCAGCAATTCTCTTGACAGAAGACCTTACCGACCCCCCCCCCCCTGGCCCCCACCCCCCAGTGGCCATACTAGGGGGGTTAGGGGACACAGAAGGACATAGTCTTAGTCACACAGCTGATAGAGGGAACATGTCAGAGCACAGATCACCCAGATGCACAAACTCCCTCAGATGAGATAAAAATATGATTTATTCTAACAGTTTTGATTATTTGTTTATGTACAAGTACAAACAATTAATGTACAAACTCGCAATTTGGATGCATATGTCTTTTATAGGAACATTAATAAAAACACACGGGCCAACCGCAGTGTCTATCTAAAACAAAATGGCCCAGCGTCCAGCTAGATTAATGCTACGGATGGCAAGCAGTGGTCGGCCAGTGAGAGGAAGGAGGGTGGGGGCTATTGGTGATGGATAGAAGAGGGTGGGGGCCTAAGGGACATTTGGAAAAAGTCGATAGGCCATGAGGCAGATGGATGCGGGGCGGAGCGCCCACCCCTTGGTCCCCAGGGAATACGATGTAGCAGAAATCGACCAGGGACTTGGGGGACCAATGACCAAATTGTTGCAGGTGATTAGTCCAATCCCAGAATACTCAGCAGCTCCCTGAAGCCCATAACTTTTGACCGGAAGGCGGCCAATGTCACAAGGACATTCAGTCATGTTCTGTTTTTTTTTTGTTCACGATAATCACCTGCTTTGCTTTCAACTTGAAATGTTTTACTTCAAAGTCACGCCGTGCTTCTGAATTTTTGTTTTGTTGCAAGTTGAATTTGAAATTCATATTTTTTTGTTTCCCGCAGCTGACTGTTTTCAACAGCAGGAACACAAACCTGAAGGCGGCACGACATGTTTGCCGTGTCGAATTAACAGCACGACAGGGCAGCTTTTGTGATACATCAGGCAGTGCAGGAATGAACATCATTCATTGTTGTGGAGAAACAGCAGAAATTCGTACCTCATTGTGCGATTTTTTGCTGTGATTTTCGCTAATTCATGTGCAACGAAGGTCCCTGTTGGCCGTCCCCAAATCCAGTCAAATAAAATAGCTATGCAGTGAATAACGACTACATTTGGACAGCACCAGACCAGCTCCGGTCAGGATAGAGAACGTGGAACATGAAACATGTGACATGGCAGGATGGGTATGAATGAACCGGAACTACATCTGTGCACCTGTTAAACACTCAGCTGGTTAAGATGCGATGCCTGTGATCAGAAGGTTGCCGGTTTGAGCCTGGCCTTGGCATGCCTGTGGCCCCTTGAGCGAGGCCCTTAACCCCCAGCTCCCTGGGTGCTGCTATGGGTGGCTGCCCTTCACAGTCAGCTGGCTCTCACCTACTGAGAGCAAATTGGGGTAGGCAAAAAGAGAATTTCCCCAGACGGATCAATAAAGTATCAATTATTATTATTAGGCCGTAAAGGCATAACAGGATTGATAGCACAGTGCTGGGGCAGGTAAGTGAAATGATGTTGAATGAAAAGATCTCAGGCTGACACCCAAGGTGCTAACAGCTGCCCCTGGTAAGGGGACGAACGGCCCAGCCCGCATTGGGGCTTGATGGAGCGGATGCACCTACTAATGAGGCGGACGAGCACATCAGAGGGGCTAACGAGGGCTTTGATGTTGTTATTTTTGAGACCGACAGCTGCCTGAGTGAGCCCCCACTCAAAAAGCCACTTTGGGGCCATCTGCCTCCCCTAGTGTAGTGACTGTCCTTGACCAATAGGGGGGCCCACTCAAACGTTGATTGGTGGTAAGCATTACCGTCAGGTTCATCTGCATTTTCAAAATTCTGCAATTACTCTCTCCCTGGCGGGAGCCAAAGGACATACTTAGACAGCCCATGTGACTTCAACAACCCAAGATTCATTTGTGTTACTGAGCCATGTCTGAGGCTACATTTCCGTGCTCAAGGGCTTGTATGACAGGCATCCTGCATGTCTGGAAAAGCGCCTCAAGGCGTTAGTACGGCCAGCTCAGGACGTGGTGACAGTCAGAGACAGCTCTGGCCACCCTCTTGGCTTGTTGTGACACAAACGCTCATGAGCTCCCCCTGCTGGAAATGCCCACTCCACAACAAAGTGCAGGGACCTTCCCTCTTAGTGAGTCTCTCACCATGACAGTTGCTCTAGTGTTGTGCTGTGCCGCATGATTGATGTCAGGAAATGAAAAACAAATGAAGAAAAGCTTCATTTCAGGAATGCTAAGAGATGCCATTGAAATGCTGCACAACCCAAATAGTTTTGCTAGACAAGTATACTCAGGGGGATATTTTGCAAAGCCCAGAATGCACTTGGGTGTGACAGTGCTCTGTGGGAACGTAGGGTGTATTATTAAAACTACAATGCAATCCTCAACTTACTTATAGTCACAACCCCACTGCCGATGGTTTATTCACACGCGGACCAGCTAGACAGAGGAGGCAATTTCACCAAAAATAAATATTTGATGAGTTCTGATATCTGTAAATGAAATCTTACAAATAAACATCCAGTTAATAGCCTGTCGGAATGAGTCGCTTTCTTCCGTTAATGTCTGAGAATGGGGTAATTTCAGGTCCAACTCCCTTCTGTGACTCATATTTTACAGTATTACTGCCTTTTTATCTGTTTCCCCCAGGAATATCAGGGAGTCCATTTTTCCTGCGACTCCGTTTTTAGCCACTTAGCCAAGGACAGTGGTCCAGGCTCGCTGCAATGAGGTCATCAGTTTAGGAAGATGTCCCCCGGGCCTCAAGATGGGACATACTTGTCTGTATTTTCTCTACCAGTTGAACTATGGAAACTATATCTGCTCTCCCCCAGCTTGTCTAAGGTTCCTGGTCTAATGGCATCGGCTATCGGCAGCTACAAGATGAATGATACACAGACATAGCTTTTAAAACCCCCCTGACTACAGTCAAGGGTGGGTCAAATGAGACCCCACTCTAAGTGGTGTCAATGAACTGAAAGTATCTCAACAGGGTCGTGACAACAAGAAACTTATTCACTCAAAGGCCTAAACTGTTAACAACTACAGAGGAAACATATTAAAGCCCCTTTATGTTGTTTTTGTTTTATAAACAATGCTTGAATAAAATCTGAAGTGTAGATATCTGCTTTGAAGGAGTGCCAGACTGCATGTAAGCCATCATCTCCATCTGCCTGCTCCATCAGCACCTTAACCTCGGTCGCTGTTCATTTCCATCCCTACTGAAGCACCGACTTGTCATTTTAAGTCTCCCTTGCATTTTCCACCCAGAAAAGAAGTTGATAATAATAAGACTCTCACTCTTAATAAGAATATCACTCTTATTAATCCCCGTGGGGAAATTGTCTTTACGCCTCCCTCAACTTGCTCTTCGCAGAGTAAGTTGTCCGCGGAGGGCTGCCACCTGTGGTGGCACCCAGGGAGCTGGGGGTTAAGGGCCTTGCTCAAGGACCCGCAGACGTGCTGAGGCTGGGTTTGAACCGGCGACCTTGTGATCACAAACACACAGGCTTAGCCCCCTGAGCCACACGCTGCTTCAGGTCTTCAGGAGTAGCTCCCCTCCACATCTCCTCTTGAATCGGCCTCCCAGACCATTTGGGTCACTCCGCTCCCCACGGTAAATAAGACTCCACATGGCAGAGCCGATGTGAGAGGCAGGACCAGTGAGCAGCAGCATCTCATGGTCTGCCAAAGAGCAGCAGATGGTGTGGTGGGGAAAGGCTCAGAGCAATGACACCTGCAGATTCCCGGCTGAAGTCCTGGGAGGGACCCTGCTGTTGTACCCTTGATCAAAAATGTTTGTTCTAGATGTTCTAGTAACATACCCAACTTTGTTAAAGGGAAAAGGTCTAAGTTATTTTGATTAATTGTATAGCTACACTATAGATACCTTCATAACATTTTATAATGGACAATATGGCCTTTGTAATGCTTTATGAAGGTATTTAAAGCGGATTATAGATGAGAGCTTCATAGACCATTCATAATGCATAATAAACAAGGCTATAATGTGTTATGCCTTCTTATAAATACTCACAGCTGTGTGTATAATACTTTATGAATGCATTATATCTGGGCGCTTTAAGTAAAGTGTTACCAAAAAGGACCATATAACTGCTGAATGGAATGGATCTGTAATGCAAATTCACAAAAGCAAATGCTAATACCTCTATTGTTTGATGCTAACATAACACAACGATTCTCACACATCCCCAGTAACTAGTTTCTCTTCACAGTACGGCTCGGGTACGGCTCGGTTGCTGTATGTCAATGGAAAGAGCCAGCAATTTCCTTGTCCATCATGCAGTCAATCTTCTGCCTTTCTCACGCCTCACGCACATTGCTATACTCAGACATGCACCCCAAGCGATATCAGTGTCTCGTTTTGCCCTGGCACTTAAGCATTTCTGACAAACTTTCCACCAGCGTGCGTTGGCGAGACGGCATCCATTTAAAGCTGGCATTTTCGATCTGCGGCCGACACAATTACAAGGTAATAAGGTGCCCCTGGTCCCCATTGATGCCGCAGAGCAAAAAATAACCTCTCTGTTGGCATTCTATGATCAAGGGCCCGGGCTTTTAGCCTGTTTTTTGCTTTTTTTGCACATCCTTGCCACGACACTGAAGCCCTGAAGATGTGACACTTAAAGTGTCCGTCTTCAGCTTCGTCTTGAACCTCCGGCACTGACTCTCATCGAAGAATGCCTGTAATTAAGGCTGGATGTTGCCAAACTTGAAAAAATCCGGGGGAAGACCAAGATTTTATTAGATCTGACAAGCAGAGTTGCAGCCAAGGCGAGACAGACTGTACAGCACGCTGCCTTCTGTGCGATTATTAATATTGTTTTACGGGAATCACGCATCGGCTCCCACGTGAACTCTCTATTTATTGGTTGACCAACTGCCACCGTCAGACCCACTAATGAAACGGCTGCCTGTAGCTCAGGTGGCCCACTAGGTGCCTGATGGATTAACTGTAGCTCGGGTGGCCCACTAGGTGCCTGATGGAATAACTGTAGCTCAGGTGGCCCACTAGGAGCCTGGTGGAATTATTGTAGCCCGGGTGGCCCACTAGGTGCCTGATGGAATAACTGTACCTCGGGTGGCCCACTTGGTGCCTGGTGGAATCACTGTAGCTCGGGTGGCCCACTAGGTACCTGATGGAATAATCGTCCGATTGGTGAAGAAAGATACTGTGCGTCTGGGTCCAGGTGCCGCCTACACGCCTGCTGCCAGGCTGTGTCGATTGACCCGACAGGAAACAAATGACTAATTGCATTCTCTCCCCCCACATCTGCGGCCCCAATGTCAAATAAAGAGTCATGACACAAGGCAGCCCATTCTTAAAGGATGCTGGGAAGTCAGAGAATAATGCTGTGATTATGTAATAATAATAATAATACGTATCAGGTAAAAAAATCCACACGGGTGCAGGTGAAGGTTGAAGATCTTGATGTATAAAGTTGGACTCGTTTTATATAGTCTGCATGTTTGGGAAGGTGATGGTACATGGGTGTCAGCGGAGCTGCAAACACGCGTGTAATTAACCCCACGGCCTCGAGGACAGGCGGAGGCACAGCCGGCTCTCTGCCATAACGGCACCGTCGTGAACCCCAGGTCATCCCATTTACCAGGGATTTCACAAATGATTTCCTGTGAACCCCAGAAGGTCCCATTGTTAAGCTGGTCACATTCCACTGCCAGTCCATGGGGGGGGGGGCGGACTTTATGGCAGTGATACTGCGATTTATGGGATTACAGTGGGATCCTGCGTTTATCAGGCTAGTGTATACTGATGGAGGATCCGGTGCCACAGATTCATCCACCTTGAGAACTAGACTGCTGGAAAAAAAGACAGAAGTCAGGTAGTATGTCTATCTGGGGTGACCATGTCAGTTTTGCATTCAATGTATTTAGCAGACATTTTTATCCAAAGCAATGTACATTCTTTTTGAGAAAGTGGAGTCAGTCTTGCTCCAGGACCCAACAATGAAATCACACTGCGGATCCTGCGATTTGGACCGATGACCAAGGTGGGGGGTTCAAGGGTATAATTTGTCACATGCAAGGCATTCAGTCAGGCCAACAGTGAAATGTACAGAATTATTAGGCAAATGTGCTTTTTGCTTGTATCTGCTCGCCCAGCTTAATAGGTCCAGTCCAGATTAATCTCTAATTAAGAATGTTTAAAATTACTCCATGCTCAGTATATACTATGAGTATTTCCTGTTTGGAGTAAAACCGGAAACCATAGATACTTCCCTGTGTAAAATTAAGCACGTTATTATTACTGCTAAAATGGGCCAAACAGTACCTTACAGAGAGCGAAAAAAAATAAAATAGTACAGTCCCTGTCAGAGTGATGCAAACAATCTAAACGGTCAAACTTCTAAAACAAGGTCACTGTACAATCGAGTGTTTCGTGGCCAATGGCCAAAGGAGATGGAAGAAGCATGTAGAGAGAAGAGACAAATTAACTGCCAAAGATATGTGTCAAATTAAAAGTGAGACTTCCAGAAACTCTTCGGAATCAAATGCCACCACTTTTCAAAGCTGCAATCTGAACGGAATCTCCAGACGTACTAGGTGCAGTGTGCCGCTTGGCATTGCTAAGGTCACAAAGGCTGAAACATGACCTCCAATGAATAAGGCATGCAAGATAAAACATTAAGAATAGACATGGACATGTCTCAAGGCTGATTTTACATGGGTTTTACGGTTAGATGAGATGTGAGTGACTCTAATGGAGCAGATGGATGGGCCAGTGGATGGACACCTTCTTCAAGCACCTACAGGGTGACGGAGGACTGATGGTGTAGGCTGCAGTTATCGGTGATGCACTTCTTGGACCTGTACGTCTTGCAGATGGTGCAAAAGTTAACTACAAGGTCTACTGCCAACTTCTAGAAGATACCGTCTTCAAACACTGGTACAAGAAGTCAGCAGCTTTCAGAAAGGTTATGATATTCATGCAGGACAGTGCCCCCTCCCACGATATTCATGCAGGACAGTGCCCCCTCCCATGATATTCATGCAGGGCAATGCCCCTCCCATGCATCAAAGTATTACATAGATCCTAAGAAAGGCTTGAAAGGTGATTGAATTATGACCAGGTTCCCTTCATTGCCTGACTTAACCCCCCACTGAGAACTACTGGGCCTTACTGAAGTATGAGATTTACCAAGGCAGAGAGCAGTGCCAATCTCGGAGCGTCAGGGAGGAGGCCTCAGCTGTATCAGGTAGGATGGGTGACAGTTCATGCGTGTTAGCAGGGATTTGAACCCATGACCTTTGCATTGTTGTGTTGTTTTTGCTCACACTCCTCCCGAACTCCACAGCTTCAGGCATGAGAGAGCATTAACGGCTCACGAAAGAGCACTAATTGATCACAAGAGCGCACTAAATGATCACGTCAATCATGGCAGAGGGGTAGAGATGACGGCCACACATATCCAGGGGCCACCTGACAGAACTGCCTCAGAGACAGAGGATTAAGCTTTACTGACAAGAATCTTCCGGAAATGTCACACATGGCTCACTGTTAGAATCTGCCATAAAATTCGCTTGACGGCATTTTCTCCTTTCAATTACCTCCCAGTTTTCTCCAATGGGTCAGAATGTGATGAGAAATCAGTCTGGCACCGGGCGATACAATACCTTCTTACGTTTGTCTCACATGTTTCTCACAAACAAACAAAAAAAACACATTGGCTGACACAGCCCCGGTGGGAAAAAGCTGGGTCTCCTTTCTGCTAACATAACAAAACGTGCTGTCATTTCCAGCCAAAACTTGGAAATCTGGTGTTTTTCCACACAGACCAGGCAGCTGACATATGAATAGCGGACATCTGCTAAATCCCAAAGCAGCAGGGGAATCTTATACATTTCGGCTGACGAAAGCTTTCTGCTCTGATTCCTGATCGGATTAAAACATTAAAATTCAACCCCTGAGCCGACTATTTAATCTTTTCTTCCCTAAGAATAAAAAAAAGAAGAGAGAGAGAAGGGGGACTTGATTTAGATGCTCTAGAATGACAAATGGAACGTGGTGGCTCAGCCTCCTGAAGTTACGAGGAGATACAGACGTGACGTGATGGTATTCTCTCCTCTGGAAGGGCAGCCCCGCTCACAGTGTCACACGGTGCCGGAAAATGAGGACTCCATAAAGGTGGGAAGAACCGCCGTTAGGCAATCCCCGAGTGAGAGCACAGTGCCGCTGATGTTCTGGGCTCACCGGCGCGTAACCCGCAGACAGGTACCTCATCTGGCAGCTCCAGCACAGTGCTGTCACTCCCACACCGTGCCAACTTCAGAGCACACCAACTCCCCGCATCCAGTTTCAGAGCACACCAACTCCCCACATCCAGCTTCAGAGCACACCGACTCCCCGTATCCAGCTTCAGAGCACACCAACTCCCCACATCCAGCTTCAGAGCACACCAACTCCCCGCATCCAGCTTCAAAGCACACCGACTCCCCGCATCCAGCTTCAGAGCACACCGACTCCCCGCATCCAACTTCAGAGAACACCGACTCCCCGCATCCAGCTTCAGAGAACACCGACTTCCCACATCCAGCTTCAGAGAACACCGACTCCCCACATCCAGCTTCAGAGCACATCGACTCCCCGCATCCAGCTTCAGAGCACACCGACTCCCCGCATCCAGCTTCAGAGCACACCGACTCCCCACATCCAGCTTCAGAGCACACCGACTCCCCACATCCAGCTTCAAAGCACACAGACTCCCCACCTCCAGCTTCAGAGCACACCGACTTCCCCACATCCAGCTTCAGAGCACACCAACTTCCCACATCCAGCTTCAGAGCACGCCGACTCCCCGCATCCAGCTGACTTCCCAGCTGCGATGAACTCATCGCCATCCGCCGCCAGCTGCCACACTGGTCCCAAGGCTACACCCTCCCCATACGCCACTTACAGCATGGGCTGGATCCTGCATACGGACGGCTAAGGGCACCCAGACACCATGATGCATCTCCAGTGGCCTGATAAAAAATACAGCTGACCATACCTAGCCATTAGGCAGTGCACAGATACTAGTGTCAGTTAGAATATTTTTGAGTGAATATTTTGGGATGGGTGCCCATATCTGTATGATTGCAGGTTTGAATCTCATAGCATAATAACCATATAAACATTGGGCCCTTAAGCAAGGACATTAACCCCAACTCCTCCAGGGGGCGCTGGCTGACTCGGACCCCAAGCTTTTCTCACTTGTACTTCGATTTGGACGAAAGCCTCTGCTAAATGAATGAACTCTACAGCACTGTCTCTCACTGCTTTCCCTGTTTAGTGGCGCATTAGCTGCAGAGACGACACGAGACACAAGGAGGAGACAATGCTGTTACCGCCGCATTTCACCGGCCGGCCCTGCGGCTCTGCGACGCATTAGCGGCTGCACCTGCGTTAGTGTGATCCCCCAGACAAAGCGCTGGCGTCCTGCAGCAATCAGCAGTGAGTCGGGGGCTGCTGCGAGGGCTGTGCCCCAAAAATCGGCTGTGCCCAGTCAGCGAGTGCAGGTTTCCGGGATTAGGGGGCAGTGTGAGAGCTCAAAACCGAGAAACACATGAAGAGAGATGAGGAGCGACAGCAGGGGCAATCAATTTTTGTAAGGCGGCGGTGGGCGGGGGTATATAAGAATATCCATAATTCATACAAAAGACCATCATTAGCCAATGATGTTTTGAATTGGTGAATGACAGGGGAGAGGACATGCCGAGGGCCAGCTTCCTGGTTGGGCCAGTGCGCCCGCGGTGAGAATATCGATCTTGTAATTGGGATTCAGCTCCATAGGTTTTTATTCAATTAACTCCTGCGTGACATGACTGCTTCCCAGAATTCCTTAATGCTACACTTTATATGCAAAGAAGCACCTGGATCCCGAATGGAAGATTTACGCTGTAGCATCCCGGCCCGACGGTGCCTGGGCCGTTGCTGACATCAGCGTGATTTATCGTGGCCTGCTATCTGGGGATAACCCTCACCTAACTGCCTTTCCCAGACTTTCCAAATAAGCCCATGAAATTCCTGGTCACGGATCAGAGCATCAGAAAATGAGAGGAGCTCGAGGCCGCGGGCTTAAGGGAGGCCTCCCAAAAGCCCCAGTCTGAGCTCCCTTCCACAGCACCTCACGGTCTGTTCCTGGAACAGCGGATGGTCCAGCTAACTGGAGATCACGTACCTTAATTAGCACGGTTAGCCTGAGGAAATGATATACAATAACAAGACTACCTGTATTGAGGTGTTCTACAGGCGATACCAAGAGGGGAGGTTCCTGAAAGGCATTCGGGTTAGGAGGTCGAAGCCAGTCTCTCAGCTATGTCGTGGTCATGTCCTCACCATGGACTGGTCCCATCACTTGCGTTACAGGCCTCCCCATGCCAACTAGAGAAGCCAGCCTGCACTTCCTTCAACGCAGCTGCAGTCCTCAGCTCTCTTCGGCCCCCTCACTGAGCAGAGTGACTTGACGCACATGGTGTGGAATTCCCTCGATTACACCAGAGCCCTGCAGGTACCCAGGCATAACACAGTGTTTCTTAAACCAGTCACCGTTCTTGCTGCCCCCCCCCCCCCAGCCAATCAAGAACACCTGCCGCACGTGTGCTGGAAGCTGGGAGGGATCGAAAACCTGGGCCGTCTGAGGGGCCCCGCGGATCGGATTAAGAAACTCCGGTCTAGCACACCTGATGGAACTCAAGATAACATGTCTTCATTGGGTCTTCTGAAACGCTAGCAAAAAGGTGCGGATTTCAGTGTGCATTTCACTCAGATGGGGCATAACCAAAGTGACCACATCCACGCCTGGAATTTCCGGACGCCACCGCTTTGAAAATCAACCCATCATAGCGAAACCCCACACAGGACGGGCAGCTGAAACGTGGACCATTACCAGCCGACAGGCTTTCTGTCAAAGTTTGAGGTGGAAATTGATGGCGCCTCGCTGCTCGGCAGGCAGGAGACTTTCCAAAAGGCATTTTAACCAAAGTTACAGGAAGCTGATCTTGGTGGAGCAGCTGGGGGGTCCGGCTACCCAACGGTCTGACCAACGAGAAAAAAAATCCAATTATCCTCAACCAATCAGACTCAGGCTTTTCGCCATCAATGTCAATTTTCTTCTGTGCTATTTATGAACTGTCGTCCCCCAGGTATCGATTCAGAAAGGCTCTCCTTTTATCTAGCCACGCTCTCGGGATTCTCTCCTCCACCTTTGCTCCTTACAGAACATTAGGGAAGCTAAGGACTGAACCTTTAGCTACGGTCAGCTCAAACAGCCCGTGACCGTTAACAAGTGCACCCCACAGGGGGGCAGATAACACATTCCTTGTTAGTGTCAGGCGCCCTTAATAAAGAAGGGACCACGTTGTGGATTGACGCAGGCGTGTTTATGCCAGCTTGGAAGCCCATGATGACACGGGGTGTAACACAGATGAGCGTGCTGTATGATTTCCCACAATTCTCTGCTTTTTAAATTGCAATTCCCATAGCGTTTCCCTTGGCTCAAAGCCGAAGCTCAACATCTGAGGGGGGGAAAGGCACTAAGAGGCTTGTTTTGCTAGTCACCCCCTTATTTACACTTAAAACATATTTTTTAAATTCTCAGTTTTTGTTTAGTGGGGGGTACTGGCTGGCTCTGTTCACACTTAAAGTCCAGAAAACGTGATACTGCAGGTATTCGATAATCATTCCAGAAGAGGCCAGCGCACAGCTTGGCCGATCGTTCAGGTCTATGAGCCGGTCCCTGGCTGGCGTGGTGGCACAGAGATGCGCTGTGTGTGCTCACATGTGTCGGCAAGAGGCGTCAAGCAGAATGAGGCAGCGTCGCTGGGGAACGGAAAGCCGAAAAAGAGACCTACTCTGAAGGCAAATGCGTGCCTGTGGCGCTCTGCTCGTTGCATAACCAAACACATTTAGCTACCAGCACAAACTTGGGAATTCACAAATCAGCTCATCTCCTGATTTATTTTTAAGCGACTACAGTGTGGCTGAAACCTGACATGTTACGTAAGGCCACCTCCCTCCTGCAAAGTCATAAAGCAGACCAGACATTTTATTTGTGAAGCAAAACACACAAAATATGCAGAAAAAATGCGGCAGACCTCCATATGAGCCTCGCACACTGAGAGGTCGCGTCACTGTCCCCAAAATGGCTCCTGGTAGCCGTCTCCTGCTTTTGGGCCTGCCTTCTGAAGAGACCTCACATGCCAAATTGGCGGGCAACCAAATCTGCCAAGACACCATGGAAGTAAGTTCATTCTTAATAGGGGAAGGTGCCAGTGAAAGACAGACTACAGTTATTTGCAGTTTGTTTTACCAAATGAATGGTGCATCATGTCTCCCTCCTGGCAAAATGAGTGAATTGCATTTCTCTCTCTCTCTCCCTCTCTCTGTGTGTGTGTGTGAGATAAAGCTGGAGGGTTTCCACGGCCCTCGCACCACGCAAGTCGCCTGTCTCCTGACATCACACCCAGAATTATTCTTTCACAGATTATTAGACTTGCACTGTGTAGTGTTTTCCATTCTCCTACACTCATATATCTGGATGTTTGCTAAAGCGATCCAGGTGAGCAAAACTTGTCAAGGTTACCCTCCTTGCGGAGAGATGGGGGTGGAATTTTACCCCGGACACCACCCGGTCACGCCTTCGGTTTCTCAGGTATGCCACCAATTCTGATTCTCGTTCACACACACTCCATGACCAGCTTGCTTGCTGAGCTGGACTTTCTAACTTAGGAACTGATTACCTACCATCCATCCATCCTTCCATCCATCCATCCTATGCTACTCTTTTCCAACTATGGGTGATGGTCTAACTACAATGGCATCATGAAGATCATTAACAATAATGATAACAATAATGTTCTGTTCCCAGTGTGGGGCCATAGCAGTAAGGACCATGAATCAAGTGAAAAGAGGATAATTACTTTCATAATGAGCAGTGGGGAGGGGAGTGGGAGAAAGTGTGATACAGGGGGAGAGAGGAGTGATACAGAGGGAGAGAGGAGTGATGCAGAAAGAGAAGGGGAAAGTGTGATACAGAGGGAGAGGGAGGGACAAGGAGAGGGGAGAGCAAACCAGATGGAGAGAAGAGGAGGGAGTGATAGGGAGAGGGGGAATGATACAGAGAGTGGGGAGAGTAATACAGAGGAAGAGGGACAAAGAGGTAGTGATAGGGAGGGGGAGTGATACAGAGGGAGAGAAAGGGGGAGTGAAACAAGGAGAGGAAGGAGGAAGTGATACAGAGAGTGATAAAGATGGAAGGGGATACAAAAGAACAGGAAGAAAAGAAAGAAGGAGGAGAAGCCAAAAGAAGGATAAAAGAGAGTTATAGAAGGACGGAGGGGGAGAAAAATAGAGGGATACGTAGGGGGAGAGAGAGAAAGAAGGTGAAAGAGAGAGAGGGGGAAGAGAGGGAGAAGGAAAGAGACTGAGGGGGCAGAAAACGGGAGGAGGGACAGAACATTGTGACAAACAAGTGGCAGATGGGCCCATTAGAGAATGGGGGCATTTCATTCGTTTACAGGAGAGCCACGCCCCGCACACACGATGGCCTCTCGGCAGCGGTGCGATGTCATGCCGGCGGGACCCAGCCAGCCGGCCGCCCCCTCGCCAAGGCGCCACACACATGACGACCTCTCGGCAGCGGCGTGACAACATGCCAACAAGACTCAGCCGATTTGGTAGCCCCATGCCTCCTACGTATCTGACATGACCCCACACACCATCCTGCTGTCTTTGGCCGTTTTCAGTAGAGGCTGCTGTTACTGTGGCAACACAGGCATCCATCGGGTTCGTAACCCCTGTCTGTATCTACCCTGTTCCCGGCTACAAAGCCCCATTGCCACTATTACCCCAAGCATTCAGGGGTAACACACACAAACACACACACACTGTCTCTCTGAGAAATTCAAAGGCACCAGTTTAGCTGCCCACATGTTTTTGGACCATGGGACTGGAGTATTTGGCTTATTATTATTTATAATTGTTATTGAAATGGCTCCCCTTCAGCTGTTACCAACTAAATGATGAGCACCATAATCACACTGCTTGGGGACACCACCACAGTTCCTTGTCCACTTAGTCACCAGCAGGCTAATTGGCCCCCGCCATGTCCGGGTGACTTCCTCAAGCGGCCCCCAAGCCAGCCGTAATCCACCGGCACATTCTGCCAAGGCTTCGCCGCCCGAAATGTACCTTTAATTGTTCAGTCTAATTTTACACCAACCTTTCTCGCAGACCCGTTTCCATGGAAACTTCACCCTAGCTTTAAATGTAGATTTAACTGCAGATCTGCAACGTAATGAGTGGCGTCAGATTCCCGTCAGCTTACACACGCATGCGATGTGGTTCTCCTGTCAAGGGACACATAAAGTCTTAGTGAAGATGATGCACGTTCAATTTTAACTGGGCACACATGGGAACTGCAATCAAAGGACAAACTAAATATGGATTATGGTAGAGGTGAACATCTCCCACCCCCAAAAGGCTTCGGAGGAACAAAAAACACACAAAATAAACCGATAATGACCGATAATGATAATGACTTCTCCAGAAAGGTTGGTATCTAGAAGACAATGATCGCAAATACAGCCATGAGGCGGAAGAATGGTGAGAGAGAGGATAATTGTTACAAAGATCTCTGTTCCTCACAGAGAAAAACCTCCTAAGAATACATCAGTGGGGACAAGGGTTCCTGTCTTGACCCCATCACTAGACCTGGGCACAGCTCACTGACTCAACAGCGCAGTCTGGAACCCAAGAGGCAGAAAGAGGCACTGAAGCACCTCAGACAAATTCCCAGCCGGATCTGGAACAGTCCGCACTGCGGATTTTTAAATCCAGGCCGCATTAGGGATGTAAATTAGTACTTGCTCCAACATCTGTGAGTACCACATTCAGGTCTAATGTCGTACAGGACTGCGGTTCTGCTCTTCAATCTTAAGACTCCATGGAAGTTAAAAGACGACAAATAATACAGCAACTTCCTGTGAGACAGTGCAACACTGGTGACTCCAGGAGCCATAAAAACCTACAAGTCATGTCAGTGACCACACTAAAGAAGATGGTCACAAATCACCTGGTTAGAAATTACGTTTAATGAAAACCAATTTGAGATCAAAAACAAGCGGAAAAAAAAGTTTTCTGAAGAAGAAAAAAAGAAAAGAAAATAAAACGAGGATGAGATTCACACAACAGTAAAAGGCGACTCTGTCGGTAGCCCCTGGGGCGACATCACAGAGGAAGTGGGCGACAGTGCCCAGCGGGGACACGCGATTCTGACAGTTCAGCTGCCTACCTGCCACCATTTTTAAGATGAAGCCCACAGGAGGTATTGAACAAGAAATCTTCATCACCAACTTCTTGATTAATCAGGGATTAACATAATACTGATAATAACAACAGCCATAATAATAATCTATAATGAACCTATTAAGACTGAACAGTCAGTACAGTGTTCAGTAGTGTTCCGTAGTGTTCAGTCACCAGCAGTCCACAGCTGAACACTGCCCCGCAAGGGCTGCGTGTCACTCTGCTCCATCTTCGGAGACAACTGGTGGTCGGACAGGTTGGTTTCTGGGAGGAATGGGTCCATCCAGGATAGAATAAGTGGGGGCACCGGGGGATCTGACAAGGGCAAGCCAGTCATCATGTTTAAGCTATGGAGGAGAATTCCTTCAGGAGGACATCCTGGCTCAGGGCGCTGAGAGACACGTTTCTGCGCACATTCAGGCTGATGGATCGTACCTGTGGAGCAAGATGTGGGCATTAGATACGCGGACAGCTCAAAAGGTGCACGCAAAGAAGCGCGTGCGGAATGCATTTTATCAGACAACGGCAGCAGCCGATGCCGCACCTCTCAGAGCAAATGGCCTGGAGGAGAGCAGTAATCAGTATGGCCCGAAAGGCAGAGTTGGCCCAGCTCTTTTGGCATAGAGTACCATGATTAAAGGTCAACCTTTATCATCATCATCATCATCATCACAACCACTACTAAACTTGCATGGCAGGTGCTTCTGTTTAATCTTCATTCTGTTGTGTGGACCCTGATGGTGGATTGAGTTACTAAACCATGTCTGGTTGTCAGACTCTTCCTCTACCTTCCACATTCTTCCATGAATTCCTAGTCGCCTCCTCGACGGCTGTATCTCGGTGATGTGCAATTTGCTTCACTTGCAGACCACTTTGGACAAAAGCATCGGCTACATATATCAAATGTAATGTAAATGGACGGTCTGCCTCGCACTTATCCAGTACTGCACTGCTCTTCATCCTATTTCCCCATGCACCCGTCCCCTACCCTGCACCTGTGACATACGAAATTCACAGTGTTCTTCCAAAAACATGCAAAAATAAAACCTGAAACCTGAACCAAGAGCCAATCCACTTGCAGAGCTTCCCTACCAGGTCTTTGAAGAAGGCCACTTCCTTAGGCTGCTCCGAGTAGCGCTCGAACTGGTCAAGGCCGTCCTGTAGTTTCAGTGTCAGAGTGTCGTAGTTGGAGCGTACAACTTCCAGGACCTGGGGGAGGAGCCAATTGAATTAGGGAGCTGTCACTGGGGACACATGGTCAACATGCTTAAAGTGATTTTTATTCTAAACGCGCACTGGCTGAAAATGTACTGTATGTGTTGTGATATTTTTTTCTTAATGAAAACAAATGTTGTACACAACAGATCTTGACAGCTAGGTAAGAGAATAAACACAGTCCATCCAGAACCCTCTTCACCGTCCATAAGCTATTATTTTCCCTTAGTAGGAGAACTTGGCTGCCTATACAGGTCTATATAGATCCCTACTGGAGTGTCATAACAGAACAGTCACTGGAATAAATGAGAAAAATGGCCTGTTTATCAAGGGTGTGGATTGCAAGCTCAAAAACAGCAACAAATCAAATAAACCATTAGACAACACGAGTGAGGCAGAAGCTTTTGATAAATGAAACCAAGAAAACTGACAACAATCCTGACGCTTTGTCCTCCAGGGTGTTTGGACCACTTTAGACCATTAAGCCTCCGCTGTAAATGTATTTAACCAGCCGATTAAAGATTTGCATTTCTGCTCCAACTCTCTTTGTCTTCACAGAAATGCAACAAAAAAAATCCCTGGAACAACCGCACACACTTGTCAGACATGCATTCTCTCAAAGTTCGCACTGCTGTGCCTTGTTGCTCAGTTACAGAGAAGACCGTGGGAGCCCATTGTGGCGGGAACATAGGAATGCAAACTCCAAGCTAGCAAGGACACAAAGAACTTCAAAACCATCTCAATGACCACCTCCAATCACCACTGGAAGCCCCATCAACTAAACCCAACACTTTCTACCTTCGACCCTGTCCACCTGCAGATGCTGGACCAATGTTCTCTGAAGGCAGACTTCATGGGGTCACTCGCAGTAGCACACACTCTCTCTCTCATCAGACACTTTCGGAGCAAAGCCTCTAGACCGATTAGACCACCAAAATTAATCGCCCAAGGTCTCTCGACCAAGAGAATAGAACTATAGTTTCAAATATAACATTATCTTAACCATAATCATAATCTTATTCTCCCTAATCTCATTTTAAGGCTGCTCCACAGGAACGGCTTCCGCTCGACCTGCAAAACACAGGCGTCTATAGAATTTTGTATATGGACCATCATTTTTCTACTAACTGCTCAACCTAGTGACTGGTAGGTATCATTCCGAACCCGAGTATGGCTGATCTCTGCTGAGCTGCAACATTTATCATCAGATGATCAGAATTTGACCTCATTTATGGATAGTCAAATGGACACATATTGACCCCGATGTAGTTATTTAGTAAACACTGCCGACCTCCAGTAAACCCCACAATACATAGTAGAGCTCATACACACAGATGCACAATCATCCTACCAGTCTTGCTAATTCGCCTGAGCCTGCTTGGTGTGCTCAGGGTCACCACCAAAGGCAATGGACACTGCGGTTGGAGTCTTGCCATGGGCTGCCCCTTGCCGCTTGCACGCTCGATTCATGGCCTAGCAAAATGCACTTACAACACCACAGATGATCTACAGTGGAGAACTTCATTCCTTGAAGCAGCAGCTAATTAAACAGATACCGTTTCTTCACTTTGAAATGCTACGTAACCCACACACATATTCAGATGAATAAGAGAGGAAACTCCTGCCTCGTTTCCATCAGACAAGCGACATTTAGTGTATGCCCCCCCCCCCGGGGATAAGACAAAAGAGCTGGAGACACAGAGAGCGATTAAATTCATTACACATCCCATAAAACAAGGGGAGACGGCAGAACTCAACTGGCCTTCCAATCCCTCGGAAACAGGACGTCTCCCGTTTACGGATGAAGGACTGCCTTTCCTGACATCATGCGTCAGACACGCCGTTAACTCTCCCTCGTCGTCCTCCCTCCCCGTCAAGCGAGAAATACAGTCTTTTTCTGAAGATGAAGCTCAGGCTTTTGAGTCGCCCCCGAGCTGTCTTACCTGGCTCTTAAATTTTATGTCACAAAGGCCTGTGCCGAAAATAGGGCAGATGACAGCGGTACAATCATTCCGTCCTTTCCGATGAGGGGAGAGGGACTGCCGGGTAACGTCGCCCTCGCTCTCCTGTATCCTACACCCTGCAAAAGCCTGCGTTTGCTCCCTGTGCTAACACTTTGTTTTGCAAGACCCACGCTGTTCATACCCATTCACTCACCCACACGATATTATTCTACGCTCGCCATCTAAGAGCCCATACAGAAATCCACAAACGGCCCCGTTAATTAAACCGATTTAACCGCCTCCCCCCGTCTCCCAGCTAATTAAAGAGAGACAGAAAACCTGCACACGCCACAACCTGCAATAACGAGATATGGGCCACCTGTTCTCATTAGGTAAGCCGAGTGTCACACTTGAGTGTCTTGAGTGGCATGTAGATCGGGGCAATTCTAGGATGTTTATAAGGTGGGGGACAAAAGCGGAGCCATAATTCATAAAGAGGGACCAGCCTTATCATTAGCCAATGGTATGTTTTGAGTGGGTAAATGACATGGGAGGGGGCACTCCGCGGGCCAATTAGCTTCCAGTGAGGGCCAGTGGCCCTGTGGCCCCACCCCTGTATATGCCCCATTGTAGATGGGTCTTCACCATAATATAGGTCTCAGTGGGGCAAAACCGGTCCAGCTCATTGGATAGAATGAGAGAGGAGAATAATAGAGAACGTAGGTTTCACAACATGGATCTGAAGAGGCCCCGAGGGAAGCATGCAACAAGATCAAATTGAGCGATTTTCTAATACATCCCTCACTTTTTTAAATATTATTTTCAAGGTGATAATGTCCGCTTTGGTGTGTGCTCTGTCTCTCTTGTTTGGCGATGTTGCACTCTTGAAATATTCATGGAAGTCTTTTGCAAAGACAAGAGGGAAGAACGCTTTTTTAAAAAAAAAAAGAAAAAAAAAAAAGAAGAGAAAGAGAGGAGAACAAAGCTCCTTTGCCTTCTGCTTCCAGGAGTGAAATCCCGTCACTTGCCACCCACCAGACCAAACATGAACGTTCTTTGAGGGTCTACACACTCCCCTCTTCCACTTTTATGTAACAGATCAGAAAGTGGACTGATTTCTTGTTGACGTTTGGGTCTGGAGGATTTGCTGAGTCTCTCTCTGTGACATCCGTGTCAGACGGCATCAAATTCCGCATGGAGGAGGCGGAGAACGGAGAATTTTGCAATTCAGTGAAGAGGGAGGTTGGCTGGCAGATAGGACAGGGGAAGAGAAGCAAGACAAGACAGGAAGCAAGACAAAGAAAGAAAGAAAGAAAGAAAGAAAGAAAGAAAAAGAACGAAAACAGGAAGCGAGGCAACCCCTTTCAAAGAAATTCTAAGGAATCTCAAGAAAATGAAAAAAAAACAAGGCATGTTATTCGCATCTTATTTTCAGTTCACCAGTGTTGAATCTTACAGTTCAGCTGCTTTGCCCATTAAACATGGATAAATTAGGCAAACCTCTACTAGGTTAGAACTAATTCACAGTGGTGTGGCGCTGATCTGATGGGGTCAGATGGAACCGACTAATCTGGAGAAGCCGTCAATAGACAAATATCCAAAGTGATTGACCATGTTCCATTTTGAGCAAAGCGTAGCCGTTAGTCAGTCATTATAGGGACACAAAATCCACTTCTCACCCCCCTTCCACCACGGTTTCCCCCACTTCGATTCTCTAAGGTCAGACTGGCCGAGTGACCTGAAATCCGCGTGCCATCCGGCAAGGTGCCCACAGGAAGGAAGGAGGGTTCAGCCAGGAACACTTTGGAAAGGGCGCCGACACGCGCAGCTGCACGTTGTGACCAGCTCTGCCCTCGTACAGTGCCTCACACCGGGAGCAAAGTCTCCAAATCACACCAGTTGAACATTTCAAAAGACAGGATCCCCTCGTTAAGACAGCTCCGGAAACACACCGGGCTCACGCAAAGACGGACCTTTGTGACGTATAGCTGAGGGGAAGGGGTCACAGTCAGGCTGGGAGGGGTTCCGACAGCAGATTCTACATATTTCAAGCACTCGCGCTCATTAAAAGTGGGTCGGTGAAGGCCGTAATTAAGAAGAGCTCCGGAAAGTCACATAATTACAAGGAGGAAGAAAATATGACTTTTTTTTTTTTTTTATAAAAGGGAAGACTTACACCATCGACCTTTAAGCTGTTTTTTTATATGAGAATTTCTAAAAGTTTTTGTTTTAATAATGCTGAAAAGACACCACACGAAGGCCACTATATGCAAAATCACCCTATATTATTCCACAATAATTATAAAAGTAATATGTTATGTATATCTTTTTGGAATATGAATTGTACTCAATGTTCTTTTAGCAGACTGACCTCAATGTGAAGTTTTAATTCTGTATTTAGGGTGTATTTACATAACAGAAATCCTCTTTGGTGTCATTCCTAAAGAATCCAATGGTCTCAGTGCGTAACAGGAGGTGTTGCTTGGCGGGAATACCAAAGTTATCCAGACCCAAAGTTTATGGGATAAAAGCGACATGACGTACGACAGGCGGAGATAAAACGCTCACCTGGTCCTCAGACAGCTGGGAGATGTGGTTCACGGCAGCGTACGACTCGATCTTTGGGTTGAAATGGTTAATGATGGCCCTGGAACAACAGAAGTTGAATCAAAATGCAAGCTTACTTTCCACCAGCCCAGAAACCCCCCCTTCCTGAATAATCATCTGGTTTTCCCCAGATTGCTTTAGGTTTTACAACTTACGCCCCCCCCCCCCCCCCCAAAAAAAAAAAACGGGGAGGGGGGGTAGTTTGGGGTGTTTGGGAAGTGGTGAGGAAACCAAAAAAAGTTTGGG
>JAODKC010000045.1:3462484-3473299 GCA_026777985.1 Mormyrops attenuatus | reverse complement strand
AAAAAAAAAAATCACTTGAATCAGGATTCTTTATCGTTATTGCACAATTGTACAGAAAACGAAAAACTGTTTGGCTCACTGATGATAGTATCAGCGAACACATTTGAAATCAGTTCCCATCAGTGACAGATTCCCATTCAAACACAGACTCAGTCCAAATCATTCAAAGCAGAGTGTTGACGCATCCCAGAGTAATTAACACACGGAACAGAATTGACCAAAACTCCCAGCGAATCAGTAGGGCTATTTTAATATGACTAATAATAACTCACTTCCTGTCTGTCACCAAGCTGCCGAATGGACTTTCAATTACATTTCTCATCTGCAGTGTTCTTTTATTTTTAAGCCTGCTGTTAGGGCTCCGCCCACATATCCCGGGGTGCCTTGATTCTGTCTGCCCATGGCAAAACTGCCACGAATGCACTCTGTGATTACGGCCTTGGTAACAGTGATCATCAAACTGCAAGAGATACTGTAAACAATCTGAAGCAAGGGAGGAAGCAAACAAATTCAAATAAACTATAAATTAGATTAATAAAATGAGGTTACGTTAATTCAGCTTTATGGAAGACCACATAAAACGGCACTGTTAAAGACAAGTTTAGTGTATCCTTAAAATAGATTAAACAAGGGCATCAACTAATCAACAACACCCAAGGCACGTCTGGGGTCTGGACTACAGATGGAGAGCTGAACATGAAATAATGTCTATTTTTCCTTCTTGACTGCGAGTACCGCAGGTATTGAGGGTAATACATCTCGCAGCTGTGGCCAAACAAACCTGGGAACTTCACGGTGTGCTAAATCACTACAGGTCCTGCAAAAATGTCACCAGGGCCAGCAAGGTACTTCCTGCGCCTACAGAACGCAAGAAATCACATCACATGCTGCATATTCAGCAAGCTGAAGCACACAAAGCGAAACACCCAGGGACCCTGCGCTGTGTTAATGGGCGTGTTTCGCCTTCATACGAACCCCTCACCCCGGAATGAGGTACCTTGCTTAGACAACCTGCAGAGACTTTTGCGTATATTTTCATTCAGTTTATCTCAGAGTTTGAACTTAACCTTTTTCTGACATTTACGCAAAGACAACTATGAGAACAGGTACACAGGAATGCCAGTTTGTTGCGTATCCCATCATGCTCTCCTTCTTATGACAGACACACATACAGAAGTGAGAGCTAAGCTTAGGGTCCAATCACAGGGGCAGCCATTCTGCATTTTTTTGAGCCCAACGGACATGTGGCTGCCATGCCGGGCATGGGATTCGAACTGGCGACTATCCGATCACAGGGACAGAGGCCTGAGCCATAGAGCCACCAAAAGTCTTTGGAAGGGTTATTGTGGTAACAGTAAACTAAAGTTGCAGTTGGCTGGCAAGCGTGCACCAGTGCTTGAGTGGGATCAAAGCCCGATAGAAGTGAGGCCTTTGCTACCCGAGCCTGCTGTCTGAACACGCTTGCCAAATAGAAAACCATGCTTGAGGTGGGCATCCAGCTTGCTACGCAGGCACGGTCAGGCAACCCGGGACACCGTTATAAGTGACGGTTTGAGACCCCAGATGATAAATAACAACAGAGGAGGGGGAGCGTAGTGGTAGAGTTAGCTGGATATTTAGGGCAGCTGATACTTCCCAGTGATGATTACGAAGTGTTTTCTTGAGCAGGGCGGCACCGTGACTTAGAGAGTAGCACTGACGCCTCACACAGTCACACGTCTTCTGCATCAGACTCTGGCACACTCCCACAGCCCAAAAACTAGCAGCACAGGAGAACTGGCAGCTCTAAATTAGCCACGGCGTGTGAGGCCACGTGTGTGTGTGTGCCTCCCTGTGACAGATAGGCACCCCAATCTGCGTATCACGCCCCTACCTCATGGCTCATACTTAACGCGATACAGAGACAGGATCACTTAATGCAGTCCTGCTCTCCCACACATAGGGGGAGCACTGCAACAGCAAATTGAATGAATAATCATTTTTACAATCATATAGTTTTATTATTTCAAGCCATTATATCTGCTGGGCCTCTGAGACAAAAAGGCATAATTACCGGAGTAATAAACAGAGTAACGTGGTCCATTTTGTGTATAGATTACCCTTGCGGACCAACCCCGGCATTTAATAAGCAGTGTATCCATTTTAGTGGGTTTCTGTCAGTGGAGCAGCTGATTGGCTGATTGCCAGAACATATGCAAATTAGAAGTTACACAATAAAAACTAAAAAATTTTAAACTGAAAATTTCTTCTGTTATCCAGAAAGTTACGGAAATCTAGTTGAATGGCTAGTTGAACACCGCTTCAGTTCCCAAACCTCTCCTCAGGGGCACCTTAGCCATTCCATGCATTTGTTAAATGTCACGACTGGCTTAATTAATGAATGAACTAAATTAGTATTTAAGTCAGCGAGGTATTGATTAGCCATATGAGGTGCTAGTCAAGGAAAAAAAATACATGGGTGTATTGGAGGGTTGTTGCAAATTCTGGGGTGATTTTAGCAGAAGTTTTGAAATGGCTAAGCTAACACACTAACAGGCATACTATCATAGTTTTACACTAATATGAAGATCATTTAAACATAATTATCTTTGGCTGCCTAAGACTTTTGCACAGTACTGTAAGTACTCCATTCCACAAACTCTTACGTGAATCAAATTTCACGTAAGTTGGATTTAGCCACCCATTACCGTTTAGGACACTTAATTGCAAAAAAAAAAAAGCCCATCAAGTAAAATGTGCTAGTAATACGTACTAAAGCACATATAAACGAAAGGATTAAGTTCAAATACACATACAGGCATATGCCGACGTTTTGCCTTAGTGCTTCTATAAACTCTACTTATCTCCATTAATTTTTGCGCAAGTCCAGATTTACATAAATCGCGAGTTGCTTCTAAATATTTGTGAAAATGTCCGCAGAGGTTTTCCTACGGTTACGAGGTTACTATTTTAATGTGGATTGATCCTGAAGATGTACTTTCTTTATAGGACACTATTACACACCCACACACGTACACACATGCACACTATCACCCCAAACAGCCAATCATCATTCATCTCTTTTGCGCCAACACCATTTCTCTGACTACACACGAGTTTTTATTGCAAATTTCATCCCCTAATTAATAACTAGATAGTTTATTTTAATGAGACAATAAATCAGCAATTTATCAGTCCCCGGCACTTTAGTTACTGTGAAATGTGTGACTGACTACAGAGGAATCTGCAAATTGCATTAACTAAAAAATAAAAATACATTAAAATACCAGCGCAAAACTCCCGGCTGCTTTTTCCAGTGTTTCATCTGTATAACCACATCTAATTTTATAAGCTAAACACTCATATTGTTATATTCCTGTTTTTGCAATGATCCAAAGATTTTTACACCTTCATGAAAGCGCGTCACCAGCCCACAGCTAAAATTGGTAAAAATAAATAAATAAATAAATAAGCTAGAGCCAAGTTTAACCACGTCACAAGAGACAAGCTGCAGTCTGAAAACCCTGACAAAGGAGGAAGCGGGGGGTGGGGGGAAGAATGCAGCGGTGTTAGTGACAGCCGGCTCAGCTAAAAATGCTGGTGCGGGTCGAGCCAGTAAAACACACAGATTGTGTTCCACAGATTTGGGGGAAGTTGTGAGTTTTTCGGGAACCTCATTGGGGCACGAGGGCAGAGACCAAATTAAACACCCCTCACTTTTCTGAAAAACCACACCCCGCCCCCCCCACACACACCACCCCATGTCCACTCAGAGTGTTTTATTTCTGTGCTAATCTCTCAAACTCGTTCATCCAAAGTGTTTTTTCACCCCTTTTTATAATGACCTGCCACCAAGCCAGCGCCGGTGATAAACGGCTGTGACGAGTCCATGACCGGCATTCAATCTGAGGTCCGGGGGAGAAGGTTCGCTTTGCAGAAAGAGCGTGGGAGAAAAGGTCACCTTTAAAAAACACACCCACACACACACACACACACTTCTCTTACACAGAAACAACTCGATCAGAAAATATGCTCTTCATGAAAGCGAGCCCTCAATATCTCCCCAAAAAGTTGCCACCTTACTCTGACCTTATCACCAAACTTTTACCACTGTTCTTTCAAAGTAAGCTACTTACAAATGCATGTCTAACTGTAACAATGTACAAACCCAGTGCACAGCCCAAGTCAAAAGTTAAACTGTGCAGCATATTAATTTATTTATTCATTATTGTCTTGTGTGTCTGACTTGTATGTGTGTTGCTGTTTTTTTGAAGTCTCAGACATATCAGACTATTTTGCATGCTTGCATGTCTTGAAATGACAATGAAGTTTAACTTTACTTGACATATGTACCACCGTATGCCACAGAGTCAAGTCTGACCATGAGACAGACAGACAACTGGTTTAGAGAGTCGCCTCTTTGACATGATCTTGATATTTGGTGAGGAGATGGAGAGCTGCGGCCCGGTTCTGCCCGAGGCCTCACCTGACGTTGACGAGCGCTTGCGTGACCTTGCTGGCTGGCTCCTTCCACTGCCCGGTGTTGGTCGAAACCCTGAGCACTGGAAGCCATGGAGAACATGAGGTTAAAGCTCCGCCCCCATCCTGACCCCCCCCAGCCAAAAGAGGCCTTTTTTATTGTAAAGTTTTGTACTTTAGGAGACTGAGACTTTCTCCCATCTACTGAGGAAAAGAGTTCCACAGTACCCTGTTGCCCTGAAAGATCCGCCATTCATCCAATTAGCACTCACTACCTTTGTCATGTGACTCATGAGTGTAAAACAGCCTCTGGCTGAGTGGGGGTGTGAATCCAATTGCCTCTTCATTCAGGCAGCTTGAATAGCACCCCCTTGTGCTAGCTGCTTTCATTACACAGGCAGCCCTTTCAAGGTTGGCTTTTAAATCGCTTGGGGGAACCACGAAGAATTCTTTGGGGAAAGAAAATTCTGGCTGCAATCACTTGGCCCCCTGAGTAGCAAACCAAACTGTATTATCTGGCCTCTTCACTCGTTGCCAATTTAAAGCAGCCACATGTGGTGTAGTAAAGCGCCCCCCCCCCCCCCAAGCAGCCACTCCTCCAGCCTGGCACGTGTCTGACCGACCGTCATGTGACAGCAGTGCAGGCAGGAGTGCAACGGCGCCACCTTCCGGGTCCTTCCGGCCCGAGCGGAGCCCTGCCGAAACCTCTTAGCCGTCACAAGCACGGGGGGCCGCGTCAAAGAAAGCAAAAAAACAAAACAAAACAAAACAAAAATTCCAGCACGGATGGTTACAGCCCATTAAAGGGGGGAAAAAAAATCTGGATGGGAACCAACAGATGAATAATTCAGCTAATTATGTTTTTGCTAATGATGTCATCCACCCACCCATGCAGTAGAGGTTATCGAACACCTGGTGCATGCGGACGATCTCGTAGTAGAGCGCGTCGTAGCTGCTGGGTGTGGGCAGGAAGCTGTCGCCGTATGTGATGAACATGTTGAAGAGGTTCACCACCTGTGGGGCACGACAGACACGGAGATGGTGATGTTTAGGGGGAGTGAGGGGCACCCTGAGCTTTCCAGCCGCATACTGACACCCCCATGTCCGGCGTGTCGGGAAAACGCTGCGGGAAATCTCCTGGCTTACCCCGGAAATGTAATTTAAGACTCTGACAACGCAGGTCACCCTTCAATATCTCTCTTATATCGCATTTTATCACGGGAAAGACAACGAAACAAGTGGTTTCCTGAAAAAGATAAGTATTTTTCACCAGAGCTCTGGGTTCAGAAAGAGCCGCTGATGTGTTTCACGTTATTTGTAACCGTCGTACAGAACACCCGGCGCTCTAATGAAGCGCTGAGGAGGAACGGCAGCTTATTACCGCGCAGGTATCGGGCCAGAGCGCAAACCCCTCCCCCACCCTGCTCAGACTGCAGGGGTCAAAAACATTCATTGTACTTAAGACATTAATCACAGCAAGAGAGGATTCCCATGGCTTTTGTCAGATTAATGGACAGACTGCGTGCAAACACATCTCTAACTGCACACCTAAGTTAATATGCAACTCTGTACATGGGTGAGTTATACTTTTTAAATAGTTTATACTTAATTTATTTAGAAGACACATTTATTCAAAGCAAAGTACATTTTTGAGAAAACAGGGTCCCTAGAGCAATTAGGGGTTAGGGGTTCAAGGGTCCATCAGAAAAATCCCTCTGCCAAACCAGCGACCTCATGGCTCAATGTTCTAATTCTGTTTAATCATTCTGTTATGGGTTTTATTTTATATTTATTTATTTATTTTTATTTTGTTTTACAAGTGCTTTTTGGCGCTTGCCAGGCTGTCATTGTAAACAAGAAACTGTTCTTATTGCTTTGCCTGGTAAAATAAAGGTTAATGAATGAATGAGTCATTTTAACCCACTGAGCCACACAGCGCCCCCTACATGTCACACCAGAAGTTCAAAAAGCTCAGCATACTACTGTATTTGCACGACGGCCTCACGGATCTGCAGAGAACATCTCGTTTCTCACCAGCAGTGCCAGATGAAAGATGTTGTGTTTTGACACCAATGTGGTTTCGTTGGACAGGAGGAACTTCAGGAGGTTAATGAGCGCTGTGGGGGAGAAAAGAAAAACATGTACGAAAAATGGAAAAATTTAAGCAGACAAACTCGCGTACAGGCTGAAGCGGCTGCTGTTAGCCACAGCCTGTGGGACTCAGCTCGCAGCCAGACCCGCCTCATAACAACTAACTTAATCATTTAAAGACTAACCTGACTGCTAGTACAAAGATAGTGTGGTTTGACAGCCCTCAAATCTTCATAAATCATTTTGCCGAAAGTGTCAGAAGTAATAAGTTACCCTGAGCTTTGTTCCTTAAATCGCTAGTTAAGTATTATGTAACGAGTTGGAAATTTGTTCCAAGCTCTGGAAAATACAATGTTTGAAGGATTTGTATTACTTGTATGACTGTAGACGAATATAATCTTAAGGAAGGACATGATATTCTTGTGTTATTTGTTTTTATGATTTTCCCGGCATTTTTGCAGTTCTTCTTGGCCCCACAGCTCCTGTGACACTCACTCCGCCCCCCACCCACCTGCCATACAGAAGTTCTTGTTTAACCGGATAACCTGGGCTAAATGGACATTTAGCCCAAACTACCTTAAACCTGACAAGTTACCCAGCTAAGCAAGAAATCCTGCTTCCTGGAACACCCCCCAGGTCTGGGAAAGCTTCCATTAATAGGTGAAGCAAAACTAATTTATGCCATTATGATGACAGCAAAGAGTATGATGGCAGTGCAACCAGCCAATCAAGGGCTATCACACCAAATAGCAAAACCAATCAGCTTCATGAAACCAAACAGCAGAACCAATCAGTTTGCATGTCTGTATGTTGTAACATATGTTGCAATCTTTTCTCAGAAGCACTAGGATAAAATCCCTTTTGCCCCAAAGCCAAGGAGAATTAGTTAAATGGTGCCTGCAACTAAAAACCAAAATGCGCATAAATTATTGCAGAGAAACAAGGCACACTGTAACACAGGAAACTCGCATAAATGACAAATCAATACTTTGTCAGACAGTGACCTCGCTGCGTTGGTGTTTGCCATTAGCGCGCATGTTTCCGTGTCATTTTTCATTTGCTTAATGTGTTCAGGCTAACGAGATGTGGGAATGACGAATGACAAACGCAAAACATCTCTGGGTGAGAAGTAGTACAGCTACTCTCTACAGAGGTAGCAACATCTGGTGCGTTTGTGCCATGGGGGCAAGCTGAGAGGCACAGCAGGAAAAGGTTGTGACAGAAATACACCCCTGCTGGAGCCACTGAAACCTCTGAACGCTAATGGACGCTAATGCTAATCAAAGGAGAAGAGTCAACACAACAGCAAAAAAACTGAAATAGTGCAGAGATCTCCCCTGAGTTAGACCCTTGGCATACCAAAAAACAACACTGAGTGCTGTCACCGGTTGCTTTTCTAAAAATAAATACAAAACGGTGTTCTGTAACGTTAACACTGTGTGCACATGTATGTTCATAATCCTCCCTTAACATATCAGGGGCCTTCGTATGTTTTTTTTTTCCTGTGCATCATTGTATATGACTGTCTGGATTAAATAAAACCCACCTCAGACCTGATATGAAAACACTCATGACATGTTCCATAAATACGTGCCTTAGTGGTCGCCAATCCACTGCACACTAAGTCAGGTTTCCAACCTGACCACACTTAAGGAGATCAACGTTCCATTCCATCCATTCCAACTTGGGCAAATCAGTATTTCCATTTCATTTCTACAACATAGAGGTCACCCTTACAACCACTCCATTATAATTAACTGATTAAGACGTACATCCATTTATTTAGCAAATGCTTTTTTATCCAATGCCGCGGGCTCTGCTCAGAGACCCAACGAAGTTCCTCTACTGACCCAGGGATCTGAACCAGTGACCTTCTGATCATGGGCACAGTGTCCTAACCCGCTGAGCCACATCACTGCCATCAACGACAGCCACAAACTCCTGCGATGGGCTCACCTGACCACAGCTCCCGCCAGGTGTAGCTCAGCCTGACACGGCATTTCTTCTGATAGCAGATGATCTTGTGGACCACCTGTACACAGCGCCTGGGGACACGTGGAGGGGAACACCGTCAGGTGACAGAGCTCGCCAAACACAGCCAGAAGTTGTTCACTACATCCACATGGCCCATGAGGTACCAAAGACTAGGGGCTGAAGAACTGATCAATTCCAGAAGAAACATTCATCTATGAGGCAAGCTTGTTCCTCATACTGTAGATGAATGTTAACATTTAGACTTCAGGGTCGCTCTCTAGTTTGGTTTCAGATTTGGCTGTCCAATATCTACCCTTCCTTACAAACAGCTCACTACACCTTTTACACAATAAAATCTAATGCAGCATAATTTTACCCTGAACATGTCAATAACAGTGTTGATCCTCACTGACACAGACACAGGGAAGTTTCTCAATACCAAGAATGCAAAGACTCTGCTTGTGGTTTTTAGAAGAACAGTCTTGCTAACTTGCTTCCTAAGAACAAACTTGGGGCGCAATGAATGATGGGATTTGTTTGTTTGACGAGGATGCGACCAATGTATCCTTGATGTTTGGGGCGAGGCAGGAACAACATCTGGGGATTTTTACTGTCCTCCATACTTCTGTCCTTAGCATTGGAACTGGTCTTCGGCAATGGAAGATGACGTAAAACGGGTAGACGAGAACACAAGTACGGTCAAGTGCGCATATTAAGAAACTCCCATTGAGATCCTCAAGCACAATCTCAGTGCTCCTGACCAGCCACTGGTCAAGGGTCACAGTGCTTCAAGGTGATCGGCCCAAGGGTCACAGTGCTTCAAGGTGATTGGCTGACTAGGATGCCCGTTGGATTGTTGGGGCTCTTACATGTACAGGTCCATGGGGAAGTCCTTCATCATGTGGCTGACGATGAACTCCACCATTAGGTCTGTGAGTACAGGGAGACAGAGAACATAAGGAATGAGAGCCAATCTCTTAGAGAAGCGTGTCATGTTGAAAGACTGAGGCGCAAACACACAGAAGGGAAGTCAGGAGCCGTTTCTCGTGGTGGCAGGTCCCCGCTCTTGTTTTCCCTCCTACATATGCACGGTTTTAGGCTGCCAGATGGCACGCCCATCACTGCTCTCTCTGTGCTGTGCCAGCCACGCTCTCTCATGTTTGCCTAAGAGGGTGATTTCAGAGCCTCGATTCAGGCTTGCTTATATAAACAAGAGCGTCTCATCCAATCAGAGACCATGTCACAGGAGAAACCGTGAGCTTTAAGGCACCATTCCATGATATCGATCCTGTGTGGGCAAGGTAACAGGCTCCCAGAGTCAAGCCACACCCTGCAGAGGGACTTGTATGGTATTCCTGAATACAACCATGTCATTCAGGAGCATATCTCTCCATGACGATAGACACGCTTACCTAGAACCGCACACACCAGGGGCCTGGAGGGGATGTTCCGGTCTACAGGCTTCTTTCGGTGCCTCATGGGCTGAAGGAGAAACGAGGGCCAGATGAGCGTTGGGACACTAACCAACGAGTACCGATGTTTGCATGCAAACCTACAGCAAAGCTCATAAGTGTGTTACACCTCACAAACACAAGTGCCTGATCCAACAGGATTTCAGCCACAAAAAAAACACAGAAATTACACCAGTGTTAACATATAGCATTACATGACGGATAATCCGAAACAAGTCACGCTGGCTCCATGAAGCCTTTCAGTCTGGCTATGCTACCTGGCAGCCCTCTCAACGAAAAAAAAAAGTTGTACTATATGACATCATTTATCTCCAGGAGGAGATAAACTCGCACTTAGAGAGTCTTCAGTGGCCCTGAATAGAGAGACGGATTCGCTGAAAGCTACAAACTCACAGCCCATTTCCCGTAAGGAAGGTGCAAAAACAAACAAACAAACAAACACTGGGCTGCTGGCAGGCCGTTTCTTTATTGGAAAGAAAGGATTGGGGGGGGGAATGAAAGTCTTTTGACATTTCTCATCATTCTCATTTCTGGACTATGAATCTCCAACTGGCGGACTCCGGTCCACATCCAGACCAAAACAATTTAATCCAGAACACGTGATCAATCCCCCCCCCCCACAATCCACTCTACCACCCCCCGATTAGCAAATTTTATCGAGGCAGTGGGCCTTGGCTTTGTGTTGTTGATGGTATTTGGTCCTCGGGGGAAAATATCTGGGAACCCCTGGTCTACAGAGCTCTAAGGAAGAATGCAGGGTTATGAAGAACGTCCTAGGTGCGGGTGTAAAGACATGGCGCGCGGGGGGGGGGGGGGGGGG
>JAODKC010000045.1:3437770-3455813 GCA_026777985.1 Mormyrops attenuatus | reverse complement strand
TACCATGTTGGTGAATGCAGAGAAGAAGCCTCCCTGGTTTTCCTCTTCCTTGTCCTTGTACTGCCTGTGGGGGCACAGGGGAGACCCAAGTGAACCAGTAAGCCATCTGACCTCCTCAGATGGATTTTACCTGATTGGTTATTGCTCTGACTCTGCCCCCTGCCTTCAGGAACCAATCAGCCTATCTTGCTTACTTGGTGCCAGCATTTCACGTAATCAGCTGTATTCATAGGTTCTCATGCTCATTCCACCTTCCTGGCCAGAAACTACTCTAGTCCAGTAATCTCACTGACATTTGTGGCCCGGACCAGCTGATATTGGCATGGTTAACAGGACTGACATGATCCATTCTCCTTGAAAACATCCATGTCATACGCATTCTGTATGTTTTTGTATACTCGAAACTGTATTTGCTATGTTCTAGCAGCTCAACGTCTATCCGCAGCTGAATGCTATCCACCCTGTAGTGCCCCCTACCTGTTATATTCCGTCAAGGCCTGCGAGATCACCATTCCAAGTCCCTGCAAAGACACGACTGGTCATGACAGAAGCTTCGTTAATGCGGCCCCCACCTCTCTGTCCGTAAAACGGGGACTGCGGAACAAGGGCTACGTGATTTAGCGTCAGTTTCAGCTGGGTGCTCATGAGCAGGCACAGGGCTCTACCTACGTAATGTCTTTACAAAGTGCCATGGTATTCTTAAAGGCTCCCAGTTTATAAGAAATGCTAGAAGGACATTATAATTTTTACGTAGTGCGCAATATCACTGTTAATAATGAACATTTCCAAAGCCTTAATGGCGGCTGACTTACATTAAGGGTGGGTTCATCATCGACTATAGACAGCTTCACAATGTATGGATTCACCGACTGTCAGGAGGCAAAATTAAAGAGAGACGGGTAAGAGAAGCCAGGATAATCAGCCCTGGTGCTACAGTGAGTAATGGCGGAGCTTAGTGGGAGGTCATGTCTGAAAGCGCCCTCACTGCTGGAAGCGGCAGAACTCCGCCACTGGGGGACACCAGGAACTCAAACACTTAAAGGCTGATTATTCATTGTTCAAACTAAGCCTGAACCTTCCTACCACGATAAGGGGAAAAAATGTATTTATGCAATGTAGTATAATTTAACATGTCACCGATATGATTATAGTAATTTATGAAGTGCAACGATACAAGGTAAAAACACATCTAACGGCAGAGACTGTAGTCATGGCAACTGAAATCTCTCAATTTTAACGGGGGGCGGTTCACCTCATACTTCCTGTAGTTGACCAGGAGCGCCAGCAGGACCACGGCATCGTACCCATGCTGCAGTCTGCTGGGGGCCCCAGAGAGGACCTAGCAACAGTCATGGGGGGCTATTACAGACAGAGCTTCATAAAGTGGTGACAGTGGCAAAGCAAACCTGAGGGCTGCAGTGTGGTGTGTGCACAGTGTTTCCTGTTCTACCCACCAATGAAAACCCAGGAGAGCAAATTACGGAAGGAAACAGCACTGAACTTTAAATCACCCTGAATAACAGTGTCTGTCAACGCAGATCAGCAATTATACTGAGACGAACTGAGCCCATTCATTAGACCGACTCCCTGGATTCAGCATCCAATGAAAAGGGGAGCACCTACTCACCATGTTTACACTGCTACGGCTCGATCAAAGATTTAACATGGAGGTGACCGCCAGTCTCACCTGTAGAATAGCCTCAAAGATGCTGTTGATCATGACATACTCCAAGAGAGTATTCTGGCTGATGTTATCAGTCACCTACAACAGAACACAAGCATTTCAGCCATATAACACCAGGGAGATGTTCCACGAGGTTTATTTTGAGGGTTCTAGAAGGCCTATCACCACTGCTGTACAGGTGACTCTAGTTTACTCTAAGGTCTATCACTCATGTTCTAAAAGCGCCATCATTACTGCTGTAGAATCCTGTTCTCATGTTCTAGAAGGCCCATAACTAGTGTTCTAGAAGGCCCATAACTACCACTATATGTGCCTCTCTAATGTTCCTGAAGGTGCATCACTAGAAGGTTTTCTGCACTGTGGAACTATAATGTTCCTGAAGGCCATGAACTCATATTCAAATCAAGGTGGAAATACGGGTCCTTTTATCATTTCACCATCACAGGAAGATATTTAAGAGGAGGCACCAGAAGAACACGACTGATCTTACAGCTAACTAGTAAAAATACTTTTACAGCAGACAACGTCTAACACTTGACTGAAAGTTTGTATCCTAGATGCCACGATGAGGCACTCATTGCCTTTAAGAACAAAAAACAGACGCGATAAATTAGCTAATAGCGTCCATCACTCTATTGACCATGACAAAAAGATGGAGAAAAGTCATTTGTTTTCCCGAAGCTCTCTCAGAAGCCTCTGGGCCCATCGAGCTACAGAATGCAGGCACTCCGTCTCTAATGACAGTAATGATTCAAGTGCCCCCCTTAAAAATGCACCTACGGTACGCTGTGCAATGCAAGTGGTGCTAAACCCAATTCCCTTGATTACAAATAAACAGTCAAACAAAGAAAAACAAACGCGAACGAACAATAACAAAACTATTAAAGAAAACAAACAAAAAAAACATTAGCGGTGATGCTAAAAACGGCGGCATGACGTCTGTCTGCCGGTTGTGTTTGTTATGGCTGGTGGTCGTGACGATACGGAGCAGCAGCAGAAACAGCCTCACCGTGACCAAACAAAGCAGCATCCTGAGACAGAGGCCCTTCAGGCTTTCAGATCCGTCTCCACACAGCAGGGCGTCCAGGCTCTCCATCAGGTCCTGCAGGGACACGACACATGACACTGCTTACCATACAGGCCAGTGTTTCCCAACCCAGTCCCCAGGGACCCAAAGAAGGTCCACGTTTTTGCTCCCTCCCTGCTCCCTGCCAGACAGTCCACATTTTTGCTCCTCATTTTTGCTCGTGTAACTGGCACGGGCGAGGTAAGGGTACATATCACATCATTCTTACTACACAGAAGCAAAGGGATCAAAGGTCCACCCACCTTCATGCGGGCCTCCGCCTTGTCAAAGCCCATCAGCATGTTGATGATGTCGAAGCCCGACGACGGTTTATTTTTCTGGTGGACGCCCCGGAACAGGGCACACAGCGTCTGTAAGATTTACCATAGCAAACAGTGGGTATAAAAACCCGTTCCTGTAGAAAATGTCTGTGTTTTGGTGACCTTCTGGTGTACGGAAGACTATAGCCTCCACCATTATCCAGATGTTTTGAGTACAATCACTAGAACCATCATTCAGAATACACATGCAGCTCAGATTCTTTTCCATGCACCTGGAGAAATTTTCCACCGACAAGGTAAGGAAATCAAGAATGACAGTTAATCAAGTGGTCCATTGCTGCCCCCCACTGGTGCTCACCTGCAAGGCGTTTACCACCTTGATCTGGTGTTCCTCGCTCAGTGTCCGCACACAGTGGTGGAACAGCCGATTGATGTTGTCCTGGATTTTGGTCACCTCATCTCCATCCAGAGACTCTAGCTTTGCCTCCAGGTACTCCAGGTTTGCCTGGGTAACAAAGAGGAAGGCAATGTAGAGGCGCATATGATTTTAAATCAGCTGGGGGGTGGGATGGGGCCCACATTAGACACAGTGCAGTCTAATGTGCTTATACGGGGACAGAGAAACAATTAGTCTTGTCCTTGGGACATAAAAGTGCATTGCTCCCCCCCCCCCACCAAAAGGAAGATACATCGTAAACAAAATATAGAATACCTCACCTTCATGAGGAAGAGTTCCTCCCAGAAGCGAGGTTTGTCCTTGGCTGGATCTTCAACCTGGGAGTCACAGAAAGAGTGACTGACCAGCCGGGTAGAAGGGGCCAGCTCATCAAATTAAGCGAGGGAGACGGGCAGTACGAACAGAGAGCAGTGTTTACCTAAGCTAAGCCTATGCCCAGCAGCCTGACTAACAAAGCTAAGCCTATGCCCGGCAGCCTGGCTAACAAAGCTAAGCCTATGCCCGGCAGCCTGGCTAACAAAGCTAAGCCTATGCCCGGCAGCCTGGCTAACAAAGCTAAGCCGATGCCCGGCAGCCTGGCTAACAAAGCTAAGCCGATGCCCGGCAGCCTGGCTAACATGCTAGCTTTCATGCTAGTGAAAGCACTATGGAAACTTTGACATGTACAGTGTGGAGAAAATCTCATTTGCACATTCAAGATCAACTGGGCTTTTTGTGAGTAATTTGCCCCTGAATGAAAGGTGGCAAGGTTCTTGAGATGATTCTGACCCAGTGTTTGAGCTCATTTGGACATGGTCAAACAGGAAGCAGACTGGACACCCTGCCTGTTCACAAAATTACTTTTAGATTTTCATGTCGAAATAAACACGGAGGGAATGCCACTCTTACAGCAAAGATCTCGTCATACATCAGCACCACCTTCTCCGTCAGCGGTTTCTTAGGGGTCGAAGACCTCCTCAGCAAGCCTGGCTTCTTCTCCACTTGGGCCATGGCGCAGTCCTAGCATGGAGGAGACACATGGTAAATGCTGAAACAGGAAGTTCCCAGGTCATCTACTCACAGACACTTGGCTTTCAGCTCTCAGGAGAACCTCAATAAAGACTCGACAGACCACCTGAATTACCCACGCCCTCTATATAAGCCCTTTCACTATTTCTGCTCCAACCAGGTTCCCTACTGTAATCTCTGGATTTTGTTTGCATTTTGCTTATAATGTTCTTCCATACCTCCATATCATGCATTATAATAAATACCTTGAAGATACAAGACAAGCGCAGCTTATTTAAACTCAGCAATTAATGTGCTGGACAGCTAAGACCAACCACAGACTGTCAGATATGATGACAAAGGGATTCTTTATTTGTAACCACTGGTAATTACAACAAGATTATTAATAGGACATGTTAAACTCGCTCCCTAAAGGTTTACGTAAGCCAGAGACTTCAACCATTAACTTAGAATAACAGTAACAGTTCTAAAATTAATGGATGTGATTTCCATTCAGTGGACGAAAAAATATTTCTGCAATATGAAACCATAAGAACCATGTTATGGACTTGTGTACAAACCAGTCACCGATCTGGCAACAGTAAATCAACCAAGCGTTAACTTCCCAAAACCATGTCCCAATTCCAAATACACCGTGTCAACTATATTGGTAGTTAAATTACATTGTGACAAAAACTGCAGTCAGCTTATTATACCATTCTGCCCAAAGTCTTACACCGTGCCATGATGAGAATTGGTGGTCTATATAAATACCTTGATGTTTTCCCCAAGTATTTTAAACATGCATAATTGGTCACCTTTCATATTTGATTTTAACGTGCGTTCAGTTAGCGAATATCTTTTAAAAGTGTGGCCCCCGTGAACTTATAATAATTTAAGTGGAAAGGCGATGGAGCTGTCTGTTTGTTTTACATGCCGATGTTGTGCTGCGGTTGTTTGCCGAAGAGGAGGAGCCCGAACCCCGTCTTTGCCACCGCTACTTAGGTGCAATAAAAGAAGTTTTAACGCGCATAATTAACGTCCCTAGCAGAAAGCATGTCGTGATGTTACAGCATTTCCCATTCGGGTTTATTAAGGAGCCTCCATGTGAAAATGCAGCATTCGCGCTGACTGCTCTGCGCATTTCAATCAGCAGCACAGATACTCATTCGCCGCAATTTTAAACGGTTAGCTGGGGTTCAACCGATGAGTTATTGCGGTGTTTCCGGCTGCTGAGCCTCATCTTTGGGCTTTCTGCCGTCACAAACTGGGGCAGGGGATCGCCTGCTCCTACTGCCGCTGTCACAGCAAGTTGTCATTGGCAGACACTAAGTTGGCCGTTTCTTAAATGACTTTTTGCCTCGTTAAACTAACGCTTACACATGTTTTTATTTTAATCGGTGCATACGGTTAGTTCCTACCTGCCTACCGAGTCAAATGATATTTGTCATGCGTCCCTTCTAAGTCGTTCAAGAAAACGAAGAGGTGCCTCGACTTCTACGGGGTCGATGGAGATCCGCATGAACGTCGACGGGGCAGCCCGTCTCTGGGTCCTAGTGCCTCCCGCGTACGTAGCGCTGTCATTTTATTTATTTATTTATTTATTTTGATTGTTCGTAAACTGCTACTCACAGAGATATGAAAAGTGGAACATGCAGTCGCTGCACTTCAATAAAATGAATAATGAATTTACAACTAATTCATCTATGGACGCATAAGCGCATACGGCGATGAACGAGTTAACAGTTGCGTACGTAAACCCAAAGGGCGGGGCACCGTCTTTTACGTCATTTTTAATGGACGGAAGGGCTGGAAGTTTTCAAAACAACACCACAAGCCGCTAGGTCCCAGTGCTCCTCCGGGCTGGGGGGGTGGTTTGAGTTGGCCGGCACTTCTTATACGTTAACGTTATAGTCGTATCAGATAGAGAAGTGTCGGAATTTGTGTGGATTTGTACCGGATCTAGCAAACGAATCAACAAAAATGTTTAAAAGCTGCGGTTTGTAATAAGACATACACATCGAAATGTTATATTCATGTAATCGAAATGCGGAAATTATGCTTCCTCTTGTTTTTTCAGTTCTCTTAATTGATACTCTCTGAGGCGAATGTTGCCAAATAATGAAGCGACTTGTTCTGCATCAAGAGACAGATTTTAGTGACTTCACCCAAGGTAGGGTTTTGATTGACTTTTTGAAACAGAACTCCGCCAGTAGTATCTGCTATACCAATAACATTCATAGTCGATTATCCAATATTCGAATTAGCCCAAATGGACACCACATCCATATAATTATTAACGAGCCGAAAAGTGGCCTTTTAACTTTCGACAAGCATATACGACATACTCAGTCACGCAATCAAAAACTTTTAGTGTTAAGCCGTACGAGATCAGTTTATATCGTGGACGTTGTCTACTTGAACAATAGCAGCAGAGATCGTGGTGGAGACGCGGCCGTTGTCGTTTTTGAGAATGGAAAATCCGACTTTTGGAAATACTGCGAGCAGGAAGGCTGGTATTTCCTGCAAACACTGGAGCTATGCCAGAGCCCTAAAGCGAAAGTGAAGTCCATCTGTGCCTGCGGCAACATAATTGTCTGGTGTGAAGAGACCTCACCCTCCAAAACAACATCAGCTATCAGTGTTCATCAGAACGGCTTCTGTTACCGTATGTGCAGCAGATCTTATGAGCTGGAGGAGGGGGCAGCCATCTTGGGGGAGGTGAAGGTCATTCTGCACAACAGTCCTCAGTACATGACCGTTGCCTCTGGAAACAATGTGCACCTCCTGCCAGACCCAAAGGGGAGTGCTTTCAGGAACATCTCTGGTTTCTTCCTGACATGGTTCCCAAAGTGTGGCTCACTTGCCATCAGCAGTATCTCCAGGGGAATTCTGCTGAGGAAGGAGTCATGTGCTATGAGCGATGGTTATAATTTCACAGAGCTCATATCCCTCGTGGTGCCTTTGGCCTCCAACCATCTAGAAATCTGTGCTGCTTCTACCTCCAGGTGTGACAGCCTGTACTTTCTGCTGAGCTCTGGCTGGATCAACATGATAGACAATCATGGCACGTTGAGACAAGTCTACAAACTGGCGGATGGTTGTAGCACCATGGGTGGCAAATGGATCAACATGAATATCTACCATAATTGGCTGGCTGTGATAGTGGGGAAGACCTTACATTTGATTGATGCCCAGTGTGGCTTGAAATTGGAGAAGATCCTCCTGAAAACAGATGGGATGCTTTTTGTGAACTGCCAGGGCAGCCAGGTGCCACACCTCCTGACAGAAGCTGGGCTATTCCAAGTGAAATGCTGGGATCAAGACTTCAGTCACGTGCTGGACCAAGGCTGTGTCAGGCCAGATGACGTCCTTATGAAGACTGTCTTTGAGGAGTCTTGTAGGCACTACCAGAAACGGAGCCTGAGTGACAGACAAATTACAGTGGAGATGCTGCTAGCTGACAGGAAATTCCAGGCTCCTTTCTTATTGTCCTCCATCCTCTGTGACTTCCTGAAAGTCCAGGATGGAAGCAACCTTGACTGCGGCCAGCTGCTCAGCTACCTAAAGTCTGAGTTGAAACGCTTCATGCTGCTGGATGGCATCAAAATGTTAGCGACTGCAGCCTCTGAGAAGGACCAGCGCAGCTGCTGTGAAGTGCTGGTGTGTGAGGAAGTTGGCCGGCTGCTTAGTTCAGACTTGGACAGAGAGGATGTGCTCCACCTGAACCTCATGTTCAACATGTTCCCCTCTGAATCATGGCGGGCCACACAGGGGATCCTACAGCTTAAGTTGAATGAAGAAGGATCCTTTTCTGCCAAGGTTCCACTTGAGGTATGGAGGACTGTCCTGTCCAGTGTTCAGCCGTTGGCCTGGCCCACACATCAAGGCTTTCATCCAGCTGTGCCAGTGCCAGTGTTTGAGCTACTCTGCCAGTTGTTTCTTCGATACCAGCCTCAGTGGCTCCCCAGATTTCTGGAACTGGCGCAGCAGTGCAGCGGTGACCTTTTGTCCACTCCCTCCAGGCAGAAGGCTGGTCCTGAGGAGACCCCTCTCTACAAACGAGCCCTCTCGGTCCTGCCATTAGGCAGGGACTCCCAGGGGCTGGAAGTGGAGCTGCTGCTGTGCAGCTGCAGGCCCACTGGGATCCTGCAAGCCCTGCGACTCCTTGTGGACCGATGCCACTGGGAACAGGTTCTCCAGCTGGCAGAGCGGTTCTGCCGACAGAGCCCACTGCTGAACAAGGAAATCTTCACGACCCTGCTACAGGAGCTCTCCCAGCATCGTGACCTAGACCCTTACCTAGACAGAGTATGGGCGCTGTGTCCTGCAGACATCACAAGCACCGGCATCCTGGGTGTGCTTCTGGAGAGCCTTTCTGCATCCTTCCCATCCAGATCTCACCCTTTCCGCACACAAAACTGCCAACTTACTTTAGGTCTGCTGAGGCCTCTGTTGAACCAGGTGCTCCAAAGAGAGACCAAGATCAACCAGGTGTGTGTGAGGGTCCTCTGGCCCCGAGCCCATCCTCCCCTGGTGCCCCCAAGGCGACCCAGGGAGGTGTTGGTCGAGTCTGATGTTGGTCACCCATGTGCCACTTATCAGCCTGAAAGTAAAAATGGATGACTGGCAGCCGATGCTGAAGGCTAGAGCTCAAATCTCAGCTTATAAAAAAGTTTAGGCCATTTGTTTTCAGCTCTTCTCACCACGTTTCAATGATTTTAAACCGCTCCCAGCCCCAGTGATGAAAGCAATGGTTACATCAGGCAAATAAGAGTCATGATTTAAGTTCACTGTGGAAATGCTCAGGTAGGCTGAACCCTTGAGAGCCGTGAATATAGCCCATAGAATAGTATGGCTATTTGGTCTGGGGGCAACTGTTGGGTTTTCCCCCATAGTGCTCCCAATAAAAACTTGGGATGTTTATAAATACCCAGATAGGCATATAGAATGAGCGCTTAACCTATACCAATGGCTGTATTACATTACATATCACTAGTGACGAAATCTCCATAGCTACATTGTTGCCAATAGCACTGTGAACTATCACTTGAGTGTACTCCAAGGTAAAGATTCTAAAATTCTTCCTGCTAGAATCTTGACACCAGTCAATCGCAAAATGAAGGGTAGGAGTCAAAGGAGATTGGCTGATTTTTAGGGGAACTGAGTGGAAAGATGGACGAAATAGGCTCTAGTACCACCTGTGCTTCTGCCCTTAAAGTTGTTTTTAAAAGTAAAAACATGTCATTTCCATGTTTCCGAGTATTACAAGTGTACCTAAAGTTCCTACCTTTGTTACCAATATATTTTATACTCAATACTTTAATCACATGTATTGCTTTGGGGTGAAGCATAATATATTCTGAAATAAGTTCAGTCAAAGCATTTTAGAATTCATTTTATAAAATCTATGATTTTGTGAAGTTAATAATTATGCTATATTTAGTTTTGTTGACTAGCAGTAATACCTGCATAGTATTATTGTTGTTAATAGTTTTGGCAAACTACAGGCTGAAACACGGTTACAGGAGATTTTTTTTAATGGCTCTGTTCTCTATGGTCTGTAATGCTTGTATAACTGCCTGAGTTATTACTGTACCTGCAGGCTGTATGTTTCTAATTTTGCATATGCAAAAAAATAAAACATTGCAGGCTATTACATTTAATTAGCAGACGCTTTTATCCAAAGGGACTTGCAAAGCAGGGTCAGTCCCTCGAGCAATTGGGGGTTAAGGGTCTTGCTCAAGGAACTAAAAAGTCATTTACTACTAACTCTGGGATTCAGAGGGGTGACTTTCTAAACCCCTTAGCCACACACCACCCCCTAGTGGATGAATGAAGTACATACTACGTACGTCTGTCTTCGTCAAAACTGAACTTTCCAAAACATTTTTAATTAAACATTCGGGCCAAACTGTGTCCGCTTTTTCAGGGTCTCGCTATCGTTTGTGGTCCAGTGCAGATCATTTGATTTTCATGCATTTGCCTGTTTGCTGTGATGTACGCGTGCTGTAATGACCCCGGATACCTAGGCTCACCGTCTCTTTTAATCTATAAAACAACGCTGTCCGCGGGGTCAGCTCAGCACTTAAGGGCGTGCAGTCTGAAGCTGGGGTTCCTCACGGAAACACGTCTGCTCTTGTACCCCTGAGAACGGTTCCTGGCTTATATCTCTCCAGTAAAACACTTAAGATCAATAACTAAGAAAAACAAAATGATAACAGTTATACTGTTTTTGGATGATGACACAAGGACTCGGTGTCCAGGTAGAAGCTGTGTGAAATTTGCCATCTCTGTGTTGGGAGTTCTGATCGACACAGGCTCGCTGTCCCTCAAATTGGACAGTGGGCAGCAGGTTCTGTTCACATGCATACATTGTTAGGAATCTATACCTTTAAGCGTACAATTGCTTGTCACTGGAGCTGTACCCTCAAGAGTCCGCCAGCTACCCATAGCTGTAGGTATATGTACCTTTTAAGGTACAGAAATGGACTCTGAGGAACATTTTTGCACCACTGGGGTACATTAATGCTGTTTGTGCCTTGGGGAACAAAACTGTACCGGGACTGAACATCGGGCGGCTTGGTGGTGCAGTGGTCCCCCCACCCCTAGTCCAAAAACATGCTCACATGGTGAAATGGCTTTTGGCCATTATGCTACTGCAGCTGGAACCAGCTCCCAGAAGAGCTGAGATATGCCCCAAAAACATACAGGCAACTGGGTCAGCTGAAATGCCATTACACCAGCATGCTGGAGGCGGTTGGTGCTTTGGGGAATTCTGCTTTTTCTTCCACGTTCTGATTTGCCTGAGCGTACTGACATTTCACTTTTAAATCTCTCATTACGTTTCTCATCACGGTTACACCCATAACAGCATCATTAGTACAGTTTCAACAGCAACAGAGTAATATGAAAGTTTGCTAAACATAATTTCTGTAATAGTATTATAACACAAAACTAAATGGATACATTTAAGGTGCCACAGAGCCCATAGTGATCATATCACTGTAGAGGAACATCTCAAAGGAAACTGCAGCAGATACGTGATGTTCCTTCTGTTATTTCAGGACATGAGCAGTCAGGGTAAACAATATGCAATAAAAAAAAACACTGTAAACCACTGTTTGTATACTGGTGCACTGTAACCTTTAGTGCTGTGGGTTCGATTCCCACCTTAGGCATTGTATTTAGGAGGAATTTGTATTTGCACTCCATGTCTATGCAGGTCACTTCCAGGTTCCAAAGTCCAAACACATGGGATTAGGTGTATTGGTGCTTCTACAAAGCCCTTAGAGCAGGGGTGTCAAACTGCAGTCCTGGAGGGCCTTAGTTCTTTCCTTGTGCCACCACAAATGATTCAGCTCAACTGCAGTTGAATCAGGTGTGTTAAATGAGGGGAAACCCAAAAATGTCTAGGGCTCTGGCCGCCAGGACTGGAGTCTAACACCTGTGCCTTAGAGGGTGTGACGCTCTCTATGTCCCTTGCAAAAAATCTGCCTCCGCCCCCCCGGCCAGCTTGAACCCTCCCTTGTGCATCTTGCTTCCTAGAATAGACTACAGGCTAACCAAAACTACTGGATAAGGGTTATGGAAATGTAGTCATAATCAGTGCATTTTATTAAAGAGTCCATAAAATAAGTCAAATAATATTCAGTTTTGCTTTAAACTGGTGTTGGGAAATGTAAGACTCATTAAATATATTACGGTAAGGTCATTAAGAGCAGGTAAAACACCAAGGACCTGACTAGGATGTGCACGTGCCAGAATATTCCACTTTCACTGAGCAACATTAAAAAGATTATATTTTTCGTATAATTTAAAGGTTAATCCCATCCAATAAGGCTTACCTCTGGCACTTGACTCATGTTGCCAGGGGACTGAACAGCGTGGTGCACGAAAGTATATCCAGATGATGTTTATATTCCCAGTCCTGAGCTTGTCCCTTAAAGCACAGCTGCAGAAGCCTGGAGCTGTAGACCCAGTTCAAACGGTTCATCCCAAAACAGTGTTTTTCCAACACCGGGAGGATATTTGGATGTTTGCGTCAGATCTTTTCCGTTCTTCCATAACAAAAGACTGGCATGAATATTTCAGGCGGAAAGGAGTCGGCCTCGCTCCCGGCTATGGGAGCACCCTCTGGTTAATAGATTGTGTATGACGGGCAGAACTCCTGACCATAGATTATCTGTCTGTACTCCCAGACAGGGTGGCTCAGTGTGATCTCTGGAAGAAAGAAAAAATCACCAGGCAAGGTCGAGGGCAGACATGCAGGCAGACGGTCATGTAACTTAGATAAGAAATAGATAAGCATTTTATGGAGCTTGTTTTGCTGAAAAACCCGGAGATCGTTCGCGTACCGCCGGCTGACGGTGAGACTCCTTGGCATTAAGCTGGAAATTACACAAACTCAAATGGTTAAACTGTGCTTGCAGACACCTCGACATTTTGTGCCGGTGAATCCGCGTCAGGACTGTTTTGCTAATTATTTTCTTTGAAGATTTTGTCGAGCCGTCTGCAGATAACGGGCATGTATGATCGTTGGCAAAAGTCGATGAAATTTCATTTCAATAATTTCTTACAGTGATCGAGAGGAACGATCGGAAATTGATAAAAAATAAAGTTTCAAGCCAAAAACTCACATCCTTCATACCAGTTTTGTCGTAAAAACTCACGAACAGAGAAAAACAGAACTGAAGCGGTAGACGCCTTTTATCTTTATCAGAGATCTTTATCAGTTTGCAGGTATAGACACTGCTGTTTGGTTAGGCTGTGTCAGTCGCTGTATGGACTCGGAGTTCTTATTATTAAACTGGACCCAGTTCGGTGCTGTGGTGGGCAAATAACATAATAATATTCATGACCCCGATGTCTGTGAAACGTCCTATTAACACATCGGTTTGATAATTAAAGACATAGACCTGCGTCCCTGGGTGACAAATGTATAACGTAGTGTTTCTTGGGTAGCTCGCAGAAATCAAATGAACCTTTAACGTGGAAGTTCAAAAGAAAGTGATAATGATGGTTAGCGGAGACATTTTCTGAAGGATGTCGCCCATAAACTGGCAGAAATGGCAATGTCGGAGCGCAGCCGGTCGCAATCATGTTTCACGGAGGGGGACAAAATTAGCTCCACATTCTATATACCGGCGAATACTTTGTTCTCGATTTTTTTGGTCACATCTTTGTTGACCACTAGGTGGCAGCAATAACCAAAAATGGGGTCGAAAAGGCTTTTCTGTAATTTGTATTTTTTTGCTTCGTAGTCAGACGCTGGACTGATTTTTAACCGGAAAGGTGACGTTTTGATGAAATATTTTGCGCTCATCTTTTACGTCCAGGAATGTATCATCAACATTGTTTTCCTTCGACATTAGAGAGACTGCTTACAAAAGCGTGGCAATGTGGATTCTGAAATGTCCAAATATGGCAGCTTTAGTCGACAGGAACGCGAAAGGAATTATTGATGAAATAAATCACGCTGTACTGAGCAAAATGCATTATTTGGATATACGTGTATTGTAACGTAGGGCATGACCAGTATTGATGATATTGGCTTTCTCTAGGTGCATGGAGGAAACTGAATCTTTTACTATTTCTCTATAGTTACTGTTGTTAAAACAACAACGCTCACACTGGTGAGCATTAACCGTACAAAGCAAAAGGCACGATTTGGAATACCGCTTGAGGCCTTTATACGGTTATACAGCCCCCCCCCCCCATTATTGTTTTCCTGACACATTTCCAACATGGAGGATTTTATTCATTTATACCCGCAATCTAAGGACAGCCCTTAAACCCCCCCAGCCAGTATTTTCTTTGCGGCTCTCCTTGCCAGATGGTCCTGCACCCCCCACCCCCAAACTGCCTTGGGGGGGTTGCAGATGGTCACAATGCCTCAAAGGAGCAGGGAGTGTTTGGGAGACCCCTTTAACTGCGGTCAGCCTGCCCCCCAGAGAGAGTGACCATCTCATTCATTTTGTCTCTGTAGGAAGGCTTGGGCTTGGATAAGAGCAAGGCCACCAGAGAATCGCAGCAGGCCTGAAATCTACCTTGTTTATTTGCAGGCGTGTTGCTAACATATGAGATGGCGCAGCTACACCAAGGCACAGGCTCATGTTCCAGTCGTACAGCATGACATCATGGAGTTTATCACATAATAACGCTGCACACAGATGTGCACACCAAGCAAATGTTGTTGCTTAGCGCCGCCCCTCTCTCAGCAGGAACGGCGAATGGGGTGCGAGAGGCGGGGATGGGGGGGCGGAGATACTGAAAGGGACACTTCCATGATCAGGAAGAACATTCACTGGAAGTGACCCAAAAGCTTACATAACCAGCTCAGAATTTAAAAGTAATGCTCTTTACCCTACAAAACACACAATTCTGCACACATTTTATTTCCTTTAATAACCTCCGCTGGCCCCAGAACAAAAATTCTTCTCCCATAGGCATTCAAACCCAAAAGATCCTTGTGCAGGTCGTCTGTCATTGTTTGATTGGGTAGTACATTGAATTCCCTTCCAGGTGTTTAAGTTGTGTAAGTTAGTATGTGACAATCACATCAAGTGCTTACCAAGCATTGCACATGTAACAGATGTATAACAAAGCCACTGTAGGCCCCAGACCGTGTCTACTCTAAAACCAAGCACACTGCGGGAGATGCGTTCATTTATAGCTGCGTTTACTACTGTGATGTTGCCATGGTGACAGTGCTGGGTGAACACAGACTGTCATCAACAGGCATGATTGTGAAAGCAGACACTGAGCTGTGGGGGGGGGGGAGCTGGAGAGTTCATGTAAATCATCGGTGCTCATGTCTGAAATTCACAGATGATTTCTTTTTTTTTTTTTTTTTAATTAGACATCCTTGTAGCGGAGCGATTTGAAAAAAAGTATATACTGTAAAATACATTATGCCTTATAGTTGAACACTTTACCAAAGGAATTCAGTGTTTCCCAATCCGGTCCTCACAGACCCAAAGACAGGGAGTTGGGAGGGAGCAAAAACATGGACCGGCTGGAAATCCCCAAGGACCAGGTTGGGAAATGCTGCACCAATATACAAGAAGGCTGCAGGTTCACAAGTGTACAGCAGGTGGCAGAATGGTCGGCAGCAGCCAGCCCTGCAGATATGGCCCGGAAACCCCACACACGCGCCAGCACTGATCAGACACCCTCTGCCAAAATAAGACAGAAGATAGAAGACCAATTACTGTAAAGTGAAAATTCATCTTTATTGGTACCATACATGAATTATCAATGGCAGAATCTAGGGAAAAAAACACAAAAAAATAAAAAAATAATGAAACTGCCCTAAAGACAAGGTGCTGTAGGGGGCAGTGTGTGTGGGTACGCATCACCATTCAGCTTCCTCCTCAGGTGCAGATGCTACACCTGGCGAGTCGTACCCGGGGTTTCAATGGGGCTCCCTCCTGGGTATTCATAATGCGGGTAGGTAAGAATTGTACAAACAGAGCACGAAACCTTCCAGTGTTGGCATTTCAGGATTTATATAAAAATACTCAAAAGCTTGCTTTTATCAGTTCTCAAACAAAATAGATCTTAGACCTTTTGTATCTCATCTTGTTTTAGCTCGCGTTAACCGAAAGGCTGACTAGTGTGCTTGTCAAGATGCATCTCAAACATCCCAGGTTTTAAAAGGGATTTCGGCATGTTATGGTATTAACTCTACAGTGAGACAAGTGTGTGTGAACTAGGATAATGGACTGGAAAAAATGTACATGACAATGTTTCTGGACTGACAAAGAACAATCTTACATATGAATGGTGATTGTACCCCTAATTTAATTTAATACAAGTTCAAAAAGAAGTATTTGGTTGGGGATTTTTTTTTTTCCTTTTTAATATTAGATAAGGATGGCTTACGGGAGCGCTCTAGAGAAGAATACATTTAATTACAGTTATACAGAACTTTGCTACTACCTTAAATATACAAGCACAAATACACAGAACTCATAAAAAAATTAAAAAGAAAAGCCCACACATAATTACTTTCCTTAAAAAAAATACAAATCAATACATTTCAGGGTGAGAATTAAAAGTATCCTGCAAGTCCTGTAGCTCCTTGGTCTGTAGCTTTTAACGTTGGGGGGGGGGGGGGGGTCCAAAAAAGAAAAGTTCTTGGGAAAGACAAGAGTATAAAACTTGATTACATCCTTAAAAATTCTGTGTTAAATGCTTTAAATGGGAGGAACTAACTTTTTTTTTTTTTTTAAACTATTACAAATACAAGCTGAGGTACTGGACTTCTGGAACCATGCAAATATATGGGGCGGGGGACGCTTCATTTTAAGATGGTGGTCAAAGTCTTTTTTTTTTTTTTTTTTTGTGGATCAGAATAAGAAAGCCATGGAGGCCACTCCTCCCTGTGACTGGACTCAAAGAGGGTAGGGTGGGAGGTGGTTTACCCAAGAGATTCTGACAGCCAGTTCTGATCAAGCCTGAACACCCCCACGCCACAGCCCCCGGTGGAATGACCCGACGCCCACTGCTACTGGACCTTCGACTCCTGCTGCCGGATCGTTCCACCTCTTTACCGCTGTCAACAGCAGTGCCTTTCACTCTTATTAAAGGCGCTCAAACAAAAACACACCTACGTTCCCATAACATTGGAGCGGCAACAGCAAGAGGCTGCACTGCACTCGGTGCCTGAAAGTCAAGGCACCACCACGAGTCATGTAACGTCTAATGCGGCGCGCGGCGGTGGAGGTCAAGCACAGGCCCCGTCTAGGCTCAGGAGATACGAATCTATACACAGCGTTACCATGTCTAATCTCAAGTTTTAGGCCTTTCCCGATAATGAACTATTTCAAAATACAAAAACGATGATAATGTTTTGAGGTGAAACCAAATGGCGATAGGATGCTTTGCAGAGTGAGCGTTGAGGTTTCATCTCTAAGAGAAATCACGGTGACTTCGAGGAGGCAGCGTTACCATGGTGACCTCCTACCCAGCGTGCTCTGCATTCCCCCGGCTCTGGGGCATCCCTAGTAACAAAACTCCAACCGTGGCCCTACAGCTCTGACAAAAGGGCACATTTATGATCCGTCCGGGTCACACAAAACAGGTAATCGGAACCCTCCCCATCTCTGTTCCTGCTCAGATGGGTCTAGATAAACGCCGCAGGGCATTTGTTGAGGAGGAAGCGAGGAGGACGCAAACGTCGGCCTGACGGGGGCGCCCACTGGCTTTTAAAAGCTTGTGGGCACAGACCAATGTCACAGAAAAACCATCCTATCGTTTTAAAAGCGTGGCATTCCAAAGAATTAACGGCAACTTCTTTAGTTTTTTTCTAAAGGGGTGGAACTCAAGACTAAAAATGAACCAGGCTTGATCCTTCAGTCGTCTTGTCCCCCCCCCCCGACTCAACCCTCATAAAGGCTGTGGCCAAGCCCCATTTCATGAGCGCTGTTCTGCAGGTACACCAGTGATCCCCCCCGCCCATCACCCTCCCCCCCCCCCCCCGCCCGGGGGCGCCGGCGGGGGGGGGGGGGGGGGGGGGGGGGGGGGGGGGGGGGGGGGGGGGGGGGGGGGGGGGGGGGGGGGGG
>JAODKC010000045.1:3411531-3431891 GCA_026777985.1 Mormyrops attenuatus | reverse complement strand
CCCCCCCCCCCCCCCCCCCCCCCCCCCCCCCCCCCCCCCCCCCCCCCGTGACGTCAGGCAGGAGCACGCAGACGACGGCCTTTAACAGCGACGCTCATTCAGAGAGCAAACCGGAACGAGGCTGCTTGTCGGACTCACCAGGGCCGTGTCACCGCCAGGGCACACTTCTGCTTTAAGCAGTGCGTTACTGACTATAACCATTAACCAGTGCCCAACCTAAGCAATGGGCCAACGCTGGTGTATATAACAGGAGCAGCGTATGCGGCCTTCGTTTATATCACTCTGCAAAAAATCTTTTGGTAACTGTGTATTTAAATCCACTTTATAGCTGCTATTCAAGGCAAAGCCAGGCAGGCATTCAAAACGAAGGGTATTCCTTGTGTGTGTAGCCGTTTCGGGCCCATGGGACATTTTGCGTCTTCATTATGTCTAATGCCCCCCCCAAGATCATAAGCACAGAGGCGACCATAAAAACAAGCCAGCAAGTCGCTCGTCTCTCAGACACACAAACATGGGCCCAACCCCCACCGCATTACCAGGCAGCATGTCACATTTAGCTGTCAACCATTTCGACTGGCTGGGGGTAGGTGGCGGGGGTCATCAGCACCTAGCACAAGGGGACAGAGGTCTCCCCCAGTCTTGTTCCGGCCCACTGCGCCTCACAGGGGTCCGAGCCAATTTAAAAACCCAGTGGCGTCTCCCTCCATATGACTGCCGACGCCACCACTGGGAGTTTGCGGGTGAAGGCGGCACACTAGCCCCCACCCGGCGCCCAATTAAGCAGATCGCTCATGAAAAGGCATCAAGTCAAGCCGGGGTCGCGAACCCCCGACAGCGTGAATGGCTCCATCTAATTACGACGATCAGCGCATTTCAAAGACCGCGATTGATTGATGTCGACACAGGACCAAACAGGCTCTGTGCCGTGTGATTCATAAGGTGACTGACACAAGTAGCATGACAAACACAAATAAATTAGCTACCCGATTGTGGACGGTACGGACCGTTATACCAATTAAGCAAACTGGGTCATGTAAGCCGAAGTCATTATGGACCTTTCCTAACACTCAAGGCTTGACTCAATAACATTACTTAGATTAACGATGCCAGACTGACATAATAAGCATGACTATTATGAAACGGGTGACATCTGTATCGCAGGGTAGCCCATAAAGGGCACAACACATGTTACAAGTTAGTTCACTTATGAACATCACTCTAGAGGGCCAAGCACTCCAGGCCCTGATACAGAACAACGCTGACTGTGTCAGCGAAGCCCAAAACTATTTGGTCCAACTGCACAATCAATACAGCCATTTGCAATAATAATGGCCCAGAGGCAAGAGAAATCTCTCTGTGCCGACTTTGGACTGATGCTCTGCCTATACTCAACCTCCATGTTTTCAGCAGATGATTATTCTTAATTCTGAAGAATAAATTTCATTCTCCATTGACACATTTTCCATGTGGGAACATATTAGTTAGATATATCATATTAAAGAAAAATATCAACCTGCTGTGTGAGAAAACATAAGGCATTCATAGTATCAAAGTAGATTATCCCTGATTCAGTAAATGACATTAAGCTGGATGTCAGTGATTCCTCACGTCCAAGACTATGTGTAACACAATTAAGCTAGCAGCTAGCCAGCATACAGTGAATTTCTACCGCTTCACTACAGTCACCTGTGAGTGTAAGTACCAATAACAAAAAAACAGAAAAACTTCATTATATTATCTGTCATTCCTCATACCTAGATGGAATCTAAACGAATATTTACACCATTTCCAGACGTAATATGAAACGAAGATTTCCACTTCGACTGTATGAACCAGGGCTACAAGTTGTAAGTTTAATCACAAATCCCAGCAAGAACTTAGCCACCTATTCACTCTGATTTGTCAGCATTGCCATTTCTATCAGTAATTATGCACCCTGCCTACTCATGTAGCTCCAAACATCAGAGGAGCTTAAATCCATCCTTTTTTCTATCCAACAGGAAAATCATGCAGCTGTATAGTTTCTGGATAAGGAGATGTGCCAAGCAAATTAGTAGAATTCATAACTTTAATACATTTTTTTTTTTAAATACAAGCACTTCAAGTATAACGTATTAGAAGATATTAAAATTACATTTTTAAACTACTCTCCAAACCTAGTTCTATTAAAAGCAGTGTAGAGTTTGGGCTCTGCAGATACAGCCCCACCTACAGTGAAACCCTGCAGGAAACCTGGACGGTGCTTTGGTGAAGCTCCCACTTGGGAAAAGCAAGACAGCCGGCCCCATCCCCACGGCAACACAGCCATGCCCTCCACCCAACTCATTACGTATTTGTTTTCCCTTTAGCTGGAGGCCTCAAGGAAAAACACCAAGCAGAAGCTGTCACAACAAAGACAGAAAACCAACAGTCATCTTCAGCGTAAACCAGAGAGAGAATGTGAGCTGCCCACAAGAGCCCATCTAATGGCTTGGGGTTTGATGCTGGACATTAGCCTGAGTCAGAGAGAAGAGCTACAATTATACTAACCACTTTATGCATGCATACATACGATCCCCTTACCAGACACTCATCCACGACGACTCACAATATCACCGCAGCAAAGACAACGAAGTGCAAAACATCAACACGAGAGGCATGCAGACAGTGCGTGTTTTTCAAACCGGGCCGCTAGCGTACACGTGAACATCCCTGCACACGGAATCGATCACCCATTTCAAATTGCCCACTAACTGCCGATCGATCGCGAGTCTGCAACCGCCGCAACTCGGAACGATCCTCACAACATCGTCGTTAGTTTGTCACGAAAAAAAAGGAGGGGAGTGAACGCAGCAGGAATATCTCGCCGGACTGGAGCTACTGGTAACCAAAGCTTTCACAGCTCAGCTTTGCGATTCATATGCAGTTCTTAAATGGCCAATATGCTTTTTACAACAGAATTTCAGTTAAGGCATAACCTGGGGCTTGGCCACCAACTTGGACCTGCAGCCTCCTAGCTACATGTCAATGGCACAGACATGGAATGTGGCTTAACCAGAACTACTCAGTCACCAGTTCAGCTGGTCAAGTACATGATGAAATCAAACAACAAGAATTATGAGAGAGAGAACCAAACCCAGCACAAGACTCAAGGCTATGAACTTAAAGCCCACGATGGTGTCACAAACACTAAAGAATTTAGATTTCTGCAAAGCTGACTCACTTCAAGTTTCTGTGACTATGGCACAGAAATGCTAAAGTTTCATTATGATTTGAGGTGGGAGAAAGCATCAAAACATTACAGACTTATCAAGTAGTGCTTCTTGGAAAACGCCAGTTGGCTTTGTTTTTCTCAGCTCTACATGTGCTACTGTTAGAAGTTCGGGTGTTGGTTGTACGATCACCTTCAGTGTATTGAGCATAATGATCTTCAGCACCTCATGCAAAATGAAAGCTGCATTCATTTTGATCCTACAATGGTGTGCTATAATCGGTGAAAATACAATTCCACAATCCTGCAACATGGCCATAAGGGCACTGTTACCGACAAGTGCTGTTCTTGCTGGTTTCTCTGCAGGACTTATCAAAGGGTTCATTACAACCCTTCTCCATTTTCACGAGAGCTAAACATCCAACTCACACACTGACAGGAGCTTCCTGAGTCAAATGCATTAATAAAGGAGCTGGTGTGCTTGAGCTCTGAATACACTAAACAGGAACAGCCACCCAACATGAGGTAGACGCAGACCATTAGTTCACTCAGGTCACCGGAGAGGTAAACACTTCGCTCCAGCCATTTGAAAAACAACTCTGTAATAAGCTGTCATTTCAGCAGTTTCAGCATCCTTAGCTGGAAAGCAGATCATTTGATATTTTCCCCAGAAATCACCCATTTAGGGCAGCACACAAGGAATACATTGACAGATTTAAGTCCGATGGGGCACCGATGTAGCCTCGAATGCGTTCCTTGCATATTTTCCATTAAAACACCCACCTGCACAATAGCAAAATGGTTGCCTGTGACAGGTCTGCTGAGTAGGTAAATGTAGTACCGGACGAATCTTGGAGCACCTGTTGGCTCATTAACAAAGAGTGGAGTTTACAAACAGACACACAGGAAATGAGGTTTGCCAATTGGGAGACGGAGCTCATTAAACATTCATAATGAAGACTTCTTCCATTAAAAATTCACTGTTCGGAAAAGGCTGATGCAAGAAATTTGGTCTGTAGCTAAACACAGCCTCATCGCCAGCAGTCCGTATGGCTCCCCAAACGAACGGTAATTTTACTGTCCAGAGCATTTCTATCCTGAGCATTAAGCATATACTCTGTTAACAACAGTACCAACCACTGCCAAGATTAAATTTAATCAGGCGACAAACTCTGCTTCCTTCTGTAATTTCTGGCTTGCTAGTTCACTGACTGCACTGATGGGGCAGTTTCCTGTTTCTCGGGGTTCAGTGTTTGTCAGGCTGCTTGCTCCACTGCTCATATCGTGTGGCAAACAGCACAAGCCTGTGACATTTATGAGTGTGGAAGAATTATTCAAGGGAGTCACCTGCAGGGGGGTGGTGGGGGGGGGTATCAGTCATTCTCAGAGGGGCCACTGTAGATAGTTTGTGTCTTTTTAAGTCAACCACTTCACAGATACTTGACACAGACATCGTCAGTAGAATCACAGCTATACTGTGCACAGGGTGTGGACATCTCAGACACAGCCACAAACCTACACACAACTCATCAAAAGGCAACACTGTAACATCACCCAGAGGACATGATCAGATGAGAGAGAAACATACCCTGCTTACAGCACACAGCTGCCCCCCCCCCAACAAATGTACCCTTACAGCTATTAAATTACTGGCTACAGTTTAAGGCAAATAAATACACCATACGCAATCTACTCTACTAAATCTCTGGTATTTCAAAATGCTTTTAAAGCTGTCTCAAACACATCACTTTAAGTGGCATTTTAAAAATACAGGGCAAACAGTCGGTAACCTGTTGTATCCAAATTATTTTTGTTGTTCTTGTTTTCTTTTGGGGGGGGGGGGGTGTTCATTGATGCACTTTAGTCTCTAACAACCAGGGCAACATGCGCGCACTCAAAAACTGACTGGACACTTCCTTCAACTGCACATTTACTTCACGTTTCAGTTTTCTTTCTTTTTAATTAACCACTGCATTTCTTAATTAACCATCGCAAAAGCAACGAAGGGCTTCGTTATTAGGGACAACAGAAACTAACGCAGAAATCAGCGACCCACAATGAAGACCCAAGATGCCATTTATAAAACGGCCGTGACATTTGACATTTAATGCATATGGAAAAATATATGCGGTTTTATATAAAAGAAACGAAGACACTATTGTTTGAGGCGACGTGAACCTGAACGCATACATTTACTATACATACACATCTGTGTGTGTGTGTATTATACACATATAAACTGATTTTTACTCTATCATACTAATTCCATTTTTAAACATCTTATTACCAAGACGATACCCTCTTCAGCACGATGCGGCCGAGGTACATAAACTAGACACTAACTTGTTAATACCGTAACTTCCTCGCAGCGCGGGGGTAACCCTAGCAGCCGAGCTTTGCTGGGGTGTCCCCGGCGTTTCCTCACTACATCCCCGCCGATAATTAGGATGGAGTTATATCCAGCAGCCTAGCCCCAGGTCCGAAGGAGAGACCTCGGCGTTTATCTCCACACACATTTATAAGCAAGAACTGGATACATATTAGCAAAGAGGAACGTAATTTGGAGTCTTGCTTAATAAACGAGCGACATCCGGGACGGCACTAGTAGCTGTGCGGCGCTCCTGACTTTAAACACCGCAGCATTCAGCGACCGAGCCCCGGCGGACAGACCTCCGCTTCGGGAGCCAGCCTCCGCCAGCCGGCCGGCTGACCAGGCCCCAGCACGGACCCCAGTCGCGGTTCGGCCAGCCGGCTGGGACCGCTCGGCACAAGAGAAGCGCGGGCGGTAAGCACAGCCCGAACCGGCGGACTTGCCCCTGCAGGCGTAACTGTACCTGGGGAAGAAGTGCTGACGGAACCGGCGCTTACGGATCCCGCAAATCGCTGCTGCCCGGCGTGTGCGCTCCGTACGGCGGCGGGAGTGCCTTAAATCCCCTTCTTTAAATAAAAAAAAATAATAATTTTAAAAGATTAAGGTAGCATTGGCGCTTAAAAAGAAAGCGGGCGTTTAGCGCTCCGTGATATTTTTCTTTCATACGCGGCCTTGTCCGGTGCCGAAAGCCTGTAGTAGATGAGGGTACGCTCCCCGAAGAGCCCTTTGTTCGTGGACAGACATGAACAATAGCTGTGGGCCCTCCTCTTTCTCCGTCGATGCGTCCCCCCCACCGGTCCCCCTCCGCTCTGGAAAACGGCGCTAAGCCTCTCGGACTCCTCTCAGAGAGTGAGGCCCGGGAGCCCGGCAGCGCCGCCAGCCGCCCTTCTCTCACCCTCCCCCCGCTGCAGCGGCCGCTTTCCAACGCGAGCGACTGCGGCGCGGCGTCGCGAACCCCCCCGCGGCCCCACCATTGGCTGAGCGTGCACGCTGCTTCGCGCCGCACGAGCCGGAGTAGCCGCTCCTCACGGTATGTCCGCCGCGCGTTCAGACCAAGTGGTGACATTAAAGCCGCGAGCTTTAGTAAATACGATGCAACGTTCATCACTGGGTTTATTGCAAATAAAATCTGAAAAACAAACCAAATGGACTTTCAGTATGGCCCTTGTAGTCACAGTATCAAGCCAACTTTCCCAAAGGATAAAAAGAGAATGGTGAGATTTTAGCCCCTGTTTCTGCTTTTACAATTATACATTCTTCACGGGATTATTAAAAAGTTGGGTTTAGATAAAACTGCATCGAATGTGTTCAGTTATTTCGGGTCGAGCTGTTAACGGCGAGTCTACAGCTCATGTGTTCTAAACAAACGACCCCGATGTTTGTCGGAATCCTCCATTACTATACCAACCACACACATGAGTTTTGCCCACAATTTAGCTAACTAATTTGTAATTTGTTTATTATGAATGACTAAGCGGCCCAAATGTGTAAATTCAACTAGACAATGAAATGTGTAACGTTTTAAAAAGGTCCCCCCTCATTTCAAAATATTCATTAAAAAATTTGGTGTGGTCTACAACAGGTATTACGGTAAGAGTGGCACTCTGTCTCCTCCCCCGGGTCCCACGCCCGGTTCCCAGGAGAGTGCCGCTGTTCCTTCAAACTGGCGAACCCCTTCGCTGCGGGCGCAGTTAAAGCTCCCTGCTATCGTTCGGCTGCCAGCCGCTGAACTTGTGCAGTAAATCTGGATGGCGCAACATCTGAATTCTGACAGTTTTAATCGGTTTGTGGATAGCATTGTGTGGCGAAAAACCTGTAATTAAAAAACTAAACAATGGTAAAATAAAAATCTGATGTCTGATAGTCTTTTGGGAATAACAACTTAATTTTGAGATGTAGGCAGCAATTGTTGCAGAATAATACTGTACAAAAGTTTAGCTGTATCCTGCGTCCACTGTCCCATGTATCCATGGCAACAGTCAGTTGTGCAACCTGAGCAGTGATTAATGTCACCCATTTAACTGTGCATGGAGGATAATCCCCCTGAATGCCTGGGTCCACATCAACGGAAGTCAAGGGTTTGAGCTGTCCAAGTGATATCTGTGGAGCTGGTTTCAAATTCTTACAGGCATTCAGCGTTCACAAGTGCTCACATTCATTCATGTTAATCACAATCCCTCAGCTGAATGAAGTAGCACCGAAATCAGCCGTACCAGTTTGCCAATATATGCAGTAATGATAATATCAGTATTGAAAACTGCCACATTGAATTTACTGCGTTGGATTTTTACCTTTATTGAGCCATGATAAATATTTTAAAATTGGTTTAACAATTTTGGGTGAGCATGTTCAATATATTATGAGTACCAGTTTAATTCTCATCTTTATCTGACCTCGCCACATTGAACTCTTTGAGATGTTCGGCGGTGTGTTTATTTTGACAAGAACTCTCAAGAGAAGAGAATTTCTAAAACCATAATAGTAAATTCCTATATTTAATTATCAAGTATTACTTAAGCACTAGCTTAATAGTTTATAGCCTTTGAACAGGTATGTGACTTATGGCGACTTACCTGTAATAATAATAATATTATTATTATTGATAGTAGTAGTAGTAAGTCGATTACTAATTAGTAAAGTTCTTTGCGGTATACAAATGAAGTTTAGGTGATGTTTGTCATCTCTGATGCTGATGGGTCACAATCTTTGAAGGTTTCTAGTCTACACAAACAGTAAAACTCTTGGTTGAACAAGTTGCTGCACTAATTCAACCAGTTTAGCTCTCAGTACTATTTTTATGGGACCAAACTACTGGAAAATTCACTTATAATTCAGTCTAACAGGTTCAGGACTTGTTGAGTACTAAAATATTTTGACAAATGTGCCTTTAAGTCTCATTTTGGAGTCTGTGCTATGTAATTGGAGGATGGTTAGTGAGAGCCTTTCTGATTGGTTGGTTGAGCAAATCACTTGGGGGCTGTCAGACTAAGCATTGTGTTTTTAAAGTCAAATAGATTTGATGCCTTGAAGAGCTCCGAGACCTATATGAAGATTGTACCTCTATAAAAAATATTCCGTAGAAATATTGCGAAGCCGTCCTGTACTTGCGGCTCTTTTTGTCTGCCTTTGTGTCATATAAAATGAATGGCTTCGGATGAAAAACAAAAGGCTGAGATGACAGGCAGCAGAAGTCAAACTCACAGCCATTTGCCATCAGAATTGCCAGAACCCCAGCAGAAAAGACTATTCCTGAAGTTTTAGATCTGCCTACCTTCAGATGAGGAGGTTTTCCATAAAATGTGCATGGCATCTCCCTGCCTTTATTCCTGCTTTTTGGCAGGCGGACTGCTCTTTGATCACAACTGCATGAGTTGCCGCCATGTCACAGCAGTGGTCATAGAAAGAAGCTGGTGGGATGTTCTGATGAGAGAAATGAAGCTTCAAAACCCACAGCGGGTGGAATTTGTCATGTGCCGCCAATTGCTGTCGGGATTAACCATAAGACAGCCAATGCAGTAACCTCATTAGTGACTGACGGCGCATGGTAATCCCGCTCACTATGGCATTCGAGGACTTGCCCCTCTCATCCGCACCTGCAGGTGCTCTGTGGCCGTCCTCATGTTAGCTTTGCACCGGCCACAAACAGGAAACGCCTGGAGAGCTCATAACGCAACAATAAGCACTCAAATCAAGTTAGGTATGAAAACTTCTCGTGTAAATATTTGTGTTTTTGACTCTAATTTTTATAAAGCTAAGGGTCACTGAAGTAATCTAGTTGAAATACTCTTGTGGGTCCAACAGCAGGGTTCTCCTCACTTAGGACTTGAACCCATACCTTTTAGGTTAGACATCTATCCTCTTTACTATCACACTGCTTGCTGCTCATGCTGTCCCTGTTTGATCTCTTGCATGCTTTTCTCTCCTTCATTTGGCCCGTTCGTTCTATTTAAAAAAATCTAAAGTGGAGGGGAGGGGCGCATGCAGCGATGAAAGTTTCTTGTTTTGCAGATGAAGGGACATAGAGGACGAAAGTCCACCCCCCACCCCCCAGGGCACGGGGCTTGGCTGCCTTGCTTTCTTGCCTCCGCCAACAACAGATGCGCTGGAAGATTTCTCCACCTGTAAAGGGCGCGCCCTCATCGCCCTACATCCTCATCAGATTAACGGCCTCCTTGCAGTATTTGTTCCAAAGGCATTTTCACACATGGTGCCGACGTACCAGATGTTCATGTGGCTGGCTGCAGAAGCTCCACCAACAGCGACGACAAAAAGGCGGCTAGAGGAAGCGGGTTCCCGACCCTTTGCATGTGGAGCGGGCGCCTCGTACGTGGAAAGTGGAAAGTTTATGTCACTTTTCTCACGTCGGATTGGGGTTCAGCCTTCAACAGTGATGGCGTCACTCCCCTTTGAAGCCGTAGGCTCAGTCTGTCACGTGGGCGCGTAACCTCTGATGCCGAAACCAGCAGTGACCCATCGGTCGAGCTGCGTCCGTGCGCCTCTGGCAAAACCCTCCTGCCCCCGGAGAACACCCAGGTCGCTTCACATCCCAGCTCACTTTGAAGATCCATCACTTTCAAGGAGCCTCAGGAGACACAAAAGACTAATTGCGTGGCTCATTAGGGAGACATCGGGATGGATTTCGCTTGGAGGGCGAGATGTCAGAGCCGATCGTGTCGCCGCGTGAGCCATCCGCACCCACTTACATTTTCAGATGTCACGTACGCCTCCGCGTCGTCACAACAGGGAAAATGGTTCCCACGTGGTAAAGCTATCTAAAAAAAAAAAAGCTGGACTGCTATTTTGCTGCTAATTAGCTTTCACCATCCGGCTTTCCTTCACACTGTAAGAAGTGAACCTCCTTTGCTTACAGTTAAATGTCAGGATTATGAAACACTGGAGAACAGGGTGGGGGGATGGGGAATTGTGGGGGGGCTTGTGACTGTTTCCACAGAGGTAGCCCTTGAGCGCAACATCAAGGGTGGTCAAGCTGTATAACCTCAACACAACAGTACACTGCAGTGATGATAAACTACATATGCAATCTGAACACCATCAGTACACAACACCAAGGGTTGGTTATATAGCCAACCTCGACACAACCGTAAACAACACAGAATGTTGGGTACATACCCAACCTCAACACAATAGTACTGAACGTTGAAGGGTAGCCACACACACAACCCCAGCACCACAGAACATGGTGTTAAGGGTGAATTATATGTACAAGAAACGGCAACATAAAAATACACACCTGTATGACCCTGTAAAACTTAGTATGATTATAGACTTTATACAACCTTAAACGCATGAATATAATGTGTTTGCGAAGCCTGTTCTGTTATTATGGGATTTGGAAAATTCCAGGGTACAGTGATATAAAATAACCATACATGGCCCACCACCTCGCGAAAAAGGCCAAAATCTATATTTGCACTTTATAAACCAGACAACAGCAACATATATCCAGAGACAGCAAAATAGACTGAGTTTATACCTAACTCTGGGATTGGCAACAAACTATTTATTGTCATGCAAAAAACAAAGAAAGCAAAGAAATGCATTTAAATGGACGCATGGATCGCATTTTAAAGCAGGTCATTCTGGCTTGGATGTTTCATCATCCCTGCAGCCTGATGCTCACATCCTGCCTGACGTCCTGCCCGCTGCAGGGCAATGCTGGTGACCTTTCAGAGCATCATAGTTTCCTGTGACAAAAAAGCAGTCCGGCGGAAATGCAGCACACGCCACGCTAACAGGCACAGAAATTTAGTGAAATACGCGCAGACAGTTGCCGTTACACAACCTGGCTTATCTAGGTCTTAACAAGGCGTGTGTTTGCTGTATATCGGGGGCCACCACACAACCAGCCAGTCCACAACCTCACAAGTGAAAAAAACGAACATCTCTCGGTCGCATTTCTGTCGCCCTGGCATGTAACACGCCGGCTGACTTGGCGGTGGGTGGCCTTTGGCTTTCTCTGCCCTGCCAGGACAGATGGATCATGCACAGCTGGAGCATTCTGCATTTCAGGCAGGAGGTTTTAGAGACTTCGCCACCTAGCTACAATGCCCATCTGCTAAGGCCCATCGGTAACATCGGGGCTTCACTGGAGCGGGAACGGCGATTTCAACGACGCCGGAGAGACGGGAAGAGAGAGAAGGTTCCCTACCTGTGGCGACAAACTGGTCGGCCATTGTAGCTTGACCAGGAGAAGCTGCAGCCTTGTACCCTGACCACGACTCACTGGTTCTGCACTCGCTCTAGATCAGTCAGGTGTTTATGGTGAGTGCAGGGGGCTCCGCCCCCCTGTCATTCTCACAACCGCAACAGGAAACCACAAGGCGATCTGTCAGGGGCCTGATAAGCACACCACCACACCCAACTGACCCCCCCCTTAAAAGACAGAAAAAAAGCATGAGTAAGGGTGGGACATCCAATGCATGACATCCTCAGAGAGAAGGACCCTGGGGGCGGGAGTGTGAGAGAAGTCCAGGGGTGTGACTCTGCAGATTCTGGCAGATGTGGCAATGAAGAATCAGTGTGGATCAAGTAAATGGGCTTGGACTCATAGGACTTTGACAGAAGGAACCATCAAAGAAGATGTCACCGATCTCATGGTCTCAAGTAGAGCATTTACGTCGCATGTGTGCATGCCCCGTTCGTCGTCCTAAGCGTAGCACCTTCCCCTCGTGTCACATGACTCTCCTAGGCGAACCGCCCGATTGGCAGCTCGTCGTTGGTGTGGCGCCGCTGCCCATGGGCTGAGGCGGAGAGCATCATGGCGTTACCACAGGAACCCGCGCTCCAGGCTCAATTATCCATTCGCATTCCTGCAAACCCATATCTAGGACAGCTTATGATCTCGTGTCTCATCCCGTGACCCATTTACACTGCAAGGCTTTTTTGTTTATTTTTTCCTCAGTCGGCGAGACCCAGTGAGATAAAACCATGATCCCAGCACACTCATGGCCGGTTTGCTGTTGGCATGGAAACAAGAGAGGTGTAGGGGAATGATGGGGGCGGGTGGGGGGGGCACTATCTTTCTTCTTTGCACGTCACTCCTCTGCCGGAGACTCTGAAGCTGACTGGCTGTCCCGCTGTTACTGCCAAGCTGTTTTTTTGTTCCCTGGAGTGGCGAGTCAATGTCAGCGTTAGTCTCGATCCACAGCGCAAACGGCGGCTCAGGCTGCCTGGGCACTACCCTGTGTGCAGACAGACACCTGCTCTGTGCGGGTAACACTTTACTTGACGGGGCACAAATAATATAGTATTACGCTATTACTCATGTATTAATTAACCACAGACTAAGTCAGAGTTACATACTGCTCTCATGTTAATACATCATTAATCAATCTCATATAATGATGCATATTTTATCAAGCAATTACTATATTTGTTACTCTAATTCTGTAAGCTTTTGTGAAATACTAAAGGGACAAGTCATGAATAACACAAGTTAAATACTGATCTCATGTTTGTTCATCATTAATGAATTGTGACACATCTTTTATCTCAAGTAGTGACTACATTTGTTCACAAATTGTTCATGTTATTACTCATATAAGTATTTGTGCCCTGTCACCCCTAAATGTTCTATGGGCTAAAGTCAGTGTCTCTTCTGTGAGACGAGAGGGACAGGAACCAACCATTTAATCCAACTGCAAGCCAGTAGACTCTCATCCTTCTCTCTACAAACATGAGAGCTCACTAACGCCCCCTAAGGGCAGTCTGGGTGTCTCCTGCCTGGTAGCCTCTACCATTGTTTTGTGTATTGTTCCTCACTACTCTGAAACATTAGCAGGAAACTCAAGGGAGCGCAGGGGCTAAGGGTGACTTTTGTTGCTGGGTAAACGAGAAGGGCAGTGAAGTAAAACAGAACTCTGTTAATTTTTCTTTGTAACTGCATAACCGTAGGAAAGGGGCCCTGCAGCTGACGTGATCAGCTCTTGCTTTCCTTTCACATTATTTGCATAGCAGTACAGATACTTGAAAGCCTTGTGATGATTTCTGGGAACTACAAAAAAAATCTTGGTAAGGGAGCTGTAATCATTTGCAAAGCTATCTCCCGGTATCCTTGATAATGACCGACTCTGCTCTACACCCTCTGATGAAGCTCCGTTATACACTCAGAATAGCACAACAGCACACAATTGTGCTGATTTGTTGAACTGGAAAAGGCTCCGATATCCATTTAGAATCCACATCAAAAGGCATCTTGTAAATGATCAAAGGCCCGTTTTTGTAATCAGACGTTGCGCTGTGGGACTCTTGGCGCCACCTTGTGGCCGACTAAATGAACGCAAGTCATTAAAAAAATCTGCGTCAGTCACGTTAATCAAAACAAAGGAATACGGGTTTCTTTTGAGAAAGATACCATTTGTTATTCAGACAGCTAAAGAAATAGTAATTACGTTACATTTATACACGTTTACATAAATTGCATGTAGTGCGAGGTATGGTCCATTCATTTGGAAATAAGGTGATGTTGCAGTCAGGCTATTTAAGACGGCCGCATGGTCCAGTGTAGGACAGGCAGTTAAAGTAACAAGACTGCGCAGCTGTCGAAACCATGGCAGACTGGCTCAGGCCCAGCAAAAAGCGGGTACGCCTTAAGGGGGTAACATATCAGAAATGCCACCTTAGCCATATTGATTTCAAGGGGGCAGATGAGGGACGCCCCCCCCCAGTAAACTTTGAGGGGAAATATTAAAATACCATATGTCCTGGTATAATGTCTAGACGGTTTGACGTTCTGTGAAAAAGTGAAAGCAGACAGTTGGGCAAAAATACATCAGAAAATATTTAGATCCAAGTTACGCAATTATTTATATGAAGTAAGTCAAATGCAAATTACTAAATACAATAATGTATTGAAAATACACATTTTAATTACATGTATCTGAAATACTGCTGGGAGTAAAATTTACCAACCCAGGGGGAGAGGGGGTTCTGGAGGTGGTAAAATTTGCCGACTGATTGGGGTTAGGATTGCAGCCGCTGAGTAGCAGAACGACCGATATCCGGGGCATTGCGCATTATTGGCAGGTATCTGGGAGCTGCTGTCAATTTGCGGGAGACTTCTGGAACTTCTGGGAGCGGTGGGAGGGCTGACATGTTCCCACACATGCCATCAGTTCTAGTCAACCCGTTAGGTGACATAGGCAGCCGTCTAGGCATCTTCTGAGGTGGCCCGACTTAACAAGTCAATTTCACTTAGTCTCAGACAGGGGGCGCCGGTGATGAATCTCGCTTATGGTGCCGTGTAGACATCGACCAGGACACGTGAAACATGTCGCGCCTCTTACAGCGCGGTCTGTGCCGAAGCCTGAGATCTCCGCGGTCTCGGCAGAGCGGACAAACCTCGAAGGGACTGGCGGAGTGTGCCGCACTTGGGCTACCTGCTGGGGGGAGCAGGGCAGCGTTGGAGCCGCTGCGAAAAATACAATGGCACTGAGGTGCTGCCATGCTTCTCAGAGGGGGGCCGAGCCAAGCGGCTGACATGCAGTGGTATAAAAATAGGGCTTTGTACGGCGCCCTGGGTACGTCTGCACGCTGCTCGGCAGGCGTGTAAAGGCAGAGGCCTGCACTTCCCCAGCGTTTGGCAGCGGTAGGAAGCGCAGTGCATCCTGCGTGTACCGGGGCCCCAGGCGTCGCAGGAGTGCGTCAATGCCAGACCGTGCCGGGAAGCTGCCAGATAGCGGCTCGGCAACTCCCGGCGCCCCCACACATACCGCGGCTTTGTACACCTCCTGGGAACAGTCTCACATCCCAGACAGCCTCCATGCTCAGCCTAAGGACCTTTCTCTGTGGTACGGCAGCTTCTTTATCGGACTCGGATAATCCGGCCATCCATCTTTCCCACAGCTGCTTCACATAGGCAGGGGGCGCGTTGGCACGGTTCGTAACGCTTATTTACGTTATAGCACCCGAAGGCTCCCGAATCCAGTGTTCTGCCAGTGCTACTCTAAACCGTAACACTGCATTAAGATTTTATTGTTCTTTCTGATCATGTTAAGGAAATACTGGCGTCACCTAATGACAAATATTTCTCTCACATGCACTGGGCTGTATTGTACAGAGAGGGGCTTACAGTCTCACTAATGGGCAGGTAACTGGCACACAGGATCGTGTCTCTTCACGCACTGAGGTATGTCACACTAAGCGTGCAGTTCCAGTTCGGCTGCGAGCTTGTTGGCACAGCTCCTGTTTATGAGGAGAGCCCGGCACATGGAGCCAATCACATCGCTGCTGGTGTGTCCTCCCTCTCCTCCTAATATCATGGTTAAGTGATCGTAATATACAGTATACATCTTACAGGTTGCCAGCCTTTGTAGCTGGACATATTATTTTAAGTTGAACTGGTTAATGTAACCTTTCTGAGCAGCACAATGGCAAACCCTCTCCTGGGAGTTGAACCCACAACCCTTCTTTTGTGCACCACCTCAGGAACTCGTCCCAGGGTTTCTGCCATAGAGAAGCAGAGCTTTGGAAAATGTTACTGAAACCTGGGTGTGGGAGGATGGAACGGGCATGGCGTTTGCAACATTTGCGCTGGGCGGAATAAACCAAATGACCAGCATCGGTGTGTTCCCCTTGGGGGGGGGGGGAGGGAGCCATTTTCTTTCTGGTTGCTGTCACTGCCGAGATGGGGTCTGCGTGAGGTTTTTGGAGCATCCAGTGTCTGCAGGGCTGTGGGAGGGTGGCTTTGGGCTGCCTTGGCGCCCCCCACCGCCCCTCCAGCAGACGTGCCCCACCGGGCCGCTCGCCACTAGCTGCCGTAAAATGCCTAACAGCCTGGCTTTGTTTGGTTGCCATTTTAGTGCCGCCGCTTTAAGCAATTTTCCCTCTAATCAAGGGGATCATGTGACTTTCTGCATGAGGTGGCAGGGCACTGACTGATATTGAGCGCGCGCGTGTGAGTGTGTGTGTGTGCGGGCGTGTGCGCGCGAGGGGCAGAGAGAAGGACAGAGATTGCCCCGTGGGGGTGTGGTAGCTTGGGGGGCTTTTTTTTTTTACAGATTTGCCTCAACATCGGCGTACATCCTCTGACTGAGTTTTTACCACAATCATTCGATTCGTTGAGTGAAATGTGGCACACCCGCCCACATATGTTCACATATGCTCACACACACGCTCACACACATGTTCACACTCACGTTCACACATGCTCACACACCTGCCCACACGCTCACCCACACACATGTTCACACTCACGCTCACACATGCTCACCCACGCGCTCACACACATGTTCACATTCACACACACTCACCCACACGCTCACTCACACGCATGCAGCAGACAGTGCAATGCCCCCGCCCCTGCGGAGCACACTGAGATCACAGTGCCGCCTGCCTGTCCTGTATGATGTCATTTGAGCGTCACATGTCTGGAGCAAGCCCCCCAAACATGCACACACACACAGTGCTCTGTCCGTGCACAACCCACATGGGAAAGGGGGCGGGGCCCCCTCCCTCTCTCCCTCCCATCTGAGCACGGGAATGTAAACAAACCCGACTTCAAACGGGGCCTGCGCTGTGAGTTACGTCGGGGCTTATGCCACGGGGTTAGCATGCAGGGATAGGCGCTCCACAAACAACAGCTCGGGCTCCATGGTGAATTGGACAGGGACACGGAAAAACAGACTCATCTCGGCTCCAGGAGCAAAGGCCGCCCCTTGGGGGGGAGGGGGGCTGGACGAGCGGTGCGCCTCGCAAAAACAAGAGCGGGGGATAAGAGCGTAGTCCACATGCAGAGCAGAACGAGGGAATGTGAAAAACAGCAGGCTAGAAGGAGAAACGCCTCTCTCTGTCTTCCCTGTCTTTCCCTCTCTTTTCCTTTCACGCTCTCTCGCTCCCTACTTCGCCCTCCTTATGTGCTGCTCCCAGAAAGAGAGAGAGAGAAAGAGAGAGAGAGAGACTAGGCAAGAAAAAACAAATCGAGGATCACACATGTCCGTGGAAATTTCCATGACTGCGTTCTTGAAATATGCACCCTTGTGCACGTATTCGCCTTGATTTTAAACACAAGCTGCCCCCCCCACCCACTGCCGCCCCCCCACTACCACATACACACATGCAAAATGCTGGCCTGTTTATCAGCTTCAAAGCGGGAACTCGACCCGAGATAAGGATCGGGCTGCCGAGCGTCTGAACCTCCCTGCCAGCCTGCGTCTGCTCTCAGGGGTCTGGGGGATTGGGGCAGCCGTCCCACGCCACTAAACGTGTGACTGGGCCCCTTGCACTCAGTCACCTAATCGACGAGCAAGATGCATTTAGTGGCAACATCGCCAGACACAACGCTAAACACGCTCCTCTCGCTCGACGCGTCCCATTCCCGCACTCCAAAGACATGGAACGAGTGCCAGCGGTCGGTGGGGGGCAGGCGGGGGCGGGCGCATGCCACCACAGCCGAGAGCGGTGGTAAAAACGTCCCCGTCTCACACGCCTCGTCAGTCGCATCTAATGCCAGTGCATTATGGCCCATCGCAATAGTTGCATTGCCAGCTTACAATTCGACGCGTGGGATGCCGCCAGCGGGTGCGCCGGCCTCATGCATGAAGACACTGCGCTGAGAGTGCCCAGTGCCCGGCAACAGTTCTGGCCGCTTCTTCCCTTGGCTTATGCCACCAGTATTGCCTGATAATGCCAAGAATGGCCCTCACACGTCACTGCTGTCATCAGGAACCTCCGGCAATGATTGGGACCCTGTGACAAGTCCCGCCTCATCGAGCCATACGAGTAGAGAATATGGACACAGGCTATTATGGCATGACACTGCCAACTGCAGTCAGGCACAAATCTCACCCCCATGTGCAGGACATCCATCCCATAATTCCTACCTCAGTCACTGCCCAGAAGTTTTAGCAGAAGCTTAAGAAGTCGGTGAGGGGTCACCTATAGAATCCTGGGCTCATTTTTGGCAAAACACAAGACTAGGGGTGGAGAGGAGATGAAAACTATCCATGCAGAGATGAGAGATCAGGAGCAAAAGAAGAAGATGGCAGCTTGTCTCAGATCTAGACGATGAAGGAGGTTCTCAGGACCAAGCTGAGATTTTCCATTTGGATGTCAGTGTCAGATTTGGCAGCAAGACAGAAATGGAATAGAACGGTTTGTCTCTGTCTGCAAAAAATGTTTCCTGACACCTGTCAATTGCTTTTAACGTATTTCAAAAGTTGAGGAGAGGAACTTGAGGCTGCCAAAGGCCATGTGATCAATTTGGATTTTGTTGCAGATCCCAAGGTTGAAAAAATGACTTTGTTTCTCTGTCACCTTGCCATTTCCTGTCCTGGAGGAGCAGCAGATCTGCCAGCCACATGTTGCTCATAGGGTCACTCCTCTTGTGTCCCCTGGGCTATGTTCAGACAGCCAGCAGTAGCACACAAACACTTTGCCTGAGCGAATCAAACCGAAAATAAATAATTTGCCAACCATAGATGATCCATTTTTCTCTGGGGCCCTTTTAATACTCTATTAATGCAGTAAATGTGGTGATGATAACCGACAGATCATAACAGCCCTGCAAATGTGCAAGCTTGCAGTGAACAGCTCCAGCCTGTTGGAGGCGCTGTTGATCCTAAGGTGTGCTGTGGCTTTCTTTACCATTCCCACCTGCCACCTTGTAGCCCCACCAATCGATAACTCTGGTCAACCTCAACCTCAGAATTACTCCCTTACCAGTTGGAGGGAATCACCCCCCGCCAACCCCATACTCCCAAAACTTCTTCAACCTTAGTAAAGGGTAGCACATCTGTTTTTGGGCCCCCACTGTGAAAACCCCTCATGCCACTGGAGGTTCTCCCTCAACATGCCCGCTCGCCATCAGTACTGCAAACTCCCGCCGACGCTGACAGTAACAGCCACGCTAGGATAACTTTCACCACCCTATGTCATCGTCGTAGCCGTCCGCGACCTTTCCTTCGCTCCGCTGTCATCCCTTTGTCCATTTTCCTGACCGCTTTCCCGTGCCCCCCGAAAAACAAGCAGGAATACAACGTCACACACAAAGAACAAGCCGGCAGAGAGTGAGAATCTGCATGCAGACCAAAACAGTTACGTTTATTACACACACAACACCCCCCCATTGCCATGAAAAAAGGCAGTCAGAAAAACCTCCAGAGCGTCGGCGGTGATGCCAGCGGAGCCCGAGGCAGAGCGGCGAGACGGCAGCACTTACCGGGGCACGCACAGCCTCCCACCGACATCTTCTCACATGTTTGTCCCCACTCTGAAAGGAATGACTGCGGTCTGTCCGCTCGCCGCTCACATGGGCTTCTCCGGAGCACCAGCGAACGGCGGGGAGAGGAGAGGAAGGGGGGCTGGGTGGGGCAGGAGGGGGGGGGGATGGGAGGGAAGGGGGGGAGAAAAAAAAAGAATAAAACAAAGAAAGGAGAGCTTGGAGAGGCAGGAAGAGGGGAATTATATTCCTGTACGGCTAGCTGTGCCTCTGGCTCATTAGCATGCAAATTGCCACACGGGTGGGAGGAGAGTAATCCGAGAGTGACAGAGAGGCAGAGTGAGCGCGTGCGGGAGAGAGTGACCGAGAGCGAGTGAGCGAGGAGAAGGAGAGAGAGAGAGGCTTGTCAAAGTGACCCGTGAGACAGATTTCAAAGAATAACAGCCATGTGATGAACCTTCTTTTTTTTAAAGATGTACTGGCTATTTTTTGGACCCCGTGAAGTGCTGTTTTTGGTGAGGGGGCACCGTGACGTTATTGTTGTTCCTGGAGCCTGTCGTGCAACTCACCCTTTCAGGAGTGAGCTGCTACGTCGCCTCCTGCATGACTGCACCCTGCCCCCC
>JAODKC010000045.1:3387813-3411486 GCA_026777985.1 Mormyrops attenuatus | reverse complement strand
CTCTCCCATTTCAGTCACTCCCCCCGTCTCTCTCTCTCACTTACCCTCTGGTATTTGCTGCAGTTCTGTCGCACGGCGGACCGAGCAGGCTTGTTAACGATGGCGTGCGGATGGGATTTGAAGGATACGGGGGAAACTCCCGCATGAAGGAAAAACGAAACTCACCGACTAAGCGCGACAAACGGAAGGAGAAAAAGGGTGGATTTTACCACCTTCTCAGTCCCCCCTGCCTCCCAATACTCCAGAATACCACTGGCGTTTTACCCCTAAAACATCCCCAGGTCATGTGAGTACTGGCCAGCTGACCCTGCTGGTCACTCTTATCTCTGACCTGATTGATTCCTGATTGGCCGCAGCGCTGGCCTTGCCCCCACCCCACCCCACCCCACCACTGAAAGTCCCTCACTCAGCGGTCCTTTGGGATGGCTCATCCACCATAAATGTACACGTGTCCACTGCTTCAGGGTCTGAGTCAAGGCGAGAATCTTTGCCAAAGCAGCTGGGGGGCGGGGCGGCTTTTACAGGCGCCGTCCAGCTGCCGGGGGGTAACGGCGTGGCACACTTTGGCCAAAAAGACCTGAAAGAAACACCCCAATATCGATCTTTTGTACTAATTTCATTAGAGCTTTTCACAGGTCATCTGACTGTCAGCCTTAACAAATGCAAGCCAATGGATCATCCAGCATCCAGGCTTTAGGGCTTAAAAACATTCGCTGGGCATTTCCTGTGAACTGTGAGCGTTTAGTTAAACTAAAGAAAGGCCGGAAGACAGGGGAATAAACAGAGACATCAGGGGACTGTTTTGGACCCAGCAGTTTTGCGTGAGCTACATGCTGCCCCTGTAATACGCCCGCATTTGCCGGGAAACGTGCAAAACTGCCAACTCCATGATCGAACCTCCTCTTGCCGCCGTGTGCCGGAAAAAAATGGCGGGAAACAGCCACTGTATCTGTCTCCCCACCACTTTCATTCCCCGTCGGCTCTGTTCAGACGCCAGCTTCTCCGTGACTGCCTGAGGATGTCGAGGGCAGCTCGGTAATACCGAGAAGACAAAAGTCGGCACGCAGCGTTGGAAGTCAGTCTATCGCTGTGATCTAACAAACACGCGGCGACGTTTCACTGAAGCTGCCAGAGGCTTGTGTGCCTCTACTCAGCCTCAAGTGGAGCTGCTCGCCTAGTAGGACAAACTGCAGCTCAGACAGCCGGAAAAACAGGGTTACCCCACCAGGAGAATTTACCGGAAAGTGGGGGCGTCGGCTCTGAGCTTCCAGCTGGTCAGTCCGCTCACCTTCAATGAATTTGCTCCAAATGGCCTCTTTTATTTTACTTTGCCCACTTTTTTATTCCCTGAAACAGAGACCAAAATGGTGTCACAAACCTGGGAGACTGTGCCAGCCTGGAGTTAAAGCAGCTGTTCTGCTGGTTAAAACGAAGGTCTCATTCCCCGCTGCATATACTGTGGTGTTTTCTGTACCTAAAATGCCTTCACAGCAAAATCTTGGCAGTTTAACTTCAATCCTGTGCACTGCTTGTAATATTTGAAGATAAACTTGACAGTGGGGGGAAAAAATTATCGCGGGTTTTTCCATTCTGGATTTGTCTGCATTCCTGTATACCAATTCTATAAGTAAAAGGCTCATTAAGGCTTAATGCAGAGGTGGCCAATCTTATCCGCAAAGGGCCGGTGTGTATGCAGGTTTTCACTGCAACTACCTAATTAGGTCACTAATTAGAGGACTGATTGGCTGAAGAGTCCTCACACCTGGGTTTGAACAAGCGGACCTAAAGGTTACCCCAAAAACCTGCATACACACCGGCCCTTTGCGGATAAGATTGGCCACCCCTGGCTTAACGGCTGCTGGCTGCCTCTCTAACCGAGATGCTGCTGTTTCAGCTTCACCTGAGCGTGTGCGGTGAGCGCATTAAAGACATCGGTCCTCCTAAACCTTGTGCTTTTAGAGAACCTAGGTGTTGGGCTGGAAGCAGGGGCTTATGGGAAGGTCACACCCTGTATTGTATCCATGCAGTCTTTGCCCCCTAGCATGGAAAATGTGCTGCTGTTCATGCATGTTTTTACCAAAGAGCTGTCAATCTCCCTTTGCCCGCTTTTTCATTTAAGGGATATCTGCTTGAGGCCCACATGTACTAAGCGTTAATAATTTTAACTCCTATAACCCTACGAATATCAAGCGACTCCTGCCTGCTTAAACAGACGGTTACCCGTCTCTCTCTCTCGTTGCGCCGCCTCTCCGGAATCCTTCTTTCCTACTTCCCGTCGGATCCGTCTTCATATCTTGACATGCTTTTAAGATTCTGATGGCGTCCTCCTTCAGAAACATCTCCACGGTTTGCAAAGCCACCAAAGTTCACCCCCGGGTCACGCATCACACGTCTGCAGGGTGGTGAGCACGGTATTCTGCCGCACACCCGTTTCCCCGCTCGCCCCTGCCCTCCCTCCGTGATTCCCGCTCCCCCTCCTGGTCTCCTGTCCCTTGGCCCCGACAAAGGACGGCGGGTCAAGCAATCAGCCGAGGCGGCCGGGCCGAGTCAGAGTCGTGGGGGTTGCGAACATACACACACCCGGCGTGAGGCATTTTTTGTCACAGGCGCCAGCAAGATGCTGAAGGTAAAGTGAGGTTACAACTGCCAGCATTTCCCTGTGAGGAACGCACTGTTGCAGAGCCGCGCACAGCTATGAGGATATAGCGACACGTCAGAGACGCCGCACCCTCTGATCAGCCACCATTGTTTTTATTTATCTTTATTTCTATCTGGGTGAATTCCAGCATTGTGCTATATTGTTCCCTGGGGGCAAATCCTTCTTTGCGCCGCTGTATTTTGACGTACGTCTTGCAAAAGGAATGAAAGAGGAAAGGATGAAACTGGGGGGGAGAATAACAGGAGGAGGCGGGAAACGCAGGATCTGCGCGCACTAACGACAGCGCCGAGTCTGAGAAACTTCTCCAGCCGACATACCCGGAGAGGACACTGTCACCATGGCAACGGCAGAGCAGCGACGAGAGCCAGCCGCGTGAGGCTCGAGTGTGTGAGCGTGAGCGCGCCGCATTATTCCGCCCGAGCTCACTGGAAAGCGGTGGCCGGGAGCAGCCAGCCGAGAAGGCCAGTGGGCGCCAGCCATCCCATTAACTCCACATCTTCTGGAGCGGCAGAGGTCTGCTCGCCTGCGGGGGCCCCTGTGAGGGTGGGACGCAGCCTGTTGGCTCCCTGTGCAGCCCGTCTTGGACGGAATGGGACCGAGTGCTAAAAGCACCCATTTACATGGGACCCCAGGGTTTTGTGGCCCCCTGTTGGCTGTGAACTGTCACTACACCAAACAGGCAATAAACACTTGTTCAGGAGATGCTGAAGCAGCATGTTCTGCTAACCAGCTAGCTAGCTACGATCTTCTGAATCTACTGGCTATCTAGTTATTTTTTAAGTGTAATTTAGCTCGTTTTGAATGCAATAAAGTAGTGCTAGCTTAAATTTTATTTATTTAGCAGGTGCTTTTATCCAAAAAGATGTCTGCTAATTAAGAAATCCCTGGAGCAATAGGGGTTAAGGGTCTGGCTATGAAATCATTCTAGCCACCCTGGGATTCAGGCCTACAAACCTCTAATTACAGCATCCTGTTCCAGTGAGCCACACACCATAGGTGGTATTTGAACCCAGAAACTACTGTTTACTCTGCTGGCACTATGTCCAATTAAGCTACGACATCACCATGGCGTGCTACTTGCATAGAGTGGCGCTGTATGTGTCTCGCGCCTCGCAGTTAAGTGACGTTACGTAATGAGGAAATCTGTGCTCTGCAGGGCCCCCCCAAGAACGAGCTGCATTATTAATGTCAGATTGTGTTACTGTGCCATGGAGGGCCTGGTGAAATACCAGCCGCAGATGTTCGACAGAATGCACGTGTGCCCGTCCCGCCGGGCCACCTCGACAGCACCATCGCTCGCTGCTGCCGCCACCCAGCCCTCCTGCTTTCAGCCACATCCCTCTTTTCCTGGAAGAGAGGGATGAAAAGGCTGCCTGTAGCACCACTTTCCAAAGCATCAAATAACCTGAAGGTCTACAGTACGGAGAACAAACATCCACAGTTACTGTTAATGATGTGCTGTGTTATATAAACTCATATTTACTGGTGTAGCCAGAATCGGCAATGTTATTTACAGCAAAGAAAAATTATCCTAAAATACTAATTCAGCAAAAAGCGCAGTCAGAGTGGGGATAGTAACATTAATGCAAACAGTGCTGAATAATGACCTGGTGCCGTGTATGATTTGGCCTTCATCCATCCATCCAGCCATCTATTTTTCCAAATGCTTATCCTTTATAGGATGGCAGGAAGCCTGGTGCCTGGGGTTTGGGGACTCCCTGGAATGCCGACCCATGCCATGGCACAGGCTCTCACACACTTTGGCCAGTTAATGGCACCAATCGGCCTAACAGCATGAGTTTGGACTGCGGGAGGAAACCGGTGTACCCAGAGAAAATCCGCACAACACACAGAGCATGCAGACTGCATATGCACACACACACACACACCAACCTGTTCTTACACTATATCTTTATGGGGACCATACATTCATTTCTATGGGAATAACCTTAATCCCAACAATGGCAACCTTAACCATAAGTAACCAAACAAAATACAAGATGCCATGTTTAGTTTTTGGATTGCAGTCACAGATTCTTATAAAATTGAATTTCCCCTTGTGGGGGACCAAAAAACAGGCTTTTATCACATTGTGGGGACATTTGGTCCCCATTATGTAATGAATATCTGGCCCGTACACACACACGCACACACAGTGGGAGCAGAATTCACACCCGCGGTTCAGGGGAAGGGAGGCAGTTTTGATTTTAAAAGGCCAACATATTTTCAAGTTTTTATTGTCACATGTGTTGAGAGGAATGCAGTGAAATGCTAATGGCACGGGGGGGGGACAGGTGCAGGGGGGGACAGTGGGACAAACAGCAGTGCGATAAGAGACAAGGCAGTGTAAGACAAAAGACGGGAATATGGGAAGTGATCATGTACAAGAAATAGGCGGCGCATCGGGGAGGAACGTGCACACAGCCACAAAGGTACATGGCACTGATAAAGTTCACAGCAGATTGAACACACTGGGCGGCTGCGCGGCCCAAAATACTTGCCCCTGTTTCTGCAAGGTGGTGCAGAGGCGGTGCGGAGCACAGACCTGCCCGTATCTTAATACTCATATCATATCTATCTCAGCATTAACCGGGAGCACTGCCATCTTGCCGGCCCGACACTGATTGTTGAGGTAAAAGTGGTGCCTTCAGACAACACGAGATAGCCCTTGAATTTGAGCATCTGGGGATTTTTTTCTGTCTCTATCTTACATGGAGGCCCTGGAAATAGTAAAAGAGAGTGAGGAAGAGGAAGGGCAGGCAGGACGTTGGGACAGAACTTCCTAGTGGTGCTTCCTGTGTGGCCGTAGTCGCTGTGTGAGTCCCGGCAGGGGACACGGCGCTGGCAGCGGGTGACACACATTCTGCAAGGTCGCTCAGCCCTTCTGACTCGTATTTGTCTCCAAAGGCACTCTGTCCCCCTTTTTCAGTGAGTTTTATCTTCTCCGGACCTGTAGCTCGGCTCCCGGAGGCGGAATCACATGGTCGGCTAAAGTCTCTGATGTAACAACGGCTGTGGTGTCGGCACGGCGACGGGATCACGTCGCTCCTGGGTTTACGCTCACGCGGGGTCCCACAGGGCCTACAAACGGAAACCAGCCCAGCTCTGACCAAATTTTGGGGTTCCAGCAACGCTGGGGAGGAGGTCTGTAGGGGACATGCTGCATACCTGCCAGCCAAATTCCCAAAGTCACCCACAGGAGCAGCCTGGGATAACGCAGGCAGCGATTCAACAAAGAGATGACAGAATAACACCTACAGGGGAGATCTGAGAGGCGCACTGTGTGCTCTTACTGAAATGACAAAGGCCTGTCTAAGGAGTATGAAACTGACTTAGGGGTTGGGGGGAAGGGGTTGATGTAAGAGCCTGAGGTACAGATACTCACACTCACCCTAGGGGGCGACGTGTAGCTCGGCGATGTACGCCGAACTGCCTGTGATCAGTAGGGTGCTGGTTCTAATCCCATTCTTGGCAGAGCAGTCACATATCTGTTATGCCCTTAAGCGAGGCCTTTAACCTCCCAAAAAGCGCCCCCCTGGGGTTGCTAGACGGAAGCTTTGCTTTTACCTCCATATGTGAGATGTGAGGATGTCTTAGAAAAAAGAGAGAGAGCAAGATGGGAAATGTGAAAAAACACACATTCTAAGATACTTGTTCTTGTGCAAATGGCAAATAAAGTTTCATTTCATTTGCCACATGCTTTCATGGGGGACCAGCCTCTGTGACTGGCGGGGCTGGCCAAGTTTGGATTCTTACTACAAAATCGGCAGTCTATGATTTAACTGGACATCTTACAGTTTTCTTTTACTTGTTTTTTTTTACTGAGAATTTCCTGAAACACCCCAGGGAAGCAGCATCGCCCAGCACGCGGCTGTGATTACCCCGCCCCCCGGCCTGTACACCTTAGTTATTCTCTTAACCAGCATGCTTAAGGCTGCCCCACTTCACAGAGGCGAGCAGAGGGTAACCGTAGAAACCATGCCAGTGAGCCACAGTTAAGCACGCAAAAGTGGAGGCTGCCCAGTGACGGTGGGGGCGGGGGCCTTTGCTCTATGCCTTGCTGGGTACCCCAGTCGTTGTTTGACCCCCGCCATGGAGCTGTTATTTTTAAAAGGTCACCTGTCTGTGCCGCAAAGGTCATTCATTTACCAGCAGAACGTCTCTGCCAGCGATCGAAGGCGTCAGGCGGCGACAGGAAGATGACAGACCTGTTATTCCTCTCCCCCTTTTTCCAGCCTAATTGAAACATACCCTGTGAAGATATTTAAATAGGGTCTTTTCATGACAAAAAAAGGAAATCTCACTCTTAATCTCACGCAGTCAGGTTTACATTCACTCGATTTGACCGTGTGTGGTGAAGACTATTTTTACCTCCTTTCTGATGTAAATATCTTGCCCAAGGATGCGACTGCTCTTGCCCACCCGGGATACACGGCCCAGAGCCTCACCCGCTATACTCCATATTACCCTGACTTTGCAGGGGATGATTTAAGAGTGTATTGCTTCACTGTGAGGCTTTTCATTTAGTTGGATATCAGCTGAATCCATTTAGCGCACGATCTGGTCCTCAGGGGCCTACAGACAGTCCAAAAATGTGGACTGTCTGGCAGAGAGCTGGGAGGAAGCAAAAACGCAGACTGTCTGGCAGGGAGCTGGGAGGGAGCAAAAACGCAGACCGTCTGTGCATCGCCGAGGACCGAGTTGGGAAACACTAATTTAGTTTGTTGCTGAGTATGTTTCTGTGCGTGCAGCTGCAGCATGTTCTAGTGAGTGCAAGTCTAATCGCTCTCAGTAAAAAAGACCAACATTGGAGATGATAGGTTGTCTGATATGTTACCTGAGCATCGATCATTCTGTGCGCTTCCCAGTGGCCCAATCACTTTCCTTTGGTGTGAATTATGGTTCGCAACTGCACTGCCATTTGTTGATTGTGACGTAGATCTCCTACCGGTGGAATTAATTGGGTTCATTCCTCCACAGCAAAAGGATAATCAGCAGGGCTCCGGATCTGCCCAGCAAGTGGCTTAAACAGTTGTTGATCCAAATGTGACATACTGGTTGCCAGGGGTGGGTGTTGTGCAGCTTGTCCAATCAGCACTTGGCCCCATCACATGGTGTCAGCTTATTGGTGTTCAGGGAAAGGCTGTAATCACAGCAGTATTAATGGCAGATGGATGCTTCAGCTGCTGTCAGACTATAGGCTGATACAAACACTGGTGTGACATGGACAGCTGAGCTTAGAAGGACAAGGTGCAACTGGAAATAGCTATGTGAGAAAAAAGAAGGAAAATGACAAACTGCTCTGGTGAACGTTGGATGGATTGTTGACAGAAGGACTCTCAGATGTAACACAGTTAGCATCAGCCACCTCACTGGTCAGACTGGGCCCCTGCAAGGGTGGCTGGTGGCCCCCAGCTGGCTTTCGGCATCGCAGAACAGGCAGATGCGGCAGACAGGTGATGATGAGGACACCGAAGTAGATCAGACACCATCGGGCTGACCTGAACTTACTGTAGAATCAAACAAGCTCACCAGACCCAGGGTTTACGGGAATCTAGAATAAGTGATATGCTATTGTCTTTTTCAAAATAACAGGGACTGATTATTGGAAATTAACAATGTAGTGGTACTTTATTTCATCTCCATAGGCTATACATCTGAATGAATGAATTTTAAATTAATATAGCACTTTTGCACCCAGAGCACCTTATAGAACTTTATAGGCCACAGAATCAACAAACCTGCCCTTGCACAAATCCAGGCATCCCTGCATGCTGCAGTCAGCCTCATCACAGACGGACACTGTGGCTGGAACATCAGAGGCTTGTACCAGATAAGCCAGGACAGTATGGAGGCAATATCACAGTGCCGGGTGCAGAGGACACATTTCCTGTGTTCCCGTCTCAATCAAGAACAATGCTGGGATCTGTCATTCACCAGTAACAGCAGAGTGCGCTTCACAAGCCAAGCATATAAGCCTGTTTTTGCATCCTTGTTCCCCTTTTCTAGATCTGGCGTGGGAATTCTTTTTGGCCAGCAGGTGGACAGCTGACAAATGCCACCCTTGTGGGGGGCTTGCCCCGTCCGAGTCACAGGCAAGACCTTTGACGACATCAGGACGCGGTGATGCCAAGGTGGAATGAGACGTGCTGAACGCTCTGTTCCATGCTGCCTTGCAAATAAGGTCACGGAAGGGAATGCAGGAGGGAACTCGTGGCCACATACAGACGAATCTGCTCATCAAGAATGTCCTTGGATCATTTCATCTGAAGATACACTATATGGACTAAAGTATTAGGACACCTGGCCATTACACCCACAGGAACTTTTACGACGTCCCATTCTAAATCCATAGGCATCAGTATGGAGTCGGTCCCCCCCTTTGCAGCTGTAACAGCTGCCGCTCTTCTGGGATGGCTTTGCACAAGATTTTGGAGCGTGTCTGTGGGAATTTTGTTCATTCACCCAGAAGAGCTTTTGTGAGGTCAGGAACTGATGTTGAACGTGAACACCCGGCTCGCAATCTCTGTTCTGTTATAGCTGCAAAGGGGCAGGATGGGGGGGGGGACTCCATGTTGATGGGGGGGCACATATGACAGAGGCCTTCTTCAGAGTCTCAGCCCAGCAGGGAGGGAGCAACGCCACTATATTCAAGGCTGTTGTGTGTTGTGCTCTCAGTGATGTAACCTGAGTCATGTGTAAGGAATATTTAAAGACAGGATTTTGCGTTTGAAAAAGCAATTTAATCATGGCCACGTTGGCCGTTTTTTTTTCTGTGTTCATGGGTTAAATATTTTGGTTAATTGTGTCAAGTTTGTATTCCGTATGTCACTGCTGTTGTTGTCCAGTGGGTCCACCTACTGGCAGGAGGTTGTACATGTACGCACATCTGTCACATTACATATTCGACTTTTCTGTGATGCTCACTATTGGAAAAACATGTTTTTTACTATACCATAGCAACCAAGCAATTTATTTATGCCCTTTTAATGTTTTGGTTGAGGCTAATTCAAAATGTGTTTCAAAATACTTTGTAAGGACAAAGCTGCAAACTCTGATTTGAAAGTCTGACTAAGTAGCGGCCCAAACATGTGAATAATTAATGTGACGCTGAAGCAGAAAAACACAGAGCAAAGATATTCCCCATCATAAAATTCTGGCAGTTTGTGTGTTGTTTTTTATATGCTGTGTAGCAGGTATGCAGATCCTATTTGTGTCATGTGTCTTTGGTGACTGTAGGCTTTTAGTTCTGCTCTGCCCACCTATGACACCCTCCACCCCCCTCCCCTACCCTCCCATCTGTGACACATTTTTCTTTGGGCCTCATTTACACTCCTTTAACATCAAAGGCTCTGCCTTTCAAGGAAGCCCTTCCCTGCGCTTTGGCAGCATCTGGTGGCTGAAAAAGGTCACTAATTTGTCATTTGTTATTTATCCCGCCCGTGACAGATAAACCTTGCGCTGCAATTTTTCTTCCTTCCTTCCTTCCTTCCTTCCTTCCTTTGGATTTCCTAATGAAACTAACTTTGCATGATTAGTGACTCTAACCGATGGTGAGGTAAGCTTAGGGAAGTGTTTATAAACTACAGGCAGAGTGTTTCCCTCCTTGTTGGAGGGCTGCTGTCATGTCTACGTCTCCAGGTCAGGACTGAAGGTTGTGCTTTTTTAAGATTGACCATTGCTGGCCTTAATGAATAATGTCACCATCAATGGATTGGGGGGGGGGTGCTAAATAATAATTTTATATTTTGTGTGCAGAACATTTCTGTGGTGGTTTATTACTGCTATAAGACCACAGAGTAAAAATACTTCAGAAGGTGGCAGTAACACACACACACACACACACATATACACAATACACACACATACACACACACATATATATATACACACACACAGGCACACACACATATATATACACACACATATATATACACACACAGGCACACACACATATATATACACACACACACAGACATACACACATATATATATATATATATATACACGCCCAGAGACACACACATACACACACAAGTGTAAACACACTGGCTGCCGAAAGCCAGGCTGTCTAGACCTGTGGGTGATGTTAGTCCTTTGCAGTGATTAGTGGCGATATGCTACCGTCGGTCTCCTAAAATGAACACCGTATCCCTGGCTGTCTGTACGTCAGTGAGGCAAGGCAGATTGTTATAAACACTTTTAAAATAACAAATAACATTATCTGTCGGAAAGTGAATGTGAACGTTATTTGTAAAGTTGATTTGGTATTTAATATTTGTATTTTGTTCGTTTTTTAAAATAATCTGACTGTGGAGCAGTAATTATGGAAGGGGAAACGCGAAAGCAAACACTGGTCCAGAGGATGTGTGATAGAAAAAAATTACAATAAAAGGTCATTTGGATTTCACAGCTATTTTGACATATGCCATTTACGACAAAATTAGTTTTGGTCATATAATATTCTCAAGGTGGCCGGACATACGACGTATTTAACTTTTCTAGGTTCTTACTACCTGGTGTGAGTGAACATTTTATTTGTGGAGACCGCTGACCACAATCGAGAAAGAGACTTTCATCTCCGCCACAGTAGGTGGCAGCAACAAGACAGACGAGCGTGAAATCTGCCATAGCTCCCCACAAGAAGAAGACGGAGCGCCTGCTGGAGTTCAGCTGCCAGCCTTGGCCCATCATGTAAGTGCTGCGGAACATTCCCTGCAGTTGAATTGCAAAATTTCTCGTTTCAGCCTGTTTTGCAAGGCGTGCAATTCTACATTTGCTCCAAGCAAGGAAACCAGGAGTTTAGAGGCCAAACGGCTCTAGTTGCATGAAGATCCCGGCTAGGATTTTGCATCATTGTTGCAAATCGAGCCGCTGAAGCTACAGCCAGAACGAGAGATGGAGGGAGGGAGCGATAGAGAAGGCAAAGTCTTTTGTGCTTCCCCTCCCCCCAAAGGAGAAATGTCTCCAACCAAGGGAGGTAAGAATATTTAAACGATCCGTGCAAAACTGTAGTATTGCATTGAGGGCTCCAGTCTTTGCAAATAGCAGTGCAGCAAGTCGAACACAGCCAATGCATTTAATTTTAATGCGTTTAAATGGTCAGTTGCATTTCCTGTTTAGGATCAGTACTTTGCAGAGTTCCTGGTAAGACGATGCCAGCACTAGTTACTGTAATACCTGTATTATTCGCTTACCATTCGCTTTGATACCAGGAATCTGTGTTTGTAGTTTGTTGGCAGCGCCATGAAAAGTGTGAACATTGAACTGTACGCAATGCCAGTGTCCCGTCTTACAAATGCATAAGTTAAAGTGATCATTTTTGTTTATTAAAGACGATAATCGTTGCATATTTGCCAATGCGCGTGTTTTTCGCTGCGCATGTATTATTTGCAAAATCGCTCAGCAAGAGCATTCATGTGGACGGTTTGACCTCATAGCTGTGTCAGGTACGACCGGCCAGGATATAAGGCACAAGTGTAAGGCCAAGTCTGCTGCTCGCAATTTTGTTTTCGCCTTCGATGTAACGTAATGGAAAACAGATATTAATTTGAGCTCAGGCGGCTCGTCGGGGGGGGGCGAAGTTTTGTTTCTGCACCCAGTAACAAATAGGTAGACATTGCAAAAATAACACGCTAAAAATAGTTTTGTTGCACGCACGTAGCTGCCACAAAACAGTTCAAGCAACGGGGCTACGGAGTACTTAAATGCAAAAATGGATGGTAAAATTATCCAAGCTGTATTGAATTGGGAGGAAAATGCCTTCTTTATCAAAAGCATGACTGCACGTTGAATGTTGCGTGTGGCGTCCAGAAAGCAAATAAATAAAATAGGAGTGTAACGCATTCCTAGAATAACTTCGCACATTTCAGATGTCAGAGGGGGTTTCGGTGCCCCGTTCCGTTTAAGCCCCGTGAGGGTGCATGACTCCTCACACAGTGGGCCTAACTGTGGATTTCATGGATCGGAACATCGAGCAACGCCCTGCGACCAAACGGGGTGTTTTATTCTGTGAATTTGAGACCCTTTTCGTGGTTGTGTTCAGGAAGTGGTGAAACTGTCTGCAGTGAATAAAACTGATTTTTGTAATCGTTGCTCTGGAATAGTGCATGCCTTAGTTTAACCCACGCGATGTGTAGTTTTTATTTTTCTCTTTGGCTGTTGACTTGAGGCGTAATCTTACCTGTAAGAGATGTCTGCATGGAGGCATTGTATACCTGTACTACGGAGGTTCATAAAATGCCACCTCGGTCCTGACCCTGCTTGACGTCATTTCAAAACTAGCAAGCAAGTGTGGTGTTTATAGGAGTTACGCACGTTTTGTTGGTTATTTTGTAAGGGCCCATCGCCTGTCCACTGTGGTTTGCATCACAGGAGAACGTTGCATGATTTTGAACTGCTTGGGTAGATTCATTGGCCTGTGCACCCCTTGAATAAGATGAGACTGGACTCGATTGTTAAAATTTAGTTTTGCTTGTCTTGACTAACCTGCTGACAGTACTGAATGCTTCATAGTTTAATTTTATTTAAAGTCAATTAAAGTGGGAACTGGGTGTTATAATACCTGAGAAAGTGAACTTATAAACTCTTAAGTCATTGCAAACAGTGACCCCGTCTACTTCCTCTTGTGATCTTGCTGGTGTCCCTCCTGGGAATCCATGTCCTGTTAGGCCTTCTCATAACTCCTGGCCCATTATTTGACTCGTTGCCATCCAGATAGTTTACCACATTGACTTATGAGAAACTGAGGGGGAGGGGGGCCCCGAGGGCTGCAGGTAATGTGGCCCGTGTCTTCATAAACGTGGCGACTTTATGCCGCGCGTTCATTTGTGTACGAAGGATGTGGCGTAAAGTCCATGCAAATCAGTTCTGCCTCAGCTTGCAGTTTCCAATCCTTTCACTGGCCTTGGTCCAGACCTGTAGAGGAATTCTGCTGCTCACACAGTAAAAGCTTTCTCCGATTTTCTCTCTTTTTTTTGGTTTTATGTGGTTGGTCCCGCTCCCCTGGCCTTTATTAAGCTCTGAAATGCATTAAACTGGGGCAAGATATACATTTAGTCCTTTTAGCAAGAAATGCGTGTCTCCAAGGTGTGTGTTGAGCGTTCCTGCTGTAATGCCGGCCGATTCGTGCCGAGTCTGCATCTCTTCTAGGGCAGTCGGTATGCGAGCACAGCATGCCGCTTGCCGACTGTATTTATTTGCCTTATTTTTATACTGCACCTTGGGGTGCAGAACCGGCTTTACATAGACTCGCTATTGGTGAACAGATTTTGTGCAAATGAAATCTGAACAGCTGCCAAATAGTATAAAAAATGCATCCCTGCTTCAGTTGGTATACATGTTTTGTGTCATTGTCAGTGCAACGCAGGAGCACAGAAGTCTGCTTCACGTGGCAGTTCAACATCATGTGACGGTTCCCCGCGACGTCCTGAGAGCCGACGCCAGGAATGGCCCAGTGTGCCTAATGTCGCAGCACCTGAAGCACTTCTTCCCTCTGCCGAAGAGGCTGGTGAACTTTGCTGGTTCATCGGTAGTAGTGAATAGTCTGCCGCTGTCGGCAGGTTGGCTCAGACGTGGCGGAGTTTTCGCAACGGCACCAGCCGATTCTGATTTGCTGTTGTGTAAATCCCGATGTGTGTCGAAACCGGAGACTTAGTAATCCGTACGTTCCTCCTATTACCTCCAGCCCTGTGTCATTACATGTACTGTAGACTATATATGTCCTCAGCACCCATTTCTTTGATTTAGGATTGAAAACATGCAGCACAACACGATCGTGGAAACGATGATCGTTTCCGAAGGCTGCTTGCATAGTAACATTGCTCAGAGACGTGTCCGCCCTGTTTATACAGCAGTTTTTTGACCTGGCTGAGGCACGACAGCTGTGAGCCTTGGGTAGCCATAGTGATCAGGGGATTCGGAATTAAGGCCCGTACCAGCGATAGGGCACAAAGTCCAGGTCTGTCATCATAAGCTGTACGCTGCACCTGTGCACGCATGCCCGCAACGTGAAAGCTCACCCCTCGCATGGTCACCATTATGTACCAGCCGGCCGTCAGACAGGCTGCCAGGTCACTGATGGAGCACAAGGAGGGATTGTCTGCTGCTTGCTGTCATATGCTGGAGGGGTTTTTAAATGCAAAAGGAACTGAATGACCTCTTATTGAAATTGAGCCACCAGGAGTGAACAGCGAGGCAATGAGTTTGTGGGTGGGAGGCAGTTTGAAACGGATATTCTGTGCCGAACCCGCCCCCGTTCCCTTCTCCTACTGGTTCCGGAATTCCATTGAAGACCGCTTGAGATTCTGGGCGGAGTCCAGGCAGGAATTGGGCAGAACAGAGATGGACTAAGGAATGGGGGAGGGGGGGGGTTAGGAATCTTAGCGATGCCTGGCTTGCTGCCAAAAGGCAGTTGATGAGTATCTGATTCCCCCGCTTCCCGTGAACTATCCTTTCCCTGAATTGAGTCGTTTCTAAATTTGTCCTTGCCGTGTTTTATTGGTGAACTTGTGTGCAATTAGTTTGTTGTCGTTGATGCTTTCCATCACTTTAATACAGTCGAAAGAACTAAATCACAAGGCTCCTGGGGCTGGATTATAATCCCAACCTCTGCCCTGGATGCTGATATTCAAAAGCCTTTCATTCTGTAGTCTAGCGAGTCCCATGCCTTGGAATGAGGATGAGGTGGGACCAAAACACAGCGTCCTCCATCAGCGATACGGATAAGCGTAGCGGGGATGTCTGTCGCTGTTTGCTCAAGACTCAGGGTCATCGCAGTGGTGGCGCCTGCAGAAAACTTTGAGGGGCGTCCATCAGGGGCCAGTTACATTTATGAATGTGGTCTTACTGCAGCATGTTTCTTGATACTTAAAATAAAATACGCACAGCAGAATATCCTTGTGCCACCGAGATGCCCACTTTAAAGCTTCTTAGCACTTTATCCTTCTGTTTTCACAAGAATAGCAATTCCTACAGAAATGTCGGTAGGTGAGGTAAATTTCCTTCTTTTCTGTTCATTGCATTACTTTTTTTTCTTGCAGTTTTTATTCTTTAAGATTTCTTTTTATGATGTCTGTTGGATCCTACTAAGAGCAGACTGCTTGCACTCATCATTGCACTCAGTCTTTCTTTCGCTGTTGGTTGCTTTGGTTTTAAGGGGATTTCTTTCCAGTGGAATGGGGAAGTGTACATGCGCGCTCCAGTGGCTGTCTCCCGGCGTGCGCGCTCCAGTGGCTGTCTCCCGGCGTGCGCGCTCCAGTGGCTGTCTCCCGGCGTGCGTGTTCGGCCTTGTGTGCTCCAAGGCCCACGCCGCCGCCATCGAGACCATGGCGGACTTCGCGCTCATGCGAAGCGTGCCTGGACTTGTCCAATGAGCCGCTGCCTTTGAGGCCGGCAGTTCGCCAGAATTCCATTTGTGTGTGGTGGGATAGGGGGAGCTTTCTCATCGCCCTTCTGTGTTTTGCACCGTCGTGTTTGTAGAGCGGAGTTATTCAGTCCCAGGAATGGAGGCTGTAAAGGAATTTGCTTTGACTTGAAGATCAAAAGTGCAATGGAGCACTGAGCATGATTTTTTTCCCCCCTTTATTTCGAAGTTCGAAGTGATTCTTAGATACCAGTGTCAAAGGTGTAATGGGCCATGGGTTCGAGTGACCCTAGAGAAGATTGAGTTCAGGGCCCAAGAGTACCAGCCATGGGATTCAAACCCACAACCTGATGGGCATGGGTCCAGATTCCTAAGCTGCTGTGCCACACAGTTCCTGATTTTTGGTTTGTGGTTTGTTAAATTCATGCTTCTGGTGTTTGCGACCTTGTGAAAGGTATTTGGTTGTTGTGCTTGTTTGGACGAAGATGTCTTGATTGGTCAGTGAAACGTGAACACACTTTGGGCGGTAGGGCTTACTTGGATCGGATCGGAAAGCAAAGCAGAGTAACGCATGAGCATTTTGATGGTTGGATAGGTTAATGTGTGAAATGTCAGTCTTGAAATGCTCATATGTGAAACTGGTCTGTCCATGAGCCCTTTCTGCTTTGACTCCTCGGTGTCCTCCTCCAGCAGGAAGAGCAAGAGGCAGAAACAAACTCAAGCTGTCGAAGGAAGTTTTCGAGCAGCCTCCTCCAACAGCAGCGTAAGAGATTTCCCAACCCACTGTGGACAGACAGGAGGATAGGCTGTACATGTCAGAGAAGTGGGACTCGGGCATTATGGGTACCAATTCAAGTGCTTTATATGTTATGAAAAGACGATATTGGTGGGGTATTGCAGCTCAGCAGATAGTCCATGACTTCCTTTCCCACCAATTTATGCAGCTGTGATTTTTCACTCATATACCCCGTGGGCCCATAGATGGGACCCCTAGGACTCTTACCACAGCTATTCGGTCAAAAATCTCCATTTTTTTTAAATCGTAATCAAACCAGCATAATTTTATATTTTTTCCTTATGCCAACAGACCCCCAAGAGATTTGGATTCGAAAGCCTGTGTGACCATTGGAGGGAAGGTACAGTCCAATCCTACATGTCTCCTCTTCGTTTTTATTGGTTCATCCGACCAGCAACTATTTTCCCCTCTGCCAATGAGAGTGTGCCATGGCTAGTGTCTGTTTGCAAACACCTGCCATTCTTTTTTTCCACCGGCACCTTTGAGATGTGTATTCAGCATCTGCTGAAAAGACTTTGTGTAATTCTAAGTCATTGCTTGCTAGTTTTGCAGTGTTCTTGCTGCGCTAGCGTTTCTACATGTGAAGCCCATGCTTTTACAACGACTTGGGGCAATCAGTCATGCGTCAGCCCAAAGCAACACCCACTGCACGTTACAAGTGAATCGCTGAAGCAGACCAACTGAAGGCTCTTGGGAATGTTCTTCTTAGGCTTCCGAGCAGCAGATAAAATGTTTATTTTAAACTTCTGAAATTAGTGGAATTTTCCATTGGCGGTGGTGACAGTTTTCGTCTCTTATAAGTGAGTAACCACTGTTTTGTAAATGTAAGATTAGAAGTGTTTCAATTCCCTTTTCTTATTAGTTGCATTGCATTTTTTTTTTTTAAAGAACTTCGAGAAGGTTAAAATCACCAGTCTTGGGGATAATTTGTCACAAACAGTACCGAAAAAGAATCAAATACTATAGCATGCAGCGCTCAGTTACCAAAAATGTAATTTAATTAGCTGTTATGTATGTAATTAATTGACGTGTGTGTGTGTGTGTGTGTGTGTATAATTGCCGTTTGGCTTCTCCCAGTTGTTGACTCAGGTGCTTGCATGGTTTCTCCGTAATAGGAGTGGTGTGCCTGAATAAACGTGATTAACTCTCCCGGTGATGGACCATGTCCTTCCCTGTTCCTTTTCCTGATCACGTTTAATTTCCTTATATAGAGTAATATTAGTGGAGGATGAGGAGAAAACTTGTCTGATTGAAAGTCTCTCTGTCAATGATTTAATTCTAAGGCATTTTACTGGCCTGGGGTCTTCTTTCTATAAGTGTGTCTGTTATTGTTATGGCATTTTGGTTAGTCTTTGTCCCTGTCAGTGACTTATTTGGTGGGCACCGCCTTAATTGACTCCTCTTCCGCTCTCCCACTCAAGCTCTGCTTCCTCTTGTATTTCTTCATTTTTTCAATCCCCATTGCACCAGTTAATAATAATAATAATAATAATGACACTTTATTGATCCCTGTGGGGAAATTCTTTTTGCCTATGCTATCTTACTCTCCATGACGCACAAATACGTATGTAGTGACTGTGCGCTTGGCAGCGATGGGCAGCAGTTCCCACAGAGCTGGGATTTAAGTGCCTTGCTGAAGGACCCACAGATGTGACCATTCTGCCCAGGCCAGGCTCGAACCGGCAACCTTGTGATCACAGGCACAGAGGCTTAGCCCACTGATCCATACGCTATCCCTTATCTACGGTGGTCTCTCTGTCCCCCCTAGAACTTTGAGGTGAAGGCGGACGACTTGGAGCAGATCAGCGAGCTGGGCCGCGGGGCCTATGGTGTGGTGGACAAGATGCGGCATGTGCCCAGTGGCCAGATCATGGCGGTGAAGGTGAGCGGGGAGGCACGCCGGAACACGTCTGCCGGATTGTAGAGAGGGACGCTCCTCGTGGTGGTGACCTGCTGTGCTTTTTTTCCTGAACGTCCCTTTAGCGGATCAGAGCCACAGTGAACACGCAGGAGCAGAAGAGGCTGCTGATGGACCTAGACATCTCCATGAGGACTGTGGACTGTTTCTACACAGTCACCTTCTACGGGGCTCTCTTCAGAGAGGTGCTTTCTCTCTCCTTCGGTCCCTCAGTATGGCTGTAATATCATTAACTGTAGTCCATTCAGCAGCAGGCTGTCCTGACTAATTGATAGCATCTCTGCAGATGCTCTGCTTCCCCTTTCCACCCCCTCTGGCGGTAGGTTTCTGGAAAAATCTCTCACCTCTAGCAGCTGTGTATGTATAAGCTAGCTCTCTTCAAGTAATTTTTTTGTATTGGAATACCTGACCATCTGCTCAATACACAGTTCAGTGGTTTGATGTCTGCGGTTGAGCAAATCCTGGTAATTACAGAATAGACAACCCACTCTCGGACCGTCTATGTGGACCTGTACAGTATGGCAGCTCATTATGTGTTACCGCCGTTATTTTGTTTGTTCTGGCTAAAGGTTTGCTTTTGTGAAAATTAGCCTTTTTGGACAAATCATGTAGCTCCGGATGTAGCTTGTTGTTGCTGCGCAGGGGTTGGGGGGGTGGAAGATTTCCTCACGTGGATACCTTCCTCCAGGAGGGAGCATTTCACAGGACGTTCCACACTGGGCACGTTGGCCCACTTCCTGTTGGTCGATTAGCATCTCAGGAATGTGGCTACCCCTCTCCTGCCTGTACTTCCTACACACAGCGCACCACCCAAAATGTTCTGACCCGGTTGCCTTGGTGTTTCTAGGGCGACGTGTGGATCTGCATGGAGCTGTTGGACACCTCATTGGACAAATTCTACAAGCAGGTTATTGAGAAGGGGGTGACCATCCCAGAAGACATCCTGGGAAAGATGGCGGTGTCTGTGAGTGGGCGGAGTCGTCATAGATACCGTTAGATGTTTTAGTCAAGACCAGGAACTTCAAATTTACATGTTTTTTGCTTTAGGCTTCAGCCTTTGTTAGGAATGGCAAAAACATCCAGGGTGTCAACAGATAATTCTTATCTTTGCTAATGAAGACAAACTAGCTAGAAAGGGATAGTGGTACTTTATTCATTCCTGTGGGGAAATTGGGTAGTTCTTGCCTACCTAATCTTACTCAAGAGCCCAGTAGTAGTATCATTATGCTGTGAGCTATGAGATTCAAGCCCATGACCTTCTGGACATGGATACAGGTCCCTAACCCACACACATCACCCTTTTAGTGCCTGATGGTCCATGAATGTGTCAGTTTCATCCACTGAACCAAAATGTAAAGAGTTTAACATTAAGGGAAGTGATTTAGTGATTCAGACAGATGTTGAACACCCCCCATTGCGGGGTGAAGGTAGAGAATGAAATGGTCCTCTGCTGGCAGTAGTGGCATCGCTGCTGTGAGATGAATCGCTCCTCAGTCCTGTTACAGATATGATCCACAGTGCCCTGTCAGTGTTCATGCTAATAACTGATTTTATGGGCTTAGAGTACCATTAGATGAAACTGCCCCCTTCGGAATGGGCTGTTTGTCACAGGAAGGCAAATGCACTGGTCTGATGTCCCCTGTCAAAGCTCAGGGCCTGCCGTCATTTATCGGGGGGAAGGTGTGAAATCCTGTTCGAAGGCCTGCTGGTGTGCTTCTCCTCTCAAGACTGATTATTTCCTGAAAGGGTCTTCCTGTGTGTAGCGGGAAAATTATCAGCTATTTCTGTCATTGATCTAAACACACCAGGGCACACGATGTGATTTCCCCCCCCCCTACAGTTCACAGTGGTTCACACGTTTAATTCAGCACTGGTTGGTGATCCTTACTGTAACCTACTGCCCCCTCCCCCCCCTCCCCACACACACACACACACACACAGACAGACTTCTGCCTCTGATCACAATGGTCCATCTCAATAAGCCATTGATGTAACTCCCGGAGAAGAATGAGTGTATGTCCGTACTAGAATGTTTTTGTGTAATGGGTTGTGTGTGTGTGTCAGAAGGGGGGGGCATGTTGGCAGGGAGCAGATAACCTGGAAGTTTGGTATGTAAGATGAGTTAAAGTGAAGTTCAGAGATGTGAAGTGGCTGCCTGACCTGCTTTCTCTCCCTCTGGCAGATCGTCAAGGCTCTGGAGCATCTGCATAGCAATCTGTCGGTGATACACCGAGGTGAGTCGCTGCTGGGTGCCCAAGGCTGGATAGCTCTCTTCTTTGATCTTATGTGGCCCATTCCTACGCTTTAAAGTAAGGTCACCCTCCGGCTTGTGCCCTCTCTCCCCGTGCCTCCCGCCTGCAGACGTGAAGCCGTCCAACGTGCTCATCAACACGCAGGGCCAGGTCAAGATGTGCGACTTCGGGATCAGCGGCTACCTGGTGGATTCCGTGGCCAAGACCATGGACGCTGGTTGCAAGCCTTACATGGCGGTAAGGGGGCAGGGCAAAAACGGGGGCCAGATTAGCACCTGGACAGCCAGCATGCTAATTAGCGTGGAAATTGACAATACACAAATACTTTTAATACTTCTTTTGAAGAGCTTTTTTTTCTTGCTTTCAGTTTACATTATGAGAATAACCCCTTTTAGACAATGGCTCGCATTGGACAAAGTATTTACAAATGCTGTTGTTTTGGTTTCCTTCAATATAATTCACCTGTGTGTACTCAAAATCTGTCCAGCAAATGCATGTGTGTGTGTAATTTTAATATAATTCACACATGTGCACGCGCACACACACGCAATCTCCTTATGGGAAAGTGTTTCGGGCTGGAATTTGTGCAATTTGTGGGTTTAAACCCCATGAAAGTCTTTCCTCGGAGCTCCATGCCTGTCAGCCAGCTGTGGAAATCTGTGCGCCTTGGGGATTCAGTTATGTCAGGAGAGAAATTTATGATTCTGAACGGGAATGGGTAGTAAATCATCGCGGCTTGGCAGAAGAACGTTGCTGCGGTACGCCAGAGACACTTGGGCTTCCGTGGTCAGCCTTGTTTTATGCCATGTGTAAGGTTTTAATGATCCCAGTTAGATTGAAGGAGTCTTAGTGTGCCCTGTGCCTTTTGGTAAATGACTAGCCCTCGGAGACCCACAGACAGTGTGCGTTTTTGCTCCCTCCCACTTTCCCGCACGCCTGTACCAGGTATTCCGAGTTCTTAATTGCTTAATTTGTATTGCCCTGAGGACTGGGTTGAGAAGGTCATGGATAGTGTTCCTAAGGGTGGTTGCTGGGGGCATTGGAAGGCGTTGGATGCCAGGCCATGATGGAATTCTGTGTTTGTGTGTGTTTCAGCCTGAGAGGATCAACCCGGAGACGAACCAGAAGGGTTATAACGTCAAGTCTGACATCTGGAGTTTAGGGATCACCATGGTGGGTACATTCCTGTCCTTCATCCATTCTTGCTGCTCCTTCATGTGCCGGCAGAGTGAGGGTTGCATCAAAGCATTCGCCAGTCATCCTTTGAGAAGCGGTACCGCTTGTTGCCTGAAATCCCACCAATGCAGGAATGCTTATCCTCTGCTTGTATTATGTCTGAACAGGGAATGGTTTTTCTCTGTGAGTGCTTGTGAATTGCAAACGCGATCCCGCGGCCTTCCTTCTCAGATCGAGCTTGCCATCCTCCGATTCCCGTATGACTCGTGGGGAACGCCATTCCAGCAGCTCAAGCAGGTGGTGGAGGAGCCGTCGCCACAGCTTCCGGCCGATCGGTTCTCGCCGGACTTCGTAGCCTTCACCTCCCAGTGGTATGTACCCCTTTGGGGCCGTTTTAGGTTTGGCGTTTGACATCAATCTCGGCGTCGCCTTTCTCCGACACCCAACCTTGATGCGCGAAGGCCCTGCTATGCGTCTTTTCTGACTCTGGGAAACCACATCAGTTCTGGGAAGATGCTGCACATCTAACTGTGTATCTGTACCCCAGCCAAAATGACTGAAGATGCAAACTTGTTTAGACAGCCTGTCTGTCACCACAACTCTGCGAGCCAAATATTGTCATCTTGGTTTTCTTTGCATAGAGACAGTTCTTTTATTTGGAGTGAGACGCAGCTGGTGACCGGTCTGATGGTTTCTCCCTTGGTGGTTGAGGTGTAGCTTGTATCTCCAGCTACAGAATGTGGAATGCAGGGGGTGGGGGCGGGGAGGGCTCTGCTTTTAGAGGAGGAAGTCTGTCGGCTTGGCTGAACGCGCCACAGCCTGCTTTGGGCAGGTGTCCCGGTAATGCTGTGCCCTATGACCACAGCCTCTTCCTGTCCTGGTTCCTGTTAATGCTGCTCTCCCTCCCCACTGTCTCCCTGTTCTGGAACCCCTGGGACAACCCCCGCCCCCTCCCAAATCTTTCCACCCTTGCTCCACCTGCTGGGCAGAAAGGGCAGGTGCATTTCATGCTGGTGATCCTTTTACAGTCAAGCTCACCTACGGGCAGACTCTTGCACACTCCCGTCGTTCTTTTCTGCCACTTTTCATGGGTAAAATTTACACATCCAGTTTTGCTGCGTCCTTTTGCACTGGAAACCATCTCCTCTGCCCCATGCTGTACATGTTTGTCTAGTTTTTTTTGTTGCAAATTTTTTTTCTTTTTGCCCACAGTTTGAAGAAGAATGCCGTAGAACGTCCTACTTACACAGAACTCATGGTAAGAATTGAACCATTTCTCAGTGACGGCTTTCTGAGATTCAGAACATGGTGCTAATGTACCAGATAGCATGTACCAAGACTAAAAGTACCTCTTTATGGAGGGAAACCCATTACTATGGAAACTAATGGGATTTCATTTTTGTCTCTAGTTCAGGGGTCTCCAAGTCCGGTTCTGGAGAGCTACTGTCCAGTAGGTTTTCTATCCTACCTGGCTTCTGATGAGCCACACCTCTTCCTGGTATTTACTTG
>JAODKC010000045.1:3373135-3384657 GCA_026777985.1 Mormyrops attenuatus | reverse complement strand
AAACTCGCCTCTACCATTCATGTTAATTTTTTTTGCCGGGTTCTTACCCGCCCAACTCGCCCCCCCCCCCCCCACCCGGACCACCTGAAGTTTTTAGTCTCACCTAGAGCTTGACTTTTATTCTGGGTTTTTAATAGTGAGATGAGAACCAGGGAACCTAGTGGACTGTCACCCTCCCAAACCCCCTCCCATGGAATCGGAACAGCCCCCGCTACATAGAAGTCTGGTGAATTGGGTGTGGTTTGAAAGAGGTATACAGATGGAGTGCAGGTATGAATACTGTAGTACCTTTGCTGTATGAAGGTGCAGACCTTCAAGAATCCAATCGTGCATCGATAACCAATATTTATGATTCCCATCAGATGGTAATCTAATCAGCCATATGCTATGCACTGGGCACCAGGAATGAACTGACCTTTTCCATACCCCTGCTTTGTCTGCTTGGGTATAAATGGTAAAGGCATTGCTTTGGGTCCACGTAAAATACACCTGCACCCCCACAGCGAGCTTTCCTGTCCAGCCACTCCCCCCAGGCACAGTACAGTACACGCTGTCGTCTGCACTGCTGTTCCGTCCCCCCCCCATGGGTCTAAGGGCCCCACCTGTCCTTTCTGCCTGTGCATGCCACCGACCTTGAAAATGCTTTTTACCGCCGAATCCCAAGAAGTCCCCCCAAAAAGGCCCGATTCTGCTACGCCTGCATCCGCAAGCTTAAGGAAGACCAGCCTTGTGATGCTTTTGTGTGTTTTGTGCCGTTCCCCCCTTTTTTTTTTTTTGTTGCCGTTGCTGCTCCTGCCTGCTTGTGGGTCGAGCCAATTTCCTGCAATGACTATTATCGAGACGCTTAGAAATGCAGACTTTGAAAGTAAACAGTAAAACATTCTCACACTGAGAAAGTGAGTCGGCAAGCGGTTAGCAGCTACTTGTAGCTACGCTAGCTGACGTGTTTGCCATCCATCCCTCTCTGCCCCTTCCCTGCCGTCACTCTTATTTTGCTGAATGGTATCAAAATGTACAATTGCATCTGCTACTGTAGGCATACATGGGGAGGAATGCCTTCCCAGGAGAGAAAAGTTCTCAGCGTACCTACACCTCTCTATAAGGCATTTAAAGACTAATGACTGTTTTAGTGAGCGATATGTTTCTATGAATATTTTAGTGTGCCCAAGAATTGTTGGTGTGCAATTGTAATAAAGGAGACTCCAATAAAAGAGGTATTTTTACACAATAAATAGTGTCTCCTTGCCTCTTGAAATTTTCTTCCCAGTTGAAACAGGGGCATTATGGGATTGCAGAAAAGCACGTGCCCCACCTGACCTTTGTGTGTCCTTAGGCTGCGTGAAGGCTGCCCCAAGGCTGAGCCTTCATATGTTCACACTCATAATGCAGAGGGGGGGGCATGGGTGCTGGGGGCTTTTCCTGAAGCGTGTTTCCTCCCTGCTCTCCTTCCGCAATCCAAAGGCAAGCGCCAGGGCTTGTTGGTGTCCCTGAATTTTCCGAAGTGTACGACTCTTAGTGGGTGTGTGTCCTACGATGGGCTGGCGTTCCGTCAAAGGGGTACCCTCCTCCCGTCGTACATGCACCCCCCCCCCCCCCACCGCCCTGACGAACATAAGCGTCGCACTCGGTGTCGTCTCTGCGCACATAAGCAAATGACCCGCAGGAGATCGCTGGACATGTAAAAAATGAAGAGGCGTTCACTTTATAACACCGATCACAAAATGATTTTCAGTGAAAGGAATCCACTTATCTGTGAGGACAACAAAGAACAATGAAATCTCAAAGGCTTCACAGAGCAGCCCAGTTGGGACTTTGGGGAAAATGTCTCTAAACGTTTATGGTCAGAGTGTGGTGTTAGTGTCTTATCTTTATACGTCTGTGCTGGGATGCTCTATGCTGTCATGCATTTGAAAGCCATACCCGTATGTAGTCGTCAGCCTCACTGAAAACCGTCGGTTTGGAATCCATTTTCATCCTTTGGATTATAAATACACGGAAGAGGTTAGCCAAGTGCTAAGCAGGATCTAAGCGGTCTTTTATTATTAGTAGTTTTCTTTCCTGTAATTGTGGTCATTCTTTATTGGTTTGGCATGGGCTCTCTCTTTCGATCCCTGTTTCTTGGGGTGTGAATGCAAACGCTTCTTCATTTTTCTCTTAAGGTGACGTTGCTCACATTGGAATGACATTTGCTGAACGTTTCTTATGGATATCTGGCTTAGGTTTCACTATGTAAGTGACTTGACTTCTCACACTGACAGCTTATGACATCATGGAAATAGTTATGAGCACCCTTAAATTGGAGAACGAAGTGTAAATGAGGGACGGCCCGCTCTATCGGGCCCAGGTCCTGTTCGTTAGCAAACAGGTCTGTCCGTCCTGGGCTGAACTTTTGCAGTCGTGCCTCTTTAGGTTCAGCTGGGCCGGGGAGTAGCTGTTACAGGGGTGGAGACTGCATGGACTCCTGGAAGACGGATGAAAGTAAGTGTGAGAGAGTGCGTGTGTGTGTGTCTGGGTCTGTTTGTGAGTGTGAGAATCCTGGCAGCACCTTCACACGGATGGGGGTTTCGGGGTGGGGGGGATGAGTGCACCTGCACCAGGGTCGCTCTTCGGGAGGGTGGGGTGAAGGAAGGAAAACAGGATCTGAATCGCGAACAACATCCTGGTGTGTTTCCCCTTCCTTTTCCCTTCAGTGGCCCCCGCCTCCATCCACGGCTGTTTGTGTGGCGGTTCCTGCCCCTGGTGTAGAAAGTGGGAAGGGGATGAATCAAGGCTGACCCAGCTTCCAGCATCCGCAGATGAGGGGTCTGACGCTTTCTCATCGCTCCGTTGGCCAAGCTGACGTCCATTCCCCCATTCATCTTTTTTATTTAAATTGGCGAGGAGGGTTACCGGATGCCAGTCGGGCAAGAGGAACTGCGAGATCCTGTTTACATTGTGCATTTGAGTGTGAAAGCACGTTTATCTATAAATAGATCTGTCAAAGGGCACGCAATTTCCCTCAGTAGTCCGAAAATACAACGTTACCGTTTCACTTCAAGCCGACCCCTGCCCCCCCGCAAAGTCTTAGGCTGCAAATCTGCACGGTGTTCATTACGTCTATCTCTGCTATAAAAGTTTCAAGTATAGCCACGCATTGTGTGCGTCTTTCCTGAGAGGAAAAAAATATTGTCTCCTGCATGCATTTGCTTATATGTGCAAAGGATTGCAACAAAGAGAATTTCGCTAATAATCAGATTCCTTTTTTTTTCGTCATTGAAAAAACCTTGCCATGCACAGACTATAAAAAGATGGCCAAACAGCCTGCAGAAGACTTACTGGCTTCTAAATAGACCAGACCTTTCCTGAATACTGGAAAACATCTTTATCATGAATGGGAAGTCAGTGCTCCGAGCCCAGCAGCTGGGATGTGGAACGCTGGTATTTCTGAGCTGATTTTTGGAATTTTCTGAGTATGATGATAGCCATCTGTAATTACAGAGTCATTTGACGCCACCCCGATCTTGCTGCTGTAGACACTCTTCAAGTAATTCCCCTGCTCTTAGCAAAACGCTAAACTGAGTGATGGTGCTGAATTTGAAGAGATCTTTTCCACTTTTGCCTCTCGGAAATACCGCTCTTCTCCCCAGCCCGGCATCAGCAATAACTATGAGAGCTACGTGCTACCTAACCGGGTGATTCAGCATCACGTTTTGTGGCGATGATGTAATCTTCCTGAAGCTTTCGTTCCCATTAATGCCTGTGATGAGGTGATGATCCACGATGCACGTCTCTCTGCCTTGCATACATGTGCCAGGGGAATTCATGTGCCTGGAATAATTATACTCCCCCCCAACCCCCCCGAAATCTAATCCCAACTGCTTCTAAAGTGGTTTTCTCTAAAGGTGTGCAGACAAGTTCTGGCACACTGCATGCACCTGAAGTGAATGTAGATGGTAACGCACAACCATACACAGGAAGCGGGTGGCCATGGAGCGCGGGAAGTAAGCTTGTCCAGTTTGTTTGCAACCTGTTGGTTCTGGTGGGCGGGGAGTTAGGGAGGCTAAGTGTTAAAGTTATTAGCCAAGAGGGATCAGAATGTTGCAGGGAGGGTATCCTGTGTACCGCAAACACTTCCTGCCTCTGCATTGAAAAACAAGAGGAACGGGGCGGGGGGGGGGGGCCGCGAATGCAAGTTGTTAGCCATAGCTTAGGTCAACCGGAGCACTTCCAAGGTCTTTGGCCTGTGCTGTCACAACAAACAGCTTGCTTCTTTTCTGTGGGCCCCTTAATGTCTTAATTTTGGTCCTTCGTACCATTTCCCATGGGCTGCATAACTCCCTCCCCTTCAGCTCTTTTTGGCCTGGACATGAATCACTTTCTTAAAGTGATTTATCAGTGGAATTGGATGATTGGTCACCCGGTGTTACTGGCATGACGCTCACCATGAAACACTACAGCGGTTCCTGGCCGCTGTTCCTAAGTGCAGCTCGTAATGTGCATTTACCAAGCTGGGTGTTTTCACCCAAGATGCCTAGATTATGTGCTGAAGAGTGTCACATCAAGAACTTCCCCCAAAATTCTTTAGGTTATTTTGCAGTATGAGCAACTTATATCATTACAACTTATAGTTATATTAGTTATATGATTATATTGTCTTCTTCATATTTTAATTCTTCAGAATTTCACCAAACAATGCTCACATTAAGCAGGTAACTCAATGTGAAAGTCTTAGTGTAGCACCATGTTAAGTATGAGGGATAGGAGGCATTTGTGTGCTATGTAACTTCTAATTCCACCTACCAGATGTCTTTTTCAGCTAAAGCCCGATGTCCTTGTAGTGTGATTGATTTAAACAGCCAGGATGCTCTGCTAAGCTTAATGTCACGTCAGGGTTTGAGCCTAGCCCTCTGTCCATTGGGCAAGTGCATGGTCAGAGCTGCTCTGATAAGGCACAATAGACAAAGTCAAAGATTATCTGTCGAAACAAGTGCTGAGAAATCAATCCACTGCACCTGGAAGCGAAACCGGAATATTCATGCAAGGTTATTTGTGGCCAAGCGTGCTGACTTGCCATTGTGTGGCAGTTTGGTTTGAGTGGGGTACGGGCAAATCTACCTTTAACATTCTAAAGCATGGAGAAAAATAAATCGCAAAGCGAGAAGGGATGCCCATCAATGGCCAAATCAGGTGGCTGAGATTTGAAACATATTTCATGGAAAGATAGACATAATAATGTTATCCCAGCATTTTAAACCTAGTGGAGTAGTATGAGGATACTAGTGGTATATTGGTTGCTATGTTTCTTGAAAGAAAAAAAGCAAAATGCTCATGAAATCAGTGAAGTCCTGCTATTCAGACCTGCTAGATATTTCACTCCCACGAATGGCTTAAATCCCATTACCATCTGTTGCCCAGTGTTGGCAAACATCACCTGATCGCGAACATACTGTTCATGTTTATGTGTTTTTATAGGTACATAATTCTTGAATAAAATAGGGTGCTTTATGACATCACTGGGTGTGTTTATACTGGGTTCTGTACTTAATAAAACAAAAACTGCTTTTTAGTTTTCAAGTCAAGCCTAGTGGGGCTTATTGTCATACCATTCATACAGAGGTATATGGTGGCATGAAATTACGTTCCCCCATGATCATGGCACAAACTACAACAGCAGTGACAGCGGAGGGCTTTCACAGGACAGTTTAAAACAAGGGGGCTGGGTACAAGGGTCTATATGCTGTGCATAGCACTCTGAAAGTTGTATGTAAACAACCGTGGATAATGCAGCAGAATAAACAGTGGAATTAATAGTGTCAATAGACTGACGATAAATATATATATATATAAATAATAATAAGGTAAAGTGACCAGTGTCGAGTGGAGGGGGGGGGGTATTTTTAGGGATGGGTAGCTGGTGACAGGAGTTTCTGGGAGCTGGGTGTCCTGATAGCCTCGGGGAAGAACCTGGCTGAACTGGCGCGGATTCTTCTGTTCCTTGTGCCAGAGAGTATATGGGATAGGCAGAAGGGGTTCTCCTCAATGTTGTGGGTGCATTTGCTGCCCTTCCCCTTTGATCCCATGTGGCTCACTTAGGAGTCATACCACCCTGTAGGTTTTAAGTTACAGTTGTCTTCAGAGGCATGTATCAGGTGCCAAAAAAATGGGTAATATCTAAATGCACATCCCTAAATTTCCCATGCTGTGTGAATGTGTGTGTGCGTGTAAGTGCCCTGCGATGGATTTGCGTGCTGTCCAGGGCGTATCCCGGGCTTAGGGATAGGGTTTTATCTGTCTGTTGACGATCTGCAGATTGCATTTGGAAAAGTCATCCTGCATTCTGGCTCAGACTAAGGAGAATTAATTGACTGTGGGTCTCGGAGCTGCAGAAGCACCCTGATTGCATTTTGATGTGTCCAATGTGCCTCGCAGCCCTCACAACGACAAACTGAAGCTCTGCCAATCACAACAGCTGCTGATCTGATGACAGTCAGACTACTCAAGCAAGCAGTTGATGTGATTCTTGAACTGGGTCAAGTGCTTTAAAGACTGCAGGGGAATAGCAGCTGGTAGAATGCAGGGCCTCTGATAAACAAATGATTATGGAGAGGTAAATGTTGTATACTTGTATAGAGATGTGGTGACAGAAGGATATCACCACTGGGAGGAATAATATATATTTTTTTATCTTAGCAAAATTATTGTTTTACGCCATGAAGTCATGAGGGGTAGGTAGGCTGTGTGGTGTGGCGCTCACGAGGAAGAGGAGCCAATCAGAACTTTCATGACTTTCTCCCTTGGAATGCCTTTGTTTCATTTCCCAAACATTGACATTCAAGTGTCCAACATATGCAATTAATGACGGCTCTGATGTGGGTAGAGAAGTACTAGATACGAACCCTTTTTGCAGAATCTAACAAAAAGTCAAATCAGATTTAAATGTTTCTCTTCATTAGCAACTTGGAGTATGTTTATAGACAAAATGAACATGAAAGAAAAGAGCTTTGGGATCAAAGAAAACAATTTGTATATTCTTGTATTCTTAGGATACACTCAATTATTCAATGTCCACTTTTCACCCATGTTTACATTAATCTTATCTGGCTTGTAATTCTACAATATTTTGCTATTTCTACAGCTGGCCGTTTAATGAAGCTGCTCTGTATCTTATGCAAGAGCGCAAGAAGAGTTCCCCTCCTCAAAAAGGTCTGAAGCTCCTCTTGCTTCCTTGTTGCTTCCAAACAGGCAAAAGGTGGGCGTTGGTTATGGTATCATTACATGTGGATAAAGGACAAGAGAGGACAGGAAAAGGGGCTTTTGGCATCGTTTCACAGTCTCAACTCATGAGCTCTTTGGATCAAATGTTCTGTGTACCCACCATGTAATTTTAGGTTGTATTATTCACCCTGGTTGGGGCTGGGCTGAGAAGCTAAACATTTACAACGCGAAGCAAAATGCTGCGACAGAATGTACAGCATGCTCCTTGGGTTGTTTATGCTGTCATCATCCTCTGTCATCGCTAGTACAAGTATGCTGTGAATAATGTCAACCGGCAGGTATTGAGAAAAACAACAAAGCTCACTGATGTTGCCTCTGACGGACCTCATTGTGGTTTTGCTACATGAAAGAGAGTGAAATTTCGTGATTATGTGTGTAGGTATATATGTGCAGCTTTGGAGATTGCTCCGCGGAAGATGCTGCGGTTAATGTTTCCCAGAAGCCCATGTGTCATGTGCTTGGTTTATTTCCTGGAGCTCATTTTGTTTAGCTTTATCTTGGTGCACTGATTGGACTGCAAAAAAGCCACCAGACGCTTGCAAGTGTGCACTGCATGTGATGGACGAGGTCAAAAGGCCATTGGAGTCACATCTGAATTGACCTGCACAAAAACAAGTCTCTCCTGTGACTCTAACCTGCATCCTACGATCTAAAAATGCAGCATGCAACAGCTATTTCATAACCAGTTCAAGTCCCAGGAACAGCTTTGCTGCAGACCCCTTGACAAAGCTGTCACGTATCTGGTGAGACGCTCACACATTCAGACTCTCAAGTTCATGCAAAAAATCTTACGGGAAATCTATATTATTCCATTATAACCCTAAAATTAGCTACATCAAAAGCTTTGGGGTAGTTTGCAAACTATTTTGAAGGTAATAAAACTGTTACATATATGTAAATACATATGTTTGTGCGTGCATACTTGTCTTGAATTGAGAATCTCAGGCTAGCCCTGCCTTAAACCTTCTGCTTAACCTGAATTTCTCCAGTAAAATATTAGCTGTCATAAATATATGTACCTTGCACCAAAGTTTCAAAATAATCAGTACACACACACACACAAGTGACCAGCTCTGTTTACGAATCAGGATGAACAAGCTCCAGTTTATTTCTGATACCTTGGGACAAAATAAAGAAGGACGGTATGGTTCGGGGTATACCGTACACGATATAATTGGCGAGAGCTGGGTAAGTCTGTGATCCTGGGATTCAGATTTCGGTGTATATTAATAAAACAGCAGTTCGGATTTTTTTCCAAAAACGTTTTGCGCCCCTTTCGTCGACAACGGCGCGTTACAATAACGCAGCACGTGAGTGTGAACCCGCCTATAAATGAATCCGTGAAATCGAACCTGCTTGCGTGCGAGGCGCGCGGGCGGAGCGCGACGGGGCGCGCGGCCATCTCATTCAATCTTCTAATAGTCGGTCACTCCGGCGGCACCATCAAATATGAACTTACACACGGGGCGACGTCTGAAACCCTGCAATTTCTGCCCGTTGTCAGCTTCTGGTAAGTAGACGTTAGCTTACGATACAAAAATCACCGAGTAAAGTTTCTGCCAAGTCACACAGTAGCCAGTAAATTCCCCCATCTTAAAATAAACCTCAGATGGATGGTTGACGACTATTCTGAGTGAAGTCCAAGTTTAGTAGCCTACTGTTCAGCTCATTGGCAAAAGGGATGTGATGTTACTATCCCAACAAACACATTTCAAACACTCTGACAGTCCTCAAGATGAGATAAATTACGCACTTTAAAAAATTAGAACAGCATTAACTGGTAGCGACACTAAATATTTTACAGCTCTTTGTTTGGGGGCGGGGCGGATGTCCGCAGTCACATTGTCATTTAATTAAATCCAGGAGTAATTCATTGTACACATTACAGGTACACAATAGTCATGAATATGAAGGGCACTGTTAGAGTTTGAGCTGATGCCACACTAGTGTCTGTGGTGCACGTGGCTCACCCACTATTTCTCACTACTCTGTCATGATGGAAAACAGCTGCAAGGATCGCAGCATGAGCCTACAGAAGCCTGTTAATCACCCCTCCTGCACAGCTTTGTCCCACAGTTACACCTCGTTGCATCATAAAATGTTGTTTAAATACATATTTTTAAAACAATGGAAAAATTATTTTTGTTTCAATCCAAATAGGTAATTTACTGGATTTCTATAAAACATATGTAATGGGAAGGAGATGTTTGGTTTGAATTTGTACTTTTCTTCATGCTTGTGTATGGTGATACATAACCATGTTTAGGGTATATGCTGACTTGTGAGAAGTATATGTTAAAGAAGAAGATATGAGTATTAGTATGGGTTTGTGCTCTGTTTTGATCTGAATGTGTGAGAGTGATACCACATGGTGTGGGCACATTTGCCCCCCCCACACCCCCCAGCCTTGTGTCATCCCAAATGTCAGCCTGCAGCATGCAGAGAACAATTGACGGAACCAGCTGGGATGTAGAGTGAAGGAGCCAGTTTACAAACAGACAGTCCTAAGGGGGACTGGATGGTAAAATGGCCTGCTTTTTGCCAGGTGAACTTTGGGCTCTCAACCCCCGGATGCTGCCCTGCGTCATGCCCCCTTCAGGTTATCATGGCCACTGTTTGGGGCCATGTGTAAGGCAAAGGTCTGGGCTCTGCCTACAGCCTTGGATGACACATGGCCCAGTAGATATAGCTATAACAGGTGCCCTTTTTTAACCTCTTTGTTTTTAACGTACAAGAGTACAATAACAAACACTGGTGATCAAAAGGCATGTGAGATCTTTTTTGAATCAAGATGTGCGATTGTGCACCCCCCCCCACCCCTCAGACAACCCCTACTGTGTCCCTGCTGTTTTGTTTGTCACACCCTGCAAGGAAAGGTCCAACACCTGCACAACAAATCCTGTCTGAGAAACCTCTGTAATAGCTTTCATGTTGAATCATTGCATTGTATCTGAATTTGTAACTCCTTTCATTATATACCTCAATTATTGTTGCTTTATGGGTACTTTTTTAAGCTTCCAACTAAAAAATTAGGTCATTAGGACCTGACGGGTTCAAACCCCTTTTTTACTTGTAAGATGTGGTCGGCGTTAATCCATGACATTGCTGACAGTAAGGGGTGCCACGATCTGTGTTAACAATCACAGATGACATGACATTTTCACAAATTTATAAATTATGCAGAAGGCACTTGCTGGGCATAAGTCCTAAGGTTTTACTTGATTCTGTTACTCTTAGTTTAGATTTTTGACACTTGTTCCACTTTAAATGCTACCTGAATGTTTCCATCGAGGACATATCTTTGGTGGGAATATCATCAAGTTGCAGGTAGTCTAGGTACAAAATAATTGAGTAGTATGAATAAATAGCATATCTGTTCTCCATTTTACAGCCCTTTGTGCTGGTCCTTGGACCCCTTGAGGTTGCTGCTATGTATTTAGGTTTTTTTCCATAGGCAGTATTATGGGAGGATCGAAGTCAGGAAACTGGGGTGAGGCTTTGAAATCACTGGCCTTCTCTCTATCATTTCCTGAAAGGTAAAGGAAGTGGCCGGTATATTTAGCACACAGCTGTCCTCGATGGAAACATTCAAGGCCCCCTGATGGACGGTGGATGGACGGTTGGGGTGCGGATATGGGAGGGAAGGCACTCTTGCAGTCCTCTATGTCTGTGCTCACTGATGGTGGATGGGTGCCATAGCGAGAGCACGCTCATTCCGTGATTATGTGATGCTGGAACCTGATTTCAGAAGTGTGAATAAAATGCTGGCCAAATGCTGGCAAGCTTTTAGGAACTCCACCTGTAGATGACCATTAAAGTGACCACTGTGTATTCATCTGAATCTGGAATTCAACACTCCTATACCAGGGATAGAGCCCCGGCTGGTCAATGCTTTTGTATAAAAAAGAGAAGTAGTGCCAGATTAAAAATTTAAATTCTAAAAAAATTATGGGACTGCTAGCTGACAAGTATGAAGTATGGTAAAGGCATTGGACCTTTGCTTAAGGACATGCATATTTCTTAATATGAAAGAGTAAGCCTTTGTGTACAGAGCATTGTTGTACAACGACAGGAAGCCTTAAAAAATGTCAACAGAACTCATTACGTTTGCAGCCCCAGGTTTCCCATCATACTGATTCAAGGCTGTGTGGCGTGATCTGAGTCACATGTTTCAACATCTTCTATTATGCAGCTGGGGGGGGGGGGGGGGTGGTATTTTCAGAAAAACCCATGGTGACAAGTGGCTTTTTTTTTCCCCGCATTGTTTT
>JAODKC010000045.1:3362392-3373125 GCA_026777985.1 Mormyrops attenuatus | reverse complement strand
CCCCCCCCCCCCCCCCCCCCCCCCCCCCCCCCCCCCCCCCCCCCCCCCCCCCCCCCCCCCCCCCGCCATCGTCAGAAAATCCAATTGTGTCAAGTGGCTTCTTTTTTCCCCTCATTCTTTTTGGTTTATAGGGTGACATTAAGTGTCACTAATTCACCGGAGGTCCTAGCCCATCTGCCATGTCTGTACAGAGAGAGGATACCTATAGTGTTGCCTCTGACAGTGTTAATGATCTTTATATATATTTTGTGGTTCCTCATTTTTTTTTTTATTGAGTGAAGGGCAGTTGACTGCAATACTTTGGTAGGGGTAGGCATACCTGGTTACGATTCTATCCACGATACGTGGAAAGAACCACGATACAGCACTACATTACTTTAAAATAACAGACGCTTTTGTCAAAAGCAACATATAAGGCAAATAGCACATTACAAAAGTATGTGCTGTTCTGGCAGAAATGTGGCGAAACTGAGCATCCAACGAATGCCTAGTTACACGTGTACTACGTAACACTAGGGCTGTTAGTGTTGATTATACCAGTAATCAATATTATAACGATTAATTTGATGGATGATGTATCAGGGATTCATTTATATATATATATATATATACACACACACACACACAAACACATGGATACATATACACAAACATACAAATATAGGTATTGTGTGTGTGTGTGTGTGTGTGTGTATATGTATGTATGTGTATGTGTGTATATATATATATATATATGTGTGCGTGTGTACATACGTGTGTGTGTGTGTATGCGTGTGTGTATAGAAATTGATCAGGGTGCCAACCCATCACAGGGTACACACTCATACGTTAAGTTTAGGCACTCCAGTTCACTTGAGCTTAAATTGCATGCTTTTGGATTATTGGAGGAAACCGGAGGATCCTGCGTAAAAACACACACACACGGGGAGACACACACAAGATGGCAGTGTATGGTGAGAGCTACCCATTGCGCCACTAAAAACTTATACAGGTAAGTTTAGCAAAATAATTTAACTCAAAGTGATGACAAACACAGGCCAGGGTACTCCAAGAGGCTCAAGAGCACATAGCTTATAGTTATCCATTGTTAACCTCAACTTATTGAGTCTGTGGATATCTTTTTTTTTTAGATTTTGTTGCATTGCAATTAGGGATAAATATTTGTAAGATTGTACTGATATCAATATAAATACTGTTAACTGATGCTGATACTTATCAATACTCTTATTGATACTACTCTCCATAATGAGGTGCGAAAAACAGACATGATAATAATCATCACTTTATTATTCTCCGTGGGGAAAAGCTGGGGGTTGAGGCCCTTGCCTAAGGAACCACAGATATGCTGAGGCTGGGTTTGAACCAGCGACCTTGTGATTACAAGCACACAGGCTGGCCCAGTCAGATGTGAGAACAGAAATAACTACTATATTCCTGTAGTGCTGCTTCACAATCCTGCTTGTCCCAGATATAGGAGGTTGAATTTTGGAATTTTTGGCAGAAATTTTGGCAGCATATTTGTAAAGCAAAAACAAAAGTACTCAAAAAAGGACTGAATGGTACCTCTTCAATTATCAAATGTTTCCAACTGAATTTGCTGTATTGAAATTTATTTTGAGGTGAAAATAAATTAACTGAATTCGTGTTACTGAATTACAAAAATGAACTTTATAAACTATATTTTGGAACTGAATTGCAGAAGCCAAAAAAATTTGTATTGATTATTTTACCAATGAAATTACGACTGAAAAATTTTCAATTGAAATATTCAATTTTTAAATGTACGTTCACATTAAATTACAGCCCCCAAATATTCAGCCATTATTGAATGTAATGTGTTTTTATTCAAGCATTATTAAATGCAATGCGTTTTTATTCAAGCATTATTAAATGCAATGCGTATTAAATGCAGTACGTTTTTACTCATGCGTTATTAAATGCAATGCATTTTTATTCAAGCATTATTAAATACAATGCAATTTTATTTGATTATTGTAATTCAGTGTACTTTTGTCATTAATTTATTTCCATAAGCATTGCATTTACTAAAGTGAACCCACACTGTTGAACACTATACCCTATCTGTCATGATGACTGGAGAGGACAGTATATAAACACACACTTAGGCGACTAAAATGTGATCTCCTGATGCCTGCAGTCATCATCATTAGGGGACGATTTAGAATTTAAAAACATTGCTATGTTAGGGCTGTATGTTTTCCACTGTAACAGGCACTGTACTTATGGTGCGGTACTTTTTGTACTTTCCCTTTTCCATTGACTTCCGGTCGCATATCAGTACCAGAAGTGCCAAATTGGGTACTTTTTTGGTACTTTGCGGAGGGACTTGAAATGCTTTCTGTGTTGATTGGTTATGCAAATAGCCTGCCTCTGAAACACAATACGACTGCCGTCTTGAAAAAAGTTGTACACTCAGAACCAAAATAAATGGTAAAATGGTGCTTTTCTACTCCTAAGAGTACTCAAAGCGCTTTACAAATTCATGCCTCACATTCACCCATTCATACATACACCGGTGGCAAAGGCTGCCATGCAAGGTGCCAAGCTGCACACCGGGAACAATTTGGGGTTCGGTGTCTTGCTTAAGGACACTTTGATGGGGTCAGGAAGACTCAGGGCTTGAACCTGCAAGCTTCCGGTTGCCGAACGATAGCACTACCTCCTGCTCCACCATCGTCAAAAAAAGCACTAATAATGGATTCATGGACAAATGAAACACCCAAGCATTAACTGCGATCTAATTGGAAGAACAGATACAACAAGATCAGGACAAGAAATACTTGGTGACTTAAGCCTTAGAATGAATTAACGACAAAAATACTTAAACCGGCCCTGTTTGTCCAGGAGCTTATCATTACTATTGGTATCGCTCAGTACCGAACCAGTACCAATTCAGTACTGGTTCTCGATATCCATCCCTAATTGCAGTTGTGGTAATGTAATAGGCCTATTTAAGTTCTGCGATGATAGCATTTTCATTAACATTTAATGTGAAGCAAATTTTAATCGATGTGTTCTTCCCGAGTAGTTAAAATTAATTGAGGAATTGTGACAGCTCTCCTTAATTTTCTAGATTTTTGTGTGATTTTTTTTTTAGATTTCTGTGTGTTTGGAGGCTGTAACAGTACTGCAACAAACCAATGTGAAACAGCAATTTCAGCTTGCATAACATCTCAGCACTGTCTGTATATCTCAATTCTTTGTCAATAATCTCAGTGAATCTCAATTTAGTGACTAGATCGCAAACTAAGCTAACTTACAAAAAGCAAAGTAAATATACTATTGCACTCCTAAAAATATTGTATAGTACAGTAAACAGCACACGGTCTATAAAAGGGTCAGGTATGCCATCGAATCAACAAGTGTGCAGCATGCCTGATGAAGAATTGGTCCCAAAAAAGGGTCTAAGTTCATTTTGCGGAATTAATTTGTATTTTCGAAATCTAACATGGGTCAGTCTACTTTAATTTGCAAACTTAGCTAAGATACCATTATTGCACCAAGTGGCAACACAATACTTTTTAATCATCTGAATCATTACAACAGCAAACACGCAGAATGTCTGGCATTGCATATATATGACCACATCATACTCAGAGACTCCATCTTCCACACATTCTGAAGTAGCCAAACAGAAGAAAATACTTCTTACTGATTCAAAATATTCTAAATCTTACATTTTTAAATTTTGTTTTTCATAATTTGCTTGCATTTATTGTAAACTCAGAAGTTCAGAAGTGCGTAGTTATTCATCAGAGTGGTAAGTGTTCATTTGTACTTGAAACTTAAATAAATAAGCACTTTTGCCATATTGAGACAGTTTCTTTCATATGTACATTATTTTATATACTATAATTAAGTTTATTATTATTATGCTACAAGCAGTGTTTCTTGTAAGGATAGACTTGTTGGTTAAGTGGTTAAATGGTTAATTGACATTAGTACATAAATTCCATCATGATTATATAAATCATGTTTATAACGAAATATTGTGATATAACATTTTGGCTATATCGGCCATTCCTATTTTCCTCTCTATGTTGCCTCAATGATGCCACCATTTCCACTTTTGTACCAGGAGATCAACCTCAGTTTTAAAAATGATTCACAGTCCAGCAAAATCATTCCAACTGTGAGATTAGCTGTCTAGACAAGGCTGTGATTCGAGCAAAATTATCACTCTTCATTGTTGTGTGAATGTCAAGTCTGGTCTTTCAGTAAGTCTAAGACTTAAGCATTTATCAGTAGGATTTCCGACTACTGGTTTTGCCAGCTGGTAATTTTTCTCAGGCACTGATTATAATTCTGTGTTGTTTTTTACTAAGTGTATAACCTAATGTTTTTGGATATGTCTGGTGCTGTTTTTTTTTTATTCAAATTAAATCTCTGCTCAAGGGTACAGCTGCAAGGATCCTTCTGGGCATTTTGGTTGCCCTGTAGCCTGTGTCTACCTGAAAGTGCAATACATAGGGTATGGTGTGGATGGCTCTTCCCTTCTGAGGTAGTTCTCTTAGAGCTCATGAGATCTTGATCCATGGTCTACACTGAGAATGGAGCCTCCCACCTGATTAGCATCCTGGTTGTGAAAGAAACGCCTCTTGGATGTTGCATTGGAGTAACGCAGCAATGAGGGGGCACATTGTAAGTGTAAACTGGTGCATTGAATATGGAGAAGTTCAGTAATAAGCCTCAATTTTGCAAGTATTTCAGTAATGTTATTAGTAATAAAATCATTGTGACAAGAAAAAAGAGAACAGAATTGTGAATACAGGCCCCTGCTGCTAAACTTTCTTTCCTAAACCATTCACTTTATTTTCATCCTCAAGCTGACTGAGTGGTTTATTCGTACACTTTAAGTGTCTTATTTACTTTCATTAATGCAAACTCTTATGATCTGTGTTCCCATTGTTAGCCACAACAGCTGGCTCTCTATGGTCCATTGTGCAGTTGACTTCTGCATTAGCTTGGTTACCCCTCTAAAGGGTGCTCTAATCTTGCTTGGGATACTAAACAGGAGGGGTTTCTATAAACAACCAGACTTTTCCTGTAACTCTGGGTCACTTACAGGCACGTTTTTGAACTTACTTGCACACAAGTTGTTTCCTGACTTGTGGCCTACAAGGGGAAAGGGTACTGGGATAAGAGGGGGAACATGAAATGCTCTAGGAAAGATGCCTCCCTCCCTATTTTCACACACACTAAAACTTCACGGCATATATATATCATTTTCAGCTTAGCCTACTGTGCTGTTTGTCATTTTGGGAAAGGAGGAAAAAGACAGCTGGGCCTCATCCTTTTCAGTGGCATCTGTTGACTTGAGACCTGTACACCAGTCTCTTTGTTGGAGCACCCTTCTACTAGGGGCTTAGAAGAGGAGGGATGTTGGCACAACTTTGTGATTTTAGGGGCTAAATTAAAGTTGCATGGAGGTGTGTCAGAATGCTTGTCTTTGAAAGTGGGGAGGGGGTTAGTTGTTTGGATAGCTTCAACGAAGAATTAAATAATCAGGCCAAAGTGACAGCCACAATTTGGCCTGACTCCAGAAAATGGAGAAATTGGCTGTGACAGACAAAGAGCCATTTTCAGAGCTACGCTGATCAAGGTAGATGGTCCCTTTAGATAGATTTTAGTTTTCTGTCAGGAGCTTTAAATTGGGTGGGGTGTGACATTAATCCAAGAAACAGTTTTATGGGTTTCAAGGCATCCACCATACATTCTTTACATTGGAGTTAGTGAATCTGATGAGAGATTGTGACTGACCACGTGAGGCCTCATGGGATGGAAAAAATGAAGGCATTGACTTTACAGGATCTTTTGTAAGAAGCTGTACCCCCTTACACAAACACTTACCTCAGACTTCCTCTATTAGCTCCTTTCAATAATCTCCTATTACCTGATGTTGAGACCAGGTGCAGAATAAGCAACCGCATTTTTATTTCATTTGTTCAGTCTGTTCATTCTTTGTTGGTGACTGTACCACCATGGCACCGTGGATTGTCTCAGTCTGTGTAGGTGTAGTTTAGGCTATCCATCTCATTGGATTAACTAACAGACTATCTGATCATCTTACTTCCTGGGAGCTAAAACGTACCTTAAAAAAAAAACACTGAGCACCAAAATGATTTGTTATAGTGACACATTTTAAGTCAATCCTCATTATTGGCTAGGAGTAAAGCTGGGATGGTATTAAGCATGACAAATACTGTTATGTGGTCTAGCCAAAATCTTATTTATAATCTTGGTGATCAAAAAATAATGAACTGACATTAGGTAAGCTGCACTGGATATCGAATTGTATTATGAGGTTATGGCAGACAGTCTGCATGTTACAAAACTCCTGGTTAGTGTCCTAGAGAGCTAAAGACGTCTCTTTAATTCTATTCACAGCATTAATATATAAATAGTGTGCATCTCTTTTCAGACTTTGTTTTTCAGTCTCTTTTGTTGGTTGTTAAGGGTAGCAGAGTTTTGATTCTCTTGCCATTTTAATTTTGAGCCAGACATAAGCCAACCAAACATAAACTCAGATGGAACTAAGGGTAATATTTTAGGATTTAAATCTTTTTTCCATTCTCTTGTGGAAAAGTGAGACAATGGGTAAGACGGGCGTACTACATCATTTCATGAGAGCAGAGTGCTTACATTGCCCCCAGTTCACTACCTCACCAGCACCTCACATGCTATTCTAGACCTTATGTGTACATGTCTCGCACTCACATATACAAAAAAATCATGGTCACAGTTGCAAATGCATTATTAAATATAACTTTGAGTACAGACTGAGGATATGATTGTCCATAAAAATGTCACAAATTTAAGATAGTGATTATACTCTGATGCATTTACCATGATTGGGTTTTAAAATTTCTTTTAAAATCTTGGATATACTTTTGCCATAGTACATCAAACAAAATTAACTTGAATGGAAATCTGCATGGCAGTGACATCTGTCATAGTATAAATGCTTTATGTTAATGGATTATTTGCAGTTATGATACAGGATTGCTTTTCCTGTTTTTTTTTTTTTTTGGGGTGGGTGGTCAAATGTGTTGAATTTTTATACTTGCTATTTTGGAGAAATGCCATGAGTGTTCTATCCAATGTGAGGCCCAGCCTAGGTGTGTGAGCTTGGGACGGAAGCGTGGAAATGCCATGGGAAGAGAGGCCCTCCAGCTCTTTCCGCAATTCTCCCTTCCCATTCAGTATTCATCTACTGTAAGTGCTGCATGCTTTAAACAATATACATACAAATACATGTGTATATACTGTTCATTCAGCATATGCTTTTACAACAGAACCTCGAAAATGTAGGTGAGTCTGATGAACACATACAGACACAATAAAACACAAAGCGATTGAAAACATTAAAGGCAGTCTGACGCACTTCATACACATGGGCACAACACACACTGATACAAAGAGGAACTATTTTCCGCGGTGGCCTGTTTATTCATGTGCTTGTTTGGATGGCTATGTAGGTTAACACTAAGCACTGGCAAAGCACGGACAAGCCAACAAGGGTGGCATTTTTTACGTGTATGTGTCCTGTTGAACCCACAGATGCTATAATGCCATATTAGCACACTTCAGGCCACTGCTACTGCTACTGATATCATCCCTCCTTGGGATTAAGATCACCAGGCCCATGTAGAGAGCCTTGAATAATGGTATCACATTTGGGGAGACACTCAATCCTAGCCTAGGAAAACAAGATGACTAAGGTTCCGTATGCACATGCTGTGTGTGTGTGTGCGTGCATGCGTGTATGTGCGTGTTTTTACGTTAAAGTATTGCTTTAATCATCTGCTATTGTTATTGGAATGGTCCTATCACTGTAGTAAAGGCTGGATTATTTTTACTGGCTTGTGCTTGGGTAAAAATTATTTTCTGGAATAAATTGTTAACAAACATAAATGAGGAAAAATAAAAACTGCAGTGCACACATGGAAAAGAAATTCTCAGGTACTGATTTAGTAGCTTTCTTGCATGAAATGAGGTTTTTTATGCGCTGTCGTGATTAAGGCTGCAATAGGACTTCAGCTTTCCAGATGCACAGAATGCTTGCACTGCTTTTCAGCACAGTGTGCAGAAGAGCTGTGTTATGGGAATGTTGTTTACCACACAGTCCCTGCCCTCTGTTACCACGGAGACCACCAAGTGCAGGGTACAGCTTGTATCCAGGAGCATGGGCTGGCATGTCAGGTGATAATGGGCAAACAGAGACAAATTCAGGCAATTAGAGCTAGTAGTAAAAAGACTTGTCAGTATCAATCTTTCCTTCTTACTCTTTTTGCTTTCCTACCTTAAGCAGCTTGTGTTGTGAACATCACGTGGTAATGCCCCCCCAACCCTCCATTCTATATCAGTTCCATCCCAGGCAACTGGTAACCAAACATTTAGCAACGGAATTGGTCACCTGACCCATTGAGACATGGCACAGTCAACCAGCAGCATTTAACAGCAGTGACCTCACACAAGCCAGTAATCAAACCTGGTGCTGGCTGATCTCCAAGGGGCAATGGGAAGATTATTTTATTTCTACTGTGACAGCAATTGTGAACCTACACAAATTACAAAATGTTAAATTGCTGGGTTCCCACTGGTGAGTAAGTCATATAACATCTGCTGAGCTTAGACCAGGGGTTTTTGGAAAGGCAAAACTGTCATGTAGACGGATCCTCACCAGTAGGGATTGGACTGCCTCTCTCTGTTGAAATCCATATTTTTAAAGTACATTGGAACAGAGAATATGTTTTTTTTTTTTTCTCTACAAAGTCATTTAAGATATTTTTTAATTCAGGTTAAGCTGAAGGGTAGTTTCTTTTCCTGGATGAACCCATGAGGCTTTCAGTCCATAGTCCAGCGGCCCTTAATTGGTGCACCTCCTGTTGCCTTTAAGGAGAGGTTAAAAAGGTGGGACAGGTTAATCCATACGGAGGGAACAGCGAAGACTTGGAAAGCAGGTTTCAGTTTCCTCCAGGAGTCTGACTCATTAGCTAGAGCATGGGCATAGCTCGTTGGCGGCGTAGTAACAGGTGAACTCAGCCATTATCATCCTCATTATTCTTTTTTTTATGTGAGAATTAATATCTGACAGAGGCAATAGTAATAAAAAAACCAACAATAAACTGTTTTATTTCATTTTTTTCTTTGCTCCCCCCATGCCTCTAGATTGCCTTTGATCTGTTAGTCTGGGCTGACCTCAGCTCTGTTTGCTGGGTTGAGTTAATTACGATGACACAATCGGCTCTGGCAGTATGGGCCTGGCCGAGGAAACTGGCTTTTAAAGAACCAAAAGCAGCCTTTTTCTTCACCCCTGTGACCTTCTCCATTGCTATCAGCATCAAGCTCGCCTTGCTTCTTTGCCGACGACACATTGTCAGGTCTTCAGTTCCATAATTCCACTTGTAAACATTGCAAGTCCTGTAGTTGACTGTCAGGCTCAGCTCCTGTTGTTCTCAGTCTTTTTTGTCCCTTCCCCGTTTGGCCAGCAGGCATTGCTGGTCATCCTGTCCCTCCTGTCAGCCTTTGTGTTTTCCCTAGCTCCCTATCAGCTGTGTGGCTCAATGTGTTGCGCATGTGGCTGCCTGTGAACCCCTCTGTCTTGTGTTTGAATCCTGCCTCCTTCTTGGTTAGTCTCGTTACCTCCTACTATTTAAGTCCCTGCCTCAGTTCAGTTCCCCAGTGGTTTATTGTTTGATGTTGTATGTTTTACTTTTACTTTTGACCCCTTGTGGTCTGTTTTTGGTTTATAAGTGTTTCTAGTGTTTTTTCTGTTTGTTAATAAATCCCCATTTGTCCTCTGAGCCGCCAGTGGGTCGTCCACTTTCTGTTCCCTGCCTGCATGATGCCACACCCTTGTGCCGGAATTCTTGACAGTTGACAGCCAAAGAAGAAAATATTGATTGAGCAGAATGGAACTTAGATCTTATGGGGAGATGACTGAGAAGGTATTGGATAACCACTCCATGTTTACATGGTAGTAGTTACCTGAAGCCTGCCTACTGAATACTCTACTAAGCCTCTCCACAGGCCAACCCTGCAGTCAGAACCAGTCTGTGGACCTTCGTTTTACCAGGGGAAGGGATTTAGTTTGTTCCTGTTCCTCTCTCGTACTTTCTCTCCATTTTACTCTCTCTTTTTAGTACTCTTAACATGTCAACAAAACCAGTTGCTGGGATGCCTTATATCATGGTAACGCCCAGCTGTTGGGAGGGGTTCTTCTTGGTCTCAAGTGCCTGGAGACAGGTTCTGCTCAAGACGTGCATACATTTGTGTGCATGATGTTAGGGGCTGTGGATATAATTGTCAGTGGCTGCTGTATGTATCAGTCTTGGTTAGGATGCTACAAGTTTAGTGTATATTAAGAGACTATTAACAGGAAATGAAGCAATATTTGTTGTGCTAATGTTAAGATCACCATTGCATGTTATGCACATGCAGTTATCACTTCGCAAGGACTGCGATAGCTGGATTGAGATTAGGTTTGGGCAGTATCTAATTTTTCATACTGGCATATTGTCCAGACATTATACTGCAATACATGGTATTTTGATGGTGTTTTCAAAAGCAACGCTATTCTGGTATCTTGAAGTCTTGGCGATTATAATTTACTGATGAACGCCCCCCCCCAATTACAATTATATAACTCCTTGGTAAGACCCCACCTAGAATATTGTGTGCAGGTTTGGTCACCATACCTTAAGAAGGAC
>JAODKC010000045.1:3349905-3362292 GCA_026777985.1 Mormyrops attenuatus | reverse complement strand
TTATACATGTACGGTACAGTAGTAACCTTGACCTCATTGCTTACTGCATCCCTCCAGCTGCGAGTGTCGTCTGCCGATGCACAGCATGCCTGGTGATGTACAGCCACACAGACCAATCATTGTTGCCTGCTATTACGCCATACCTATTTATAGAGCGTGACTATTAATAATCCCAACTCCGTATCGGCACTGGATATCACCGGCACGCCACGTGCCTTGTAGGCGGAGCCTGCATGTCCATTATAGCTGAACAAAACTACAGCTAAAAGCGGCCCAGGGGACCAAATTGTTTGTCCGTTATAAGCGAAATTCCATTATATGCGAGTCCGCTATATCTGATGCTTTTTCTGCATGTTCGTAAAGGTGCAAGGCCAGGACCAGCGGACCTCGTCTGTTATAGACAATATTCCATTATAAGCGAGTCCACTATAACGGGATTTTACTGTATATGTTAAAAATCTGTGTAAAATTTACCGCCATCGCTTTTGCATGAGCTCTGCATAAGGTCTCTGAGCCAATAACAATCATTTTTGTCTTGCTGTTGGATTCACTTATAGATGGTGTGCCATATTTGTGAGGAATTTAACAAAATGAACAAGGAGGACAAAATTGAACATCCAACACCCCGGCCCCCCCCTTACACACACACACACACACACACACACACAAGCACACCAAGAGGGGCACTTAAATTTTTATTAGCTGAAAGAAAAGCATTTAAGCATAAAGAAACTATATATGGACAATCTGCTAAACAGCTGGCATTATAGCTTACCAACTTGTGGCAACACCATCAACTTATTTGACAGACTCTGTTGGTAGATAATGACCAACCACAGTTCCATTTTGGTTATAGTATTATTTTAGGTAAATTTTCAATTAATTATTTGTTTTGCTTTATAAATGTTACAGTATTTATCACTGAAAATTCACATTTTGATATTTGAAAAATTTCCAATATCATGCAGCTCTAGTAGTTCCATACTTCTCCAGCGTTAGAACAGACCCCAAATTGTCACTACTGCTTCCCCCAGACTCCTAACACGCAACACGCACCATCCCGACCCCCCTGGCCCATTTCCCCAGCTTGTCGAATGTTGTATACCCTCTCCTAGCCCTGGAAAAGCTAATGCCTCATCTGTTTGTTTGTTTATAGCTCACAGATGGCATTTTCTCCCAGTGGCCTTTCGTGGAATTTTCATGGTCTCTTTTTTTTTCCACTGCTCTGACTGAGCATTAATTACAATGGCGCAATGTTTATATGGGTTTGTGGAGCAAAATGAAAAATAAAACAACCTAAGAAGAATGACATAAGATGTTTTTCTCCTCTTGGCCAACATGCCATAAGAGTAAACGTTTTTGTCCTATGATGTGACCATCGGCTTCTGCTTGCGGTTAACAGAATTAAAGACCATAATTTTTCATGTCATTTACAATGATTGTGGTAGGCCATCAGGCTCAGTAGGCAGTGGCTCTCTGGCAGTTGGATGTCGTTCATTTTGCGTGTCTGGAAACCTCATAGATGGAAAATAAACCCTTCTATTGAATTCGGAATACACTTGGTTATTCCACAAGCTCCTTGATGGCAGTGTAAACCACCAAGCTCAGATGCTCTGCTGTGAATCAGCAGTAAGTTACACTGCAAGGTTAAATATCATTTACGTATTCATTCATCCAGTGGGTCATTTCCCAGTACTCACTCCTTTACTGCCAGCTGTTCATTCACAAACTGTCCTTCAGGATTTTGTGTTCATGTTTTCTTTACAAAGATTCATAGGAAGTTGACAGCAGGTTAATTGTCTCCTGCCCTCCCCCCATCAAAACCCCCCCACCATAAAAAAAGAAGGTGACCCAAGTTCCCTCTCGCTTTTCACTTGTAGCCTTTGGTGACTTGGTCAGTTACCCCTGGGGTGGTTTGGCAGAGTATGTGGACATCTGGGGGGTCATTAACTATAGAAGTGTCCCTCCCACACCATTACTGACCGGATGATGACCTGTACAGTGGGAAGGGAAGTGTGTGATATTTGGTAGTTCTCGGGAGTTTAATCCTGTTTTATACTGAAACGACCATACTGCACTGTCACTTCTCGCTGTGCGACTCATCTGTAGACGAAGACATATGTTCACGTGTGCATGTGCGATCGTCCCAAGCTGCCAGTTTGTCTACATGCTCATTCTCACCTGTTTGTCAAACTTACTGTAACTTGTTTGGTAATAAGGGTAGTTTCCCATGGTGGACCAGGCACTGCTGTCACCCCGTTTAGTTCTTTAGAAGACAGCTTCACCCCTGGACAGCTGTATATAACCCTCAACATTGCTAATGTGCCATGCAGGGCAGGATTTGTCTGAAATAGTCTGGAGCTACCCCGCACACTTAGTGTGTTGCCAGTTGTGCATGTGAAGAGAAGAGAAATATGACCTGTCATTTCCTGACAGAGCTAAGCTGGCCTTGATGAGCTCCAAGCTGCACTTCTCTGAGGTAATAAGATACCTTTTGACACGCTTAGAGTCGGCGTCTTTCTCACTGTTTGTCTATATGTAGAAGAGATTGCTGGTATATGAATGTATTTTACTTATTACCACTGCTTAACTACATAATAATTCTGACCTTTCATGCACACACATGTTTTAGACCATGTGACCATTTTGTGTGATTTTAGTCACACATAATGTAAATTTCAAAATAGAGGTGGGATTGAACATGTGTTGTAAGATTTTTGGGTATTTCCCATTAGATGTGGTTCTGTTCAGCTTCCTGCATGGCATCTCTTAACAGACATGCATGTTATATATCAATCACCAGCCCTAAAAGCCTTTACTGATTAAAAAAAAAATTCAGTCCACAACATATTCGCCCCACCCTATCTATCTTGCTCTTCTTATTCCCTCTCTGGTTGCCATACCTGTGAAAACTCTCAGCTGTCAGGTCTGAAGGGGGCTGGCATTGGATGAGTTGGTACAGCAAGAGCAGCACTAATATAATGGAGCAACTGATGGGCAACTGTGCTGACCAGTGTTCCAAATGTCTAGGGACTCTGCTTCCCTGCCTAAGGTCACACAGTTCCCTGGCAGTGGGACAAGGCCTGGCAGCACCGTCTCATGCTGGAACTCTGACTTGGATTTCTAAAGACATGCATATTCATATTGATATTGTACACAGGGTTTTATGTTACGTCTGGGATTATGTCGAGAAATGTGGCATGTTATCCTGAGTATTTCTTTCTAGTTAAAGTAGTAATACATATGAGGGCTTCACATTAGGTGACTTGTTGCTTTGCTGCTTGTAGTCATCACATTTGTGGCCTGGTATTTGTAACTCAATAGCCACAACTGGTTACTTTTTTGCAAGTCCCTATGACCTTTCTAACTAGGACTCTATATTGCCAGCACAACAGTTGTTTGTCTCTGAGCATACTGCAAAACAGACATGCTCACCTATCACACTCACTGACGCACACATATGGGCCCAGCCACTCCCCACCATTTATATGTAGTCTCATTTCATATTTACTGTTCTTAGATTTCAGACCTTGATGACATTGTTCTAAACACTGAAATTTGTGTGCTCAACTGGACCTGTTTAACCACATTGTAAAAAACTATTTTTAGGAATCTATGAAAGCTTGTCATCATTGTTTATGCAATTTTCTTTGGTTTCGGTCCTTTAATTCTTTTCACAAAGAGCTGAAATATCTGACTGAAGTTACCTAGTAATTAATCATGTGTTATATATGCAATCTAAATGGTATGCCCACCAAACCAATTCTAAATGTACTCGAGATATTGGCATAGAAAAGCTTTGCAAAGTCTTGTGGTCTTTTTCACTAAACTGTCTACTGGGGTGGGAGTAAATGAGGTTCCTGTATTAAAATGTTTGGAATTTCAAATGCTTTTATTGAGGCTGTCAAACCAAATTTCATTTTAAAGTAAAATAGTGCAAGAGTTAATGGGGTTAAGTCTCAAGTGCCTAATGCTCTCCCAACAAAGCTTCATTATATGAGTTACGTATGGTCAGCCATCAGAAATCACCAATGGCCATGTTTGTTTTCAATACGTCTTACTAATTTTACAAGTCTAAAATGAGGTACACATTTTATGAGCGCTTGGCATACATGTTATATGAATGGAGGATATATACCTAAGGAATGTGATCCCTTGTGATCCCAGACCAGATGGTGGCACTGACCACTCCCTCAACTTTGAAGCTGTCACCGGACCGGAATGTGCTAATTATAACCCTAATTTTATTGCAGCTTTTTTGCTATACATAACAAGATAGGAGTGAAAGATGGGGGGTTGGGCATTGTGATTCAACAGTTTCTTTGGGCAAATAGTACGAAATATTAAGAAAAGAATCATAATAAGGTTACCGACACTAATTATATGAACTGAGAGGGTAATGTCGTTAGCCTAGCGATAACCATTGTGAAGAGGCTATCTTGGTGGCATGTCCTGTAGTTGAGAATGATGAATCAGCAGTGCTCCAGACTGCCAGACAAGGAGCCTAACCGCAAGCTTCCTTACTTCACAGCCATTCTGCCCCGGAGTCCCGCATCTGTCACTGAAGTTACTGTCTCTCCTCTTGCAGCTATTATGTGCTTCTTTTTACTTCAGGCTACAGTAATGTCAGTTAACGAGTTTACGTTTACATAAGGTGGAGAGAACAGAGAAAACCCACTGTCTGTAAGCAAGTAGATATGGAATGAGTGTAAGATAAGAAGCTTGCAACCTGTGAAAGATGACATTGGCTTTATTTCCTGCTTTTCTAAATAGGTCAGCCTCTCTGTGTGATCTGGAGACTTTTTGGTTAACCAAGCCACTTCCTTTCAGCTATCAGGCAAGTTTTCCAGCTAAGAAAGATGCACTTTCCTCAGTTTAGCATCTAGACTTAAAATAAAAACCAATCAGTTTGTTATGAAAACTCAGTCTGGCAATAAATGAATCTGAATGGCAAAGCTATAATACAGTGATTTTACCAGAGTTTGTGGTCAAGTTTTAGAGGTGGAGTGAGTTGGAGCTTTTCATGAAGAAGCAAGTTGTGCCAAAAGTGGTGTCAAGTTTTTTTTTAATTGTTTGTGACTGTGGATTCTGTGTATTCAGTGTATTCATAATCGGCAACAACCAGCTAGCAGCTTAGCCACTGAAACTTGTCACTGTTTAAATGATTATATTCCAACTCAGTTCAGTAGGAACTTGGCTGCAGGAAGCAGTAGTCAGTGTGAGTGCAGACAGAAACTGGCCCCAGGGGTCTCTCTCAATGTGCCTCCTCTGTTCCTTTTTGGTGGGATCTGGTGAGCTCATAAAAGCCTCCACTCTTGGCATGTGGGAATTGCTTTTTACTGTCCGGGAGGGCCGGAGGTGGCTGGGGTATGCAGCGGGGCGGCAGAATTGGGCCTTTCTGTACAAATCGAATCATGACAGTGTATTGCTGCCCCTTGTCCGGGAAACATGCCATTGCTACTAAAAGCAACTGTGGAATTTTGATCACTCCAGCAGCAGGAGCGGCAATGGTGGTGTGATATGGATCAAGCCTTCTCTTCCAGAGCCCTTAGTCCCCACTGTCATGAGCCAGTATTATACCATATCTCTTTCAGCTCTGAGCACATGCCTTGTGATTTATTGCTTCCCCCACTGCCCCACGCCCCGGAAGTTTGAACTTGATTCCTTTTTCTAGTTCTTACAATCCTAAATTTTAAGATGATGACTTTGCAAACCAAATACAAAGACACACATATTTATGGTACTTCAAACTTTGCTATTCTGTCATGTTTTGCTACTTTTCTAAAAAGTTTACAGTAGTTAGTGAATTGGTCTCTAAAATTCCCTGTGTGTTTATGTGTGGCATCTTCATAAGTAAGTAAAAAGAGGTTGGTACTGTACTCTACAGGAAGCCAGTGAAGGGAACTAAGAAAATGGGGTTAAATGCTCATACTTTCTAATCCTAGTAACAATTCAATATGCTGTACTTTGAATACACTATAAATGCTGTAATAAGCTGTGCTATTATGGCAAGTGTGTTGAAATTGTGCTATACTAATTCTGCTTTATGATAAGGGATGTGAGAAAGCTGCATTCAAAAGTGAGATGTGAGTCTTTTGAATGCATAAAAAGCAGTGACCCCTTGCAGTACAAAGAGGGTTTTTTCCCTGAATTCCCTAAAAGCAAAACTTACTCATTACTGACAAAGTACACACAGCCAGACATGGAGGCCCTGTTTTAAAGTAAAGCTGTTGAAGACTTTACACTCCAGTGTCAGGGTTAATTCAGGATGAGCCCTCACAGATCCAGTGTGATGCTATATTGTTTTGCAGAAGAGGTAGAACACAGAAAAGTAAGATTTAATTTGACCTGGCTTAGCAATTACTGACAAGATGTAAGGGTGTGGTGGTGCAGTGTTTAGCACTATTGCTTTACACCTGTAGGGTTGGGGCTTAGGGTTGTACCGCTTGTGTAGATCCATGTTCTCCCTGTTTTGTGTGGGTACTCTACACACTTCCACTTGCAGTACAAAGATATACAGTTAAGTGAACTGGTGTCTCTAGTTGCTCATTTTGTGCTTATGTTTCCTTTAATGGGCTGGCATCCTGCACAGAGTGTCCATCAGCTTTCAAAAATTCAGGTAAAATGACTATTATGATTGTTATTTCTAAAGCTGTTGGCATCAGATAAACTTTATGAGTAGGATCGTGCATTAAGTTCCATTGACTGCTCTGGGTATTTAAGAATGATGTGATGATGGAAGTGGCATGTAATGTGTTGGGGGCTTAATTCACTGGTTCTCACCTGCTAGGCCAGGTGAACTAAATACCAAGCCAAATAATGACAGCACCAGGAATTAAGAACTGGGGGTGAGCAAGAACTAGAAGATTCTGTAGACCTTGAGAAACAAAGCTGTAAAATCAGGTTACAGCCCTATACACTGTGTGTGTGTCTGTGTCTGTGTGTGTGTGTGTGTGTGTGTGTGTGTGTGTGCACACGTGTGCACTTTTTGTGAACTTCTATCCTTCACACTGGTAATTATCTAAGGCCAGCACATAGTGAAGGCCGATGTACAGTATATGGCAAGGTGTTGTACCTTTTGGATGGCCTTTTGCTGAGGATTTGGTAGGTACGTGTTTCCACAACAAGTGGCCATGCAGTGTCATGTGCCAGCACCTCTTCCTTAAAAATGATCCCCTTCATACCACTGCTTGGGAATGGAGTGTACATTATAGAGATCATTCCGTGATATACGCAAACAGTTTTACGTGCATTCCATGGGGAGTTGTGTCATGATGGCCACGGGTTCAAATAGATGATTCAGGACACAGTTTTATGTAAGATTCTAATGTTCCTTTAGCAGCCGTTGGTCACATTCCTTTCTATGCAAGAGTTCCTGTTATGAAACCAGGGCCACTGGGACGCGTTCAGTTCAAAAGCCTACCTTTCTGGATGCTGCATCTGGATGTTGCGCAGTTCATGGAAGGGCACAGATGGGCAAAAAATTCTGCCACGCAGTGCTGTAATCTGAATTCTTTTCCAGGACAGTGTAATCCTCTAAAATGAAGAGGATATATCTTTGTTTTGACTGTATCAGTCACCCCAATAGTCTTCTTAGTTGAAGTACACCTGTGGTGTATAATTTCATATGTAAGAACTCTACCCAATAGAAATACAATTCAGTAGTCTAACTGGTGTTATGTTAAATGCAAATATGGTTCTCTAAAAACAAAACATCTGGGAACTTCTCTTTTTTGATTTTTGATGTTCTAGCAGTTGACAATACCCTCTGTTATAAGAAAGAAAAAAACACACACTTTCTCCTCTGTTAAAGCTCTTATGTTAATCTTTTAAGGAAGACATCTGCCACTTCCACAGACTAAGCTGTTTGTGTTATAGCCTTGATAGAAGCTCTGATTTTGTAGTATGGATCCAGATTAATTGTATGTGAAATTTGTTGGGGGAAATTAATTTATACATGTCACGGGAATTTCACTGAAGAACAAGAGAGCATTCTGTTTTGGTTCCCCAAAACAAAATAAAACACAATATACAGTACTGTGGAAAAAGTCCTAGGCAGTTAGAAGCAATGTTATGCTTTTTGTCTGTGTAGAAAGTGCATTCTGCTCAGAACAAAAACACAATTTAGCATCAGACAATAAAATCAGACAATAAAAACAAGTAAAAATTTCTTCTGTTCCCCAAAAAGTTATGATATCTAGTTGGACTGACAGATGAACACCGCTTCAGTTCCCAATTGTACCACTAGCTCTCTTAATTAAGTTAATTAATTTAAAAAGTAATTCTTTTATTGATTAACTATTCAAGGTGTGTTAGTGGTCGAGTCAAAAAGTACATGGGTGTGTTGAGGGTTGTTGCAAATACTGGGGTGATTTTAGCAGAAGTTTTGAAATGGCTAAGCTAACACACTGACAGGCAAACTATCATAGTTTTACACTAATATGAAGATCATTTAAACATAATTATCTTTGGCTGCCTAAGAGTTCTGCACAGTACTGTATGTATGAACAAATACATTATTACTGTGCACAAAGTGCAGTAGACCTGTTTACTTGCAGAGGAATAATGTCTAGCTCCAACTGCGGATGAGGTAGAGCTGTCTTTAGCTAGCTGTCACAAAAACACATAGTGACAGAAGATTCACAATGAGCTTCCCTCCATCTGTAAGGAGTGGAAAATCAGTCACCTTTCCTGTCTCTTTGCGACTTGGGGGGTATTAACACCTCTGAGGTCTAGTTACAGTCAGCTTCTGTTTTTAAATGCCTTTTTTCCTCTTTTACGGGACTGCTATTTCTGACCAGCCGGTTCCAGTGGAAAATTCTGCAGCCTCCCCCCCAGCTGCCCTTTCCTGCGTCTGCTGATGATTACTAGGAGATTTTGTCACACAAAGGATGAGGCTTTACAACATCTGTGTTTTCTGTTTTTTTACCTCAATCCCCCCCCCCCCCTGCCTTCAAAGCCCAGCCTCTCACCCACCTTGATCTTAGGGGCTAAGCTTTTACATCCAAGTCTATAAATGTTATTGGGTGATGCCATGTTGCTGGGGTAAGGAGGCAGAAGAGATAAGTTGTTTTTGGTCAGACACCCCCAACAACTGCCCTTCCTCACCCCCTTTTCTCACCCTAATTGGCGACTAAGCCTCCACATCCAAGTCTATAAATGATAGAAGCAGAAGCAATGACAGCTGTGACGGGTTGAATGATCCAGCAGACCACCAAACGTGGCGATCCTCTGGTTCCTCGTAATAATTTGGGCCCTGTTCTCTGGATGTGGCTGGCAACCTCTGTTATTCCATGTTAATTAAGACAGGCACTGGGGAATATAGTGTGGTGGCACACTTTTTTAAAAATATATGTATTATACTTTTGTTCTTCCTCCGTTTGTGGCGCCCCCTGGATGGATGGGGCCCTTAGCATTTGCCTATATTGCCTATGCCACGGGCCAGCCCTGATTGTTGCACATAAGCATGTTTAACCCGTCATTCAGGCAGGGTTTTAAAATAGCTGTACCTGCGATATTTTCCATTTTTCAAAATCATGCACTAAATAATAAATACATAATAATACTACATGTATAATGTGTTACGATATGTGCATAAAGGAACAAATTGCATGTCTAATTTTAGATTGCAGAATGTTGTTGCAAAGCTGATTTAGTCATACTGTAGATCCTGGTCAGGGTCACTGAGGGGAGGGGGGTATCCCACATGGCAGAGGGCACAAAGATGGGACGCTGATCTCATGTACGTTTATGGACAGCAATTAGCCTAACTGCATGTCAGAGAGAGGAAATCTGCACAGCATGGGGATAACATGAAAAGCCCACACACAGCCGAGGTGGGACCTGAAGCCAGTGTGCTGCTCCTGCTCTTTTAATTAATCCTGCCCTTAATATACAGATATGGCTGGCATGACAATAAAGCCCACTTTACTTGATTTTAATATGATGCTTTCTCTTTGGTGTTCCATCAATCACTAAAGCAGAAATTATTTACGTAAACTCATTTAATCGTACTTTTCTTTCTGCTGTTATTTGCTGATAAGGTTGTAGTTATTGCATAATATTGTATTTATATGGATTGAATGTCACTGTCTGTCTTGGTTCATGATGTGTTGTGTCAAACTTTGTCAAGAACAAAAATTGTGCAGGGTTAATTCACTTCCTATATAAATAATATGTCAGCTTTTCAGTGCAAAATATTTAGGCTCATGTCATCTAATGGAATTGTTTGACAGCCTTTAAGCCAATGCTATAACCAGTACCCAGAACATTCTTTTGTGCTTTTGTGGTCACTCTGGTTTTGGATTTTTCTGATAACAGTAGTGCATGTTTGCCCCTCCAATCTGTTAGAGAACCGTTTCGTTCACGAAAAAGAAGACATGCAGGAACTGTTGTTCTTAGCCAATTTGTTATTACAGTAAAATCCCGTTATAACGGGCTTCAAGGGACCTGGCAAAACAGTCCGTTATATCCAAAGTCTGTTATATCCAGAGTTCCTGTATGCCCAGAACACAACTACAGGACACCATTTACTCAGGCCACACCCCAGCAGACACACTTGTGGTATAGATTATTATATTGTACATGTAGTAATCCAACTTTACTTGACTGTTGGAAGTATATATGGCCTATTACAGATTAATTATACATGTACGGTACAGTAGTAACCTTGAGCTCATTGCTTACTGCATCCCTCCAGCTGTGAGCGTCGTCTGCCATTATATGCAAGTCCGCTATATCCGATGGTCTTTCTGCGTGTTCGTAAAGGCGCACGGCCGGGACCAGCGGACCTCGTCTGTTATAGATGATATTCCGTTATAAGCGAGTCCACTATAACAGGATTTTACTCTAGTAAATTTGCCATTCTGTTACTTTTTTTAATTTTTTATACATATATGCACAGGGACACGTAAACTGTCTACTCCAAGTTATTATTAAGCTAAGATCATCACCCTTACTTGATGAACATAAGCATTTTTTTCTCAGCCCCATGATCCTCCAATTTAATAAGGAAGACAATGCAATTATCCAGATATGCGTAATTAATGTCCTCGGTACTGTTTCCATTCAGGTTTTTGTAACAGGTGCCACCCCAACCCCACAAAGTCTCGGGGGGGGGGGGGCTACCTGGAAGCAAAGTTTCGATCTTCAGCGATGTTACTACTTACATTCCTGTTTTCTAGCTTGTACAAAGCTAATCTATTCGGGGGGTGGGGGGGTGGTCTTTGGTTTTCTGTTTCTTCCATTTCCTGACGTCTGCTTACTTTTAGCATTGTAAAAACATTAGCCACTCTTACGTCTGTTGGTGATATTGTTCTTAAATTGTTCCCAATCAGTTTTCTAATGTTTTTGATAAACGTTTGTAAAGTGCTCTTGTGCAGCTATGCTGTGAACAATAAGGTGAAAATGATTTGAGATGGTAGGGACTGAGCCCGGGTCTAAAAGACAAGTATGTGCTCTGCCACTGGGCCAGCATCCCCGACTGAGTGCTTCTCGCATTGAATCCTATTAAGTATGAAAAGACAAAGCATCAGCTTACCATACAAAGAATGTGTGGCATTGCTGTAAGTGGGGCATTACTGAAGGGAGGTAGTGGGTTAAAGCATAGCACAGACTCCTAAGGGTCCATGGGAACTGTGCTGAATTTCCCACTGACAGAAGGATGAAGGCTCGTGAAACTGGTGCTGCAGACCTCCAGGATCCACCCTCAGCCAAGCATTGCTCATTGGTGGGTGCAGGGGGTGTAGGTCGCTCTCGATATCCATACAAGGCAGGTAAGCTTAACCTCCCCCGTGTTGTGCCAGGAAGTGCTTTGCCAAATTATGCTATTTATGCATGAAACCAAAATGGAGAGTGGAGGGTGAGTGGCACTTATGGGAAATGTCAAGCAAAGTTAATCAGACAGTAGATAAGTGTGTGAAGCAGGTGCATTGGATGTCTATGCAATTGCGGCAGTCAGTGACACAGCCATTTTCATCCCTTCCCCGATTTCCGCCTTCTTTACTGTAGTTAAAGGACCAAATGCAATGATGTGTCACGATCTCATATAAGAGCCATTACTTATATTGAAATCTGCATATTTAAATAAATTGTTCTGGTTTGATTCAGATTCCCTTGTTACACAGGGAAGCTTCTCATACGAGACCAGCTTTGGGCTGCTTTCTCTTTATCCTGATGCTGGGATTCTCTGTGAAGCAGGAAGGCCTCCTTGTGTCTGCAGACACAACAGAGGGGATCACAGGCCAGCAAGAAAGCCGAATGCCTCTGAAAGTGAAGTTCCCAGACAGCGGGAGTCAAAACGTTGTTCCTGTGATAGTGTTTGAATGGGGAGAGGTGTGGCATTGTTTACCTCAACTCAAGACCGCCCGGGGCGGGGGGGGGGGGGGC
>JAODKC010000045.1:3297814-3347998 GCA_026777985.1 Mormyrops attenuatus | reverse complement strand
CCCCCCACGGAACCAGTTCTTCTGGAACAGCGTGTCACAGAGCTAGTGAGCGTCCGGCGGGATTTGGGGGGGGGGGGGCAGGGTGTGTTCAGCACAGTGATCGCAGCCTAACACCCTGTCAGCGCGTCGACGCTCCCGGGGTGTTGGATCTGATGGAAGCAAGGGGACGGCGATGCCAGGCAGGCCGAGGACGGCACCCAATCCCAAAATCAGCCCAGAAAACCAGTCTGTATCACACACAAGAAACTCTGAAACCAGGCAAATGTGTGGTTTTAATGAGTGATGACACAATCTATCTACATTTGGAAAAACCAGCAAACACACAGCCAGTCCCCGTAAGGCTGCATCCCCCAGGGGACTGATCACTGATTCAGACCCAGAGGAAATGGTGCTGATTTGAACAACTGAGCCTTTAAACATGTGCGTTCAGGTACATTTAAAACAAGTCTATGTCACTCTTGGGGGGTGAGGAAGATGGGGTCCCTGACATCCCCCTTGTTAGGTCCCAGGGGCACCATCAGCGCATTCTGCGCACTCAGCTCCTGGGGAGGAAATGTCAGGACCAGCCTTGGGCAGTTTTGACAAACAGAGTATATATTGATACATGATAGAGTAAAGCTTGAAATCACCCCAGTGCTAAAGGCTACTATAGTTTTAATATCATCATTTGAATTAACAAGCATTCTGTGGAGAAATAATGAGCTTTCATTATTCAGAACATCATCCTTAGCCGGGGAACTCGAAAGCTATTAGTGCTTGAGAACTTAATGAAAAGAAGATAAAGAAGGTTTTAGATAAAAGTTTGAATGGCCACACTCGATAACCAGAGTTAAAGTTTAATGTGGCCGGGGACTGATGGATGAGCTCTCCCTGGATGGAGGTGTGGCAGGAGTGCGGGAGGTGTGGGGCTGGTGGACCCCCCCGGTGCTGCTCGACTCCATGCTAACACTAATTGGCATGCGCGCCGGCTGCCTGCGACGCCGCCTTCTCTCTAGGCTGCATGGGCATCCTTTTCAATCAGCTGTGATTAAAATCTATAATTTTTTTTATATGGTGTAGTGCTGTACTGATAATAAAATGTGGTTTAATAATGTGATGATTGTTAGGACATCAAGAAAACTAAAGGAAAACCAAAGATTGAATGGTAAAGATACTGTCCACATTCACGCATCATAAATGCAGCTGTAATTGCCCACAGCCAGAGGCATTAGCTTAAGGACTTCCTGCCCCATACAGATACCCTCGCAGGGATGAAGAGGTGCTGGTGTGAGGTGTGTGTGTGTGTGTGTGTGGGGGGGCTGCTCCTGAGCTTGGGGGTTGGTAAATCATGGGCTCCTGTTGAATATACTGTTTGAATAGCAGCCAATAAAAATCTTCGCTCCTGCTCACACGCTGCGTGTGCCACACAGTCATGGAGGACATCACCAAGCACGCCACCTCCAGACGAGCAAACCCTGAAAGTCCACAGCGCTTCCGATCCCCGATGAGGTGCCACTGCGCCCACAGCAAACACGTCTTCCAGTTTATCTTCCGATGAGAAATCCAATCCTCAGACCTGCAGAGCCTCTGAATCACCTCCCTGTGAGGAGGAGATTTTAGCAACAGAATGTTGGCAGAACGTAAGGCAGTCTGTCACCAAGGCGGCCATTAGAAAATCCTAGCATAGGATACCATTCTTCAGGGTATCTACATCTCTCATTAACAGCCATTAATACAGGCAGTATAAAATGCACAGGTTTGCCCATCTGCTGAAGCTGAGGGCTCCAGATGTGGTCAGAAAGAGTCTGTTTGTGTTCAGAGATGGGGAGGGTCACCCCTGGGGTGTATCCACTACATAAAGGACACCTACACAAGGCAGCGATAGGCTCGCAGTACAAAAACACGCATGCTGGCCTATATAATCCTCCGAAAATAACTAACGATTATTCTGACCAGGACAATACGGTGGGGCGTCAGACCCAGGTGTTTTATGGGAAGGTGAATGCAGTCCAGGGCAGGTTCCTCTCTGCTCTTACTGCTCACGCCCAGTGAGTTTTGCACTTCAAAGGAGGCGGTGAATCTTTTTAAAGTTCCAATAAAGGATCCTCGTTTGCAATGGCAACTCTATTTATGGCGGCCATATAACCACAATTAAACAAACCCATATGGTGCCACAGCCTCAAAAGAGCTTAAAACCCACAAAGGAGGCAAAGTTTAAGCTGCAGCCGGGGTTCTAATTTAAGGTACATACATTTCATTCCCAGCACTGAACTGAACTCTTCTTCATGGGCTCAATCACACTTCTGGAAATCAGTTAAGATACGGAATAACTGGGAAGCAGCTTTTCCAAGAGCTGTGTTTCACCAGCATGCAATGTGAGCATGCAGCTCTGTGAGCAACCTGCAGTAAATGCAGGAAGCCCCCTAGCACGTCCATGTTTTCACCTTACTGCTCTGTTCCCACGCCGCTGCCCACAAGGACACTGCACCAGGTTCAGGGAGACTGAGCTGTGTGACTGAATTCAGCCTAGCTAGGGAATCTTCTGGAAAGACGAGTCCCCAGTCCCCAGACTGGCAGCAGTGCTGGTGGGGATGTGAGCCTCACTGGAGCTGCAGAAGTGCAGGGCTGACAAACACCAAACTGTGATGTCGCTAAGGTAATACTGAAGCATCGGCATGGCATCAACAGCCTGTTAGCTTGGCAGCACTGTGGTATCACTGCATTATCACCGCAGTGTCACTGTGGGACAGAGATGGCAATTTCAGGTCCAGAAAGAAAAAATCCAGACTAGGATTTTGTTTCAACCAACCCCTTGAGTTCTATTTGACTGTGACTCTTTACCCTCAGTTGGTTGGTTGAAACAAAATCCTGGTCTGGATTTTTACTTTCTGGACCTGAAATTGCCACCTCTGCTGTGGGACCATCACGGTATCAGAATATTATCACCAGCTTTACCAAGCTATCACTTAGCGCTACAGTGTCAGAAAGCTATCACTGTGGTATCACTGTAGGATCAACATGGTATCACCACAGTATCACCGTAGTATCATGGTTATGGTTAGGTAGTTATGTGTTAATCTTGTGTTAATCTATGTAGCACCCTGGTCCGAGAGATGGGCTTGTTTCATTTTGAACTGTGTACTGTACTCAGCTGTATATGATTAAAAATGACCTACTTAACTTGATTTGGTATCACCATGGTATCACCACAGTATCATTGCAGTATCACCATGGTATCACCACAGTATCACTGTGTCACAGGTCTTTCCTAGGGGGCTGCACAGTGGGGGAGGCGATGCATTTTTTTAAGAAAGAAAAAACTAAACACAGATTATTTCTGTGAATTAAAACATGGCAATAAAAAGTGTTTTTCTCCTCCCCCCCCAAGCCTGGCAGCAGCCAGCAGGCCTCACTCTCCATCCGGGAGGCCACACTGGTGCCATGTGTGGCGCTGATTGCAAGCACATGCTGCCCACGTCGGCTTTCATCTCAGCCACTTGGCTGCGCTCCGCTTGTTGTTGTTGTTTTTTTGACAGTTCTGCTGCGTACTGGAAAGTCCTGAGATTATGATGACTGTTTATTTGCCAGATAAACACATTTTAGCTCCAGTGAGCAGAAATCTGTTTATATACATGCTTTATCCAGCCTACATTTGGGCAGATTGATATTTACTGCCATTTATTTATGTTGCTGTGCGCGGTGGTACCCAATGTGCAGTTTCTTCGATGACACCTGCTACCACAGCGATGGAAGTCTGTCTCCCTTTGTTACCCTCGGAGACGGTAGCCACCAGCCTGCGTAGGCGGCTGTGGAGCTGGCAGGGAATGTTCTGGATCGTTTCCTTAGGAATGGAGGACCCAAAAAATCTGCTGTGCCTGAGCGCCACACTCCTGTCCCTCTCTATGGCACAGGAGTTGTAAAAGACAGCAGACAGACTTCAAAGATGCAGCAATTCCCCACACTGTCCTGCAGAGGAATCGGGCAGGTGTGCCCTGCTGGGCGATTCTGCCGGGATCATGGCCTCGTTACCCAACCCCAAAACAGAAATGCTTCTTCTACACGTGAACGCCAACCCCCTGGTCTGTTCCTTAATGGTCTGGTCTGGTCTGACCTTGACCTGATTGTAAGTTTGTTAGGTGCCACTGTGGCTTTCATTTAGGGCAGATACCTCAGTAACATCATCCTTTGACTCTCCTGTGCTTCAGGTTGTCACAGAAACCCTCTCTTCTGTCTTAAAAAGCTGGGTTTTGCATCCACCAGTTGATATATTAGACATTGTTTCCTTGTGGATGCCATCTAGCATTTAATTCGGCATAACGTAAAACTTTTATTTCCTCTTTAAGGACACATTATCATTTCCAAAAAAATGTTCTCACTCTTTCCACATTTGTAAAGCTTAAGACTGGTGTTTTTGTATTTTCTGGGGCAGCTTTTGGAACCAATTATAATCTGTTTTATTGCTTCATAAGTGCATCATCACGGGTGAGTCATCAGGAAAGCTGGGCCAAACATCTCTGTGCTTGTATAGACCTCCCATATGAGCATCCAGGTGGGCTTATGGGGTGTGTGATGTTCACTCTCCCAGGGCCAGTTTGATACCTGCTCTCACTTCAGTCTCTGCCCTTACAGAACCAGCATCATTCCACCAGTGCATTTCATTATCAGCAGTTAACCAAAGCAATGTGAATGACAAATCCATACTACTGCAGCCAGTGCTGTCACTGAATAACATATAAGACACAAGCAACAAGTCAGAATTTGGGTCCAAGTGGATGAATACAAATTAAAGGTTTACTCAACTCTTCAGAGTAATACTTCACACAGTTTGTGATGGTGTTCCTAATCAGGCAGCCATTCACTAGCACCAGGGCACCAAAACATCACAATGAGGGTTCATATCATTCTTAAATAACTTTCATAACAATGCACTCAAATGTGGTCAGACATTAGTGCAGAATTGACCTCCTTATTGGGCTGAAACCCTCTCAGTCAAACCTCACCCCTGTACGGTCTACAATCATCAACAGGGGGTATGAAAATCACCAGCATCACTCGCACTGTCCCATGTGTCAGCATGCAAATGCACGTCCATTGTGATCAGTCCATAATGTGCCGCAGACATCATTGATAGCCGCTCTGCCCTCTGCTCCACGTGGCGTGTGCCGTGTGTGTGGTTGTGCATGTGCTGTGTATGGTGTGCATGTGCCGTGTGTGTGGCGTGCGTGTGCTGTGTGTGTGGCGTGCATGCGGTGTGTGAGGCACTACTGCGTATCGATTGTCTTGTCAAAATATTTCATTAGTGCTTTTCCAATATTAAAGATGAAAATGAAGTCAAAAGAGAGTGTCAGGGGGCTATCAAATGAGCCACCATTTGCCAGGTGATAAATGGAGAGACAGGCTGCCAAAATAACTGCCGGTGAATTATTTATAGCTGAGTGATGCACACAGTGTGTTTGGACCCTGACCAGTTGGGTGTCGATAATCAGGAGGAATCAGCCTAAGCGAGCAGCTGCTGTGTTTGGGGCTGCAGTGGCGGCTTCTGGCTCTGTCACCCTGGCCGCCATTGCTTCTCCTGGCTCCCTTCCGGAACATTCCGGAGAGACGCGCCTGTATCGAGGCGTTCTATAGGAAGCTTGTAGGAGAACTGCTCATGTTATTCAGATGCAGATACATGGTCCTGCTGAGGTGTAAAGAGCAGCAGTCAAGTCTCAGTGCCGCACGGTGGTGAAATCGTCAGTGTGTTCAACCTGGAGGAAGGAGGGTGAGTGGGTGGGCAAGCCCAGGATGGCCACAGGCAGCAGCACGCCTTAACACGAGCACTTGCTGTCGCTGACCTTTTACCCCGACACATGGATTCTGCACAAACCAGCACTTTGTAAATTGATGAAGAGTCAGGTAAACATCATGCTGACTTTGACCATCAGGACACCAGCAAAGGCCAAACCATAACCCAAACCCAAGCCCTAACCCAAAGCCAAACCGTAACCCGACCGTAAATCAAACCCAAGCCCTAACCCTGCTCCTGAGGCACACTCTCTGCACAAAAAGCCACCCTAGTGGAGACCCCCCCAGTGTGCCCCCCAGCCTACCTCTCATACTTGGGGGTTACAGTAAGCCAAGAGTTTGCTGCTTCTGTTTTTAATCATCCTGTGTGCGGATCAACATGTTCTGGAAAACACACTTGTCTTAGTTGCATTTTTCATACATACGATATATAAGGAGATAGACCTGTAAATGAGAATATGCAATACATTTCTAAAAACACATGTAGTAATGGAACAGCTCATGAGGCAGTTGATGTTCCTGCCCGTTAACATTTTCACTTGATTATGAATTTCGTTTTTCCAAAAATGAGACCCCCCTCCACCCTGAGGGCACCTACGCTCAGCTGAGGAACTGACACCTTGAATGATTCCCTTTTGCTGTCGGGATATATGTAGCATCGATATTCAGGGAATCAGAAATGCATACGAAACCAAAAGCTAAATGCCCGGGACTCAACCCCATGCCATGAAGTTTTGCTTTATTAAAGGTGACATTTCCTACGTGGGTCAAAATCAACAAGAAAACGATCCAGGGAATTTGCTGCAGGAAGCTGCATCAAGTGAAGGCTCAGTCCCCTCATGTACTTTGAATCAAAGGACGCTGAATACTGTTTTAGATACTGTCTTTGGCATTAAACACTCAGCACCATAAACCTCTTTGTACTGATCTGTCTTTGAAAGCTTTGAAAGCTCCCAGCATAAAAGAAGACATGTTAAATGTCTGGATATTGAGCCTTAAAAGCAGAGTAAACTTGTGCCGTGTTCTGTAAAGTGTGGACTGTGTGGAGTTAGTTTGGACTGATGGATACTGCATGCCAAGTGGAGGCAGGTCACAGCAGGACGTCTGTGCAAAACACCATGAACAATGATGGAAAAAGCCAGCAAACAAGGCCACTTAAACAGGGCCACTTAACCACCTTTCTGCTGCAGACAGTTCTCTAATTTTCCTTAAAATGAATGGATATTTACAGGCAAATTATTGATGCTGATTAGAGTTGAAAATCAGCCTCACTCACAAAAACTCACATTAATCACAAACAGATTAAAAAAAAAGCTATGGTGGCTCACTAATTAAAAAACTTACGCCAAAGGTGGGCTAAATTAAACCAGATTGTGTTTAAGGTGTAATTTAACCTGATATTCTTCCAGGAAACAAAGAACAAGGAGGAGACTGAATAGTGCCTTAAATGTCATTTTGTGTTTGGATTTTCCGTTGGGGGAACATTCCCCATTTTAAGAGGTATGTCATTTCAGGAAGGACCGAAGGGATTCTGAAAAAAAAGTGTTAAAAAATAAAAAAAATCAGATTTCTACTATATTTAACTGACCCATAAATCTGTTTTTAAATTCCCTCCATTTTAAATACCCTGGTGCAGGCCTCTCTGCTTAAGTACCACAATCCAGGCACAGCGCTACATTCATCTTAATGTTTTAATTGGTGCAGCTCCCTCGGCTGCTGTCTCAGTTACTGGCCCTCCCCCAGGCCTGCAGCTCCCCGGGACTCACGGCGCAGAGGATGGGGGGGCGGGGGGCACGGCACCACCAGCTACAGGCCGGCTAACGACGGGAGGGAGTGAGCGGGAGGGAGGGAGGAAGGGAGGGGGCGAGAGCTTGATGGCGGCAGTGAGAGCAGAACAGAAGGCCGGGCCACGTTTCACCTGCAGCTAAATGTACAGGAGAGGAGACGAGACGAGAGGGGGTGGGGGGCAGGTTTGGGGGGGGAGGGATAATAAAGCGTCAGGCTAATTTGTAGCTCCAGCTGGTGAAGCCAGAGGGCCTGTGGATCAGGAGCCTGAAACACCTACTGGCGCTCCTGTCATCCCGGGGGGGGGGGGGGGGGGGGGGGGGTGTCTGTCTGTTTTTCAGTTTTCTGTGTGTGCGATTTCACTCAAGCGCTTTAAAAAAGGACTGGGGATGTGAGGGGAAAACAGCGGGTCTCACTGAGGTGGGGGCTGCAGCTGGGGGCCAACCTATTTGACACGCTGGACCACCGGAACCGTCCGGACGGGCTGCGACACAAAAGGGCCTCGCGGAAGGATCCGGGCGTGTGAAGAAATGGAACATACATGGCCCAAGTTGCACCCCCCCCCCCCCAACCTCTGCCTGGTCACAAATTCCCAGCCACACACAGCTTTATTGAGAAGGAGATAATCCAATTTAGGGAGGAAAACAGCTGCCATGGCGACAGGGGGTGGACGCTTTCATCCAATGACCTTCTGCGTATTTAACCACCTGACGTTCCCGGAAACCTACAAAGGCGCCGTTCCAGTCTCATGACCATGATGAAGCGTGTAAAGTTCACAAGAGGAGAAAACAACGTGCAACAAAGTACTCAGTATTCACACTGATGATTCTGGATTTCTTGCTTTTGCCCATCCTCTGCCCCATGCATTTGCCTCATGATTACCTAGATTTCATTAACTACATTTTCTTAATTTCAATGTAATACTTCCCATCACAGAAATAAAGTCATTGTTAGTAGCTGGATATAATCATGTGTGTCCAGAAGATTCAACACTCTTATTGTAATTAAACCCAACCAGTTACCGCTTTGATTACTTCAATAATTTGCTTGCTGTGAGTACTATGCACAGAAACCTACTGAGAAGTATTTATAAGTTCTAATCGCACTTGATATTTCAGGCTGCTGTCATCCCTCCGTGAGTCTGAGTTCTTTTCGGAGACAAGCTGAAAAAAAAACGCAGGCTTGTGGGCTTGATGTTCAGGAGATGTGTCTCAACAGTCACTCGGGTATCAGCTCTTCTGCCTGGATTCACAGGAACAGGACCGCACAGGAAACAGATGGGGCTACCTGAACTCTTCTCCCTTTTCCGCGTCTTTCCTGCCTCATACATAAACATGGCGCATGGGTGAAAGTTTCAGGAGATTGGCCGAGGCAAATAGCTACACGCTTGGCACCGGAGACGGATCTGGGCTCGGAGAAGACGTTCGTCACGGCGCTGTGGGAATATGCTGGCAATGAGGATCGAAACAAACAGCAAATATTGCAGATATTACCTCTGAATCCGCTAGTGCGGAATAATAACATACGTGGTTAAAGGTCGACCATATTGCAAGACGTACGGTTTGATTAGATGGACAAAAATATCAAGCATTTGTAGCATGATGTAATAGGTTTGAAAATCTTGCCATTTTGAACCAAGAAGAAAAATGCTTGAGATTGCCAGCACACGGAGAAGGTGTTTCTCTCAGTTTATGGTATCTCATTGACTTAAGTAACTCCAGGTCTCACCACCTTTGGGAATTTCAGGAGCTTGACCCTGCTAGTTTAATTTGTTCCAGAAAATCAGCCGGTAAGCTGAAGCTTCAGCTTATGTATTATATTGTTTGCTTCACCACCATCACTGTACCTGGGAACTCAGTCGAGGTGCTTTTGTAGCCTGAAAATAATTCATTACCCAACTATTTGATGGAATATGGCATGAAGCTTAACTTGTGCACCCATGTCTCACGTAGAACCGCAGGCATCCGATGATGTACAGTGATACTGAATATAAAATAAGAATGAAAACCTCTGGGGAAATCATCACGATCTTCCTTCGTCACTAATAAGTACAGTCCAGTTTTGACCAGCACCTTGCTCTTGCAAAGATTTCATGAAGGGGTCTCCAAGGTTTTTATTTGAAACCAAAACTGTGGAGTTTTAAATTATTCCATAACGTGTTAATTATTCCAATTATATTTCGGTAATCAGTACAATCAGGTCTTTAGAACATCAGAACAACAGACTTCTAGGTGACATGGTTAAACGTTCCTAAGGTGAAAAAGAAAGTTGTTTTAGTGCATGGAATATAACAATATTGTTTGCTGAATCGATTTTAATCAAAAAAGTATACAATACATTCATTTCACGTTACCTAGTCACAAGTCACTTTAGATTGAACAGTGTGGGAGGTTGAGGTCCCCACCCATTCATCATGACAATATGATCATTTGGGGGGGAGGGGGGTATTGGCCAGTTCTGATTATTGTGGGGGTTAAAACCCCCCAGCCCCCATAATTTACGCACATTCACGTAACTATTTATCCAACGTAAGTCCCGGACTGGAATCTACTCTTTATCACAGGACATTCGCAAAGTTCAGCAAACAGTTATGATTAGTTATAACACAATGATTATGCAGCAGGAGAAGCTTCCAGAGACGTCTTGAAGACAGCTTCTAAAATGCAGCTTGATAATTGTGTGATCAGCCTGGAATCATAAGACAGTCCTGTACAAGAATGTCGTTTGTTTGTATCTTTATTAAAATGTATGACATACAACAGGGAGAGTGTGCCTCTGTGCGGTCAATTGGCTCTCTGAAGCTTCCGCTGCGAAGGAGGAAAGACATTGCAGACCTATAGGTGCAAGGCTGTATATCTCCGCAAACCACTGATCACTATCTTTCAACTATACAGCTTCGTGGGAATGAATACAATTATCAATAAGATATATACGTTTTGAGAAAAACACTACAGGTAATAGTAACGGCTCAAAGAAGAGTCATGTGGTATATTACAAATAACACTTTCTTACTATCTACCGAGTGTTTTTTTACAGATTTAAGAAAAAGTTTAACAATTAAAAATATCAAATTGTTTAAAAACCCTAAAGGCAATTTTCGTTTTTAATTATTGAAAATATTTGAAAGCCATTCAAATTAAAAGCTAAGTTCAGCCATCCAGAAAACATTGTGTCTTCTGATTACATCATTTAAGAATCCTGTTACATAGACATACAAAACTTGTGACAAAAACACCTTTATTCATCTTAGAATCTGCTTCACCTTCTCTTAAGGTTGACTAACCGACCTCATTATGCTCCTTGCAGACGCTTTCAAAGCATCTATCTCAAATTAAAAACATCCATAAATACTTCTAAATTCGCCTTGGGGTAAATGATTATTTGTTGCTAACGGTTCTTAATTAGACTGCCTAGCCTGAATTTGCTTTGTGACATGTTGTTTTCACTCTACAACGCACCCACCAATGAAACACACTTCTGAAAGCCACAGAGCAAAATGATCGCGATCTTTTAGTTAAATTGCATCTCTCCACGCACAGATCAAAGGACAAGTCAAGCTATTTCCGCAAGAATAACTAGGACAAATTGCAAAGCAGAGTCGTGGTCTCCGTTGCAGAAGTTCATGCTATAGGTTCACGGTGGCGATTTTGAACTGTTCTGCCACGGTGACTTGTTTTTCTAAAAACCGATTATCTGCGCTTCAGGACACGGCGATGGCAGCGCCATGCATGCGCACCGCATGGTCCGTGCATGTTAATCGTATCACGGCAACCGCTGCCACGGCTACCGGCGCGCTGTGCGCGCATCATTTTCCGCAGTTCGGCGATTTTTCGCGTATCATCCTCGATTTAATCTTCAGCGGTTTAGAGTGCCTGGCGAATGACACAGATACTCTGAAACGAGGCACGCTTGGTACGGATGTGAAATATCAGAGATTGCACGCGACAGATGGAAAAGCTTTCAAAGATCAACTGCAAAATACGGGCCTAATAAGAGATAAATTTACACTGGCAAGTAGAATTTTTCTGACAGTACTGCAGGATTTAATTCAATGTTTGTTTTTATTTATTGCTGTTCAACTCAGTCACTCTTGTAAAACGCAACAGCTGTGTAATGCACCATGCATAAACAGATTGAGCTGGTCTAATTACAAGTAAACCACCAGCGTATTACTGCGTTTCAGTGCATGTGTAATGCTTGATTAAATCATGTATTAGGTGAGGCAACAATGGGCTAAGCTAAACAGACTTCCCACCAATGGCGTGGCCCACACACCTGTCAGCCTTACTTTCACCCACCAATCAGACCCTCGGTAACACCCAATAGCACTTCTCCAACAAAAGCCACCCACTGACATTTGGACATATTTCCATTTCAAAGCTGGGGCATTGAGTTTCCAGGCTAACACTGGAACCTGCTGGATCAGAACATTGGAACGTTCCATCTCCCTTGTCTTCCCTGGGACACACTTTCACGTGAGACTTTCAGCACTCGTGTAGGATCTCCCTCTCCATCTTTTATAATGGAGAAGGACATGTCCACAAGTTCCCCATCATGTTCTCCTCTTGGAATACAAAGTATTTCAGTTTCTGGCTGAAATGTTCACATTGCTAAAAACCAGTGACCAACCTGAGAAGGTTTAGCAGTTTGGTGGAACATCAGAATGAATACATCTTAGCCTTTACAGAGCAAGGTTCATCTGGTGAGGTACCCAAACATCCACAAAAGAGTCATGCTATGGAGTAGCTGGATTAGGAGTAACACCATAATGCAGGACTGTTTTCTAACAACGTAGTCCCCCTTTTGGAAATAGAGTTACTTCTGCAATAAAGATATTCAACAAAAAAAAAACCTTTTGCTTATAAGGATTCCTGAGGTCACAAAATGCATCCCACCATCCATCCGTCTTCCATAGCTGTTTATCCATTACAGAGTGGCAGTGGGTCTGGAACCTATCCCGAGAAGCATATGGCACAAGGCAGGGACTCCCTGACAGGATGCCACTTATGTTTACATTTATTTAGCAGATACTTTCAATAAACTGAGACAGCGGGGTCAGCTAGTTCCTGGAGTAACTGGGGTCAAGGCTCTTGCTCAAGAGTTCAATGGTAAAATCACTCTGCCACCCAAGGGATTTGACCCAGCATCCATCATAGCACAAGGATACAAAAAGTTCAAAATGCACTAACTGCCTGTGTGTTTTTGCTGGTTAAACCAAAAAGGAGTTTAATCATAGATTTAAAATCAGTTATCAGTATTCGATGAGTCATTATGAAAGTGTGAGATGGTTTGCTATAGCTGCTCTGATATTGTCTGAATGATAACTAAATCAGCACATTTACCCCTCAAACTAGGTGTGCTAAGGCATCTATGGTCTGTGAACGAAGGCAAATGCATGGCTTGAGCTTTGCCTTTGATCTGAATACAGATGTTAACATATTATTACCATATTTGTAACAACTTATGAAATACCCTCTCTGGACAAAAGTATTGGAACACACCAGTTAATCATTGAATTCAGGTGTTTCATTCAGAATCATTGCCACGGATGTATAAAATCAAGCACCTAACCATGCAGTCAGGTTTACACACTTTTGTGAAAGAATGGGTCGTTCTAAAGAGCTCAATGAATTCCAGCATGGTTCTGTCATAGGATGCCACCTTTGCAATAAATCAGTTGGTGAAATTACTTCCCTGCTAGATATTCCATGGTCAATTCTAAATGCTATAATTGCAAAGTGGAAGTGTTTAGGAACAACAAAAACTCAGCCCTGAAGTGGCAGACTACATAAAGTAGCAGAACGGGGTCGCAGAATGCTGAGGTGCATAGTGCTTAAAAGTCATCAACACTTTGTTGACTCATCAACTGCTGAGTTACAAACTTCCTCTGGCATTAACGCCAACACAAACACTATGCACTGCAAGCCTCACATCACCAAGCGCAATGCCAAACATTGGATGGAGTGGTGTGAAACACCTCCACTGGACCCTGGAGCAGTGGAAATGTGTTCTGTGGAGTGATGAATCACGCTTCTCTGTCTGGCAGTCTGATGGATGAGTCTGGGTTTGGCGGTTGCTTGGAGAACATTACCTGCCTGACTGCATTGTGCCAACTGTAAAGTTTAGCGGAGGAGGTATAATGCTATGGGCTTGTTTTTCAGGGTTGGGCTAGGCCGCGTAGATCCAGTGAAGGGAACTCTTAATACTTCAGCAGACCATGACATTTTGGACAACTCTATGCTTCCACGTTTGTGGGGGTAGTTTGGGGAAGGTCCTTTTCTGTTCCAGCATGACTGTGCCCCAGTGCACAAAGCAAGGTCCATTAAGACTGGGAGAATGAGCAAAAATCGCCACAGACACACTCCAAAATCTTGCAAAATGCCTTCCCGGAAGAGTGTTGCAAAGGAGGGACCAACTCCATATTGATGCCTATGGATTTAGAATGGGACGTCATAAAAGTTCCCGTAGATGTATTGGTCAAGTGTCCTAATACTTTTGTCCATATAGTGTATATCAGAAAGCAATTACTAAAGGCCTCTGAACATATTGAAAACATAAATGGTGAAAAATGATGTGAGTAGGATATGCTGGTAAGGGAGAAATTAAAAATAAGCGCACTGAAACTCTTTGATAAAGCTGCTTATATGTACAAATATGTAATTCAGAGTATAAGGGGGAGGGGCTTCGCTAATCTCAGTGCTTCTACTGCTAATCACATCACGTTTCTCAATCTAAGGGTTAAAAAGGACAAGTCATATTAAAACAGAGGCAATTATATTAAAGACAGCAACCATTAAATTATGAGTGAGGGGGTTTTCACTGTCTGCCATTGGAAATATTAACTGCAGCCCCTGACTCAGGGAATTTGAAGGCGGCAGAGACTGGACTTCCAGTGTCAGGTATCTGGTGACAAGAGGATTCAGGCTGGTTTCTGCTCTAGTTTCAAGCAGACCTCTACACTCAGGGGCGGATTAACTTATCTGGGGGCCCTAGGCTGGCATCAGCATGGACACTCAGGTGCTGCAGATTAAACTAACCCTTCCATGTTTCCCGAGGTGGGGCGGGGCCCTGATCTTTGGCAGGGCCCGAGGCTGTAGCTTAGGATAGCGTGTGCATTAATCCACCCTGTCTATACCACACACAACCCCCCTCCAAACTCTGCCAATGCAAGATGGAAAAACCTGAAAAGTACATTTTTTTCTGTGACTTTAACATACCAGGTTATTTCTGCAATCAAAACATTTTTGCTTGGTGTTTCCCTACAAGGATAGTGGAGAAAGTGCTTTCACAGTGCTGTTTGCTTCTGTATGCATGTAGATGTGAATAAATAAATCTCTTTTCCAATTTAGTGCCTGGTTCTGAATCAATAATCCCTCCTCTTTTATCTGGCATTGTAGTGGAGACTGTGAAATTAACCAGGCTTTAATCGGTGTTTGGTAAACAGAGGCTCTAATGAAGGTTGCCTGCATTTTAATATCGAGGCACTCGAGTGTCACTGAAGTGCCCCCATTATTTAAACTGAGCCAAATTTGCAGACCACAGCCCTTGATGGAAGCCATGTTGCAAAGCAACTGCCACCGTGGATCTATCTCACAGCCAGCATTCCCAGCAATTTGGAGAACATTGTCTGCAGGTTAGCATTTGACTATAGAATATTACTTTAAGCAGGACCATTCATATGTGCATTGGGAGTACTTTTCCAGAGACCAAATGTATTGGACCATATATGGAACACATAGAACCATTTCTGTGACATTAAGGTACTGTTCTCCAAAAGCATTATGTGAAGAATGGATGTTATCTGTGAGCTAAACCGATAACCCACAGTTGTGGCAGGGGAACATAAACTGTAAATATTCCATGGAAGGTCTCACAGCTTCAAATTGCATTTGTGCTAACCTTAGATTGCAACAGGGGAGCCAAGTCACCCCAGTGACACGTAATTTTTCGGTACTCTATTTTTCCAATGGCAGTAGATGGTAGTATTTCTTTTGGGTGGGGAGGTGGGGGTCGGGGACAAACTCAGCCTGTCTATATCAGGCTTGATGGGAAAGGGAGTGGGGGATCACACCATAGTTTTACAACAGTACAAATTTTTTTCACTGACTACACTTCCAGGTGAACAAGGAGGGGTTTCTGTTCAGGCCAATGACTCAGTCAAGGATATCCAGAAGGGATTCATTTTGCAATTTATGGCAAAGGAAGTAAAATGTAAAATGAACCAATAACAAGAATACTTTGATTTGGTTATCTCTCACACTTGATCAGTGTTTGTTTGAAAAAGTTGGATGTAACTTCTTGTTGAATATTTGTCTCTCAGAAGTTGTGTTGTTTTCATGGACTAAGGGTAGGAGTGAACAATCTTGAGTTACTGTACATCTTGCCAACAACTGCAAGCATAGCACTAACAATGTTGAAATATTCTTCCTTTTTAACAGGAAGTAGGGCCTCATGTGCCTTTCCTGGTCACGACTCATAAGTTAATCATTCAATAAATAAACCTAATATTAAATGGTGTGACCGGAAAAAGTCGGCTCTTTGCTCCTTACTTTCCCACACGTTCCCCACCATCAATTCTGCTTTTTTAAGGTGGTACAGGGAATCTCTCACGCAGGAACAGACTCAAGTGTTTATTAGCATGCTGTAGCTTATGCAATGTTAAACACCACCTTAATATCCCAATTACTACTTTATTTTTTTGCCAGTTTTGTCTTTTATAAATATTTTAATAATTAAATACCAAAATGTTTCCAAAAAATATTTTGAGAATGACAATGTTATAATTACAAATAATGGTAATGCTCCTTCAGCATTCTCCTTCCCTTTTTCCTTGCTTTTGTCTTGCGTTCATCATTATCTGTAATAAGTAGTAATAGTAATAAATAATGGTTAATAATAGTTTACTAAAAAATTACTCTTTATCGAAGGATCTGTAACTTGGTACTCAGTATTTGATTATTTGAAAAAGCTCTTTTGCTAAAGCCCAGAATTCACCCTGACTGGTGCCATTCGCAAGTATAAAAATGCTTGATAAATTTTAAGGATGGCCGAATTGTTTATTGTCAGGACTGGCACTCAACTGTATGTAAACTCAGCCTATCAGGCCTGAAATATAAGTAATATTTCATTTTTTGCCAATTTACTTCAGGTAATGTGAGCAGTCATTACAGACTCTATGGTTCATGGTTCTTGAAGCTGATGGCCGAATAGTCCCCAGTGGGTTACCCTCGAGTATGTTCTTCTAGGCCTATTGGATCCCGGGGTAGGCAGAGGGTGTGCAAATCTGTGTTCCATGACTTACCCTAATGGGAGGGCTGCTTGCTGCTTGTATCTGTCGGAGGAGCCTATTCTAACAAGAACAGTAAAACTGTTCACCGATTGCTCAGGCTGGGTCTTCCTACTGTCACATTTAGCCACCAGCAGGCGATGCATTGTTGTGTTTTTAGAGCAATTTGTGAAATTTCAGAGGACAGTCTGTATGTATGTTTACTTTGTTCCTAACAGATGGTGTTCGTGTCGATTTAAAAATATAATAAAATGAACAATGAAATTTCTCACATGCGAGTGAGCATCCTTGTCTTGTTTGGTTTGATTGGAAGCATTTTGAAAATTCTGTCTTTGTAATGGTTTTCTGGGGGCATCTAAGTGCGTGGCTCATGTAATGGGTGCTCATGGCTAATTTGCTGATGATTTGTGGCTCCTTCTGGAAGGATCCTTTCTGTATCCCTGGGCCACTCATCTCTCGGACAAACCTTGTCACGGTGTTCCTCAGTACTCAGTGGGGGTTGAATTATATGCATGTTTTCTTGCTTTGTGCTCATTGTAATGTATTTAAATAAACATGGCAGTTAGCAGTCAGAAATATTCAGCATGTAATCACACAATCACTAACTGGAGGCTGTTTCCACAGGGATTTATATAATTGTTTTGGGCTTAATTTTAATAGAAGGCCCACTGCCACTGATTTTATAAGAAATACTAATTATTTTTGCAGTGACATTTAAAAGCAATCTTGTCTTATTTCTGGACTCTTATCTCTAAACAGTGCTGCAGCATGGTTATTCAATTAGATATTTTTGTAAATTCAAGTTTAAAGTTTCAAACGCTGCAAATGCAAACATTAAACATATGTTTAGTCATTGTGTCTCTGGGTGCTGGTTGCATGAGCAGAGATGGAGAAATAGGGTGCAAAACAGAAAAGGAAAGACCTGTGACTAACAGAAATGGAGAGATACTGCTGGCAGATCTTGACGTACACCTGCCTGCAAGTCACTGTAGATATTTACTGTACAAGCTGCTTCTACAACACTTTCATCCAAAGTGATTGTTGCAGAAAAAGGTCCCCACCCAGCACCTTTACCTGCAACACTGTGACCAGTTGTTCACTTTCTTAACCAGTTTATTATCCCTGATACACTGCCAAGGGAGAAAACAGTTTCTTACAAATGCCTTGGTATATGTGTCAGGGCTTGGTATACATAGCTCTCAAAGAACACCAATGCCATTTTTTAAAATAATTATTGTTTTATTGAAAAAAATAAAATAGGTCATATAATAATTAATAATAATAACAATATTAATAATATAAAAATCTGTACATTCTGTTGTTTTTGCAGTACAATAGGAAGACTGATACAAAAAGGCTGCCACGGGGACGGGTGGGGGATATTTACAAAAAGTGCTGCCAAAAGGCTTTCAGTCATTGATACAAAACCAGGGAATCATGTCAGCGACCAAAACTGCAATGTGTCGCAGCACGAAACCCAAAGATATTACAGAGAGCCTTGAAATGGAGCAGTTACAGTACTTTTGGTTCTTTTTTTGCTAATGAGAAAGAAAAAAAACCTAAATATATTTAAAAGCATATCCTAACATCTGATGCCAGGGTGTCTACAACAATGGACTGGAACTGCAGAAAAAAAGACATATGATGTCTTCAGGTGTGAGTTTGTGTGTTTAACTTGGGGGTATGATTAGTAAAACTGCAATTTCCACCTTGACAAACGAAACCTGGGACTTTCAATCTATGAGGATGCTTTGTGTAAAGTAGCAATTTCCAGGCTTTTCTCCAGAATATCACCGAAGAGGCCCTTAATGTTAAAAACAAAATCATTTGGTGGGTAACAGTTCATATAAATGCCTTTACAAAAAAAAGTAGGGGTCTGAATATGCATTACCTGCAACTGTCTTGTTTACATTCTGCTTCAGTTATGAAAATATTTGAAAAATGAATAATTTGCCTGGGGCAGTGTGGTGGCTCAGTGGTTAGCAGTGTTACCTCACACCTCTAAGGACCAGGGTTCAAGTTTTCACCCTGGCTCCATGTGTGCATTTTGCATGTTCTCCCTTTGTCATGGGATCCCCCTTCTGCAATCCAACAACGTATTAAGGTGAATTGGAGTTGCCAAACTGTCTGTGGGTATGAATGTGTATGTGCCCTGTGATGGGTTGGTGTCCCTTCCTGGGTTATTCTCTGCCTTGTGCCCCTAACTTCTGGGATAGGCTCCAGACCCCCATGACCCCAAATAGGCCAAACAGATACAAGGCTGGATAATTTACTTGTAAAATAGCTGAGCCAATTTGGTTTGCTAAACTCACAAACATTGTGCTTTATTTCAGTTTATTTCTAACTGTTTTAACCTTTTATTTATTTAGAATTGTTGTTATTTTTTTAACAGTAATACTCTTCGGTTTCAACATCCCCCCAAAATAATAATAATAAAAAAACACTTAATATGCAACATAGCAGCACTTTGTTAAACATTCGTTTACTCATTTGTTTACAACCCAGGAAGTCTGCAGAAAAAGTGTGGTTCATTCTGACACTAATGACCTCTGACCATTCTAAAAAAAACAGGCATGTTTCTATTTTTTTGCTGTTTGCTTAAGGGTTACATCCAGGTCTGGAGGGCTAACTTCCGCCTCCAATCACATAATCACATACTTTGTTCATATATTGTCTTAATCATTCCAAATTTTACAAAATATTGCTCTGGGAGTTTTTCTAGTTTGTTTTTAGATTGCCCATGCAAGTTGCAGGCCCTGACACAGCAGAAGATTGGCCGGCATGTTCAGTACACACACTTGTGTACTCTCCCCCCAGTTTCCAGTGGTGCCAGCTGTTGTCTAATGAGCATTTTAAAAGTGGCCTGTGGGGAAAAAAATTCACGGGCTCAAAGCAACACACAACATGCTGCATGAGGCATATTCACTGCACTGTCGCGAGGCCAGCTCGCTGACAGGGCACTTTTGGTGCGTCTCAGCTGGGAATGAAAGTGCAGCAGCTTAGCCGTCGAACATGTTGCACCTTTTGTGGTCGTCTTGCAAGTGTCTGATAGCAAACCACTGTACTGCACGGCTTATTTAAAGTGATCTGACTGTGTCCATTCAGCACGGGCAAAAAGAGAAATGGAGAAGCTAAGGTTTCAGCCCCAGCAGCAGAAATTTATAGGTTCAATCATTATGCATGTCACTCAGGGGATCTTGAAGATCTGATGTGGCATGGCACGGCATGTCCAGCTTAACGTTTATGTCTTGATTTTTAGGATTCTCCCACATGGTCCAGAGAGATACTCAATCAACTTCAGGGCCATCACTCAAAACCAATTTTATGTGTAAAACTGCAAAAAATAGTTCATTTGTTGAGAAATCGAAGTGATGCAATTATATCTATATATAATTGACCATTTAAGTGCATTGACCTAAAAAAATGCTCTATTATCCAAACTGAATTCTGTCCCCCCCAAAAAATACCGTAATTTCTATAGCAGCAAATAAAGACCATAAAGGCAGATAAGTGGAACGAAAATCTCACTAACCAACCTAATCTAATTTTTCTAGTTGGAAAGTTGAACACAGAGACATGCCTGGTATTTCAAGTTTTGAAAACCATACCAACATTTCCCTATACCTTCCCCCTTTGTCACACAGATCTATAAGCTGTTGTAATAATAAATAGAACTGTATTGCATCTTTTTTTTAACACTCCTCACAGGCAAACTTGTCTGTCTATGCACAAGTGTCAGAGTTTTGTGCCAGTGCGCAGTTTTGTTTTGGTTGCTTTCATCTCATTTTTTAACACTCATGTTTCGGTCCTTGCTGAACACCTCTCACAGCAGTACCATCAGTGTGAAAACAGTCACCATCTCTGGGCCGAACTGTATCCGGCTCAATGTGCCTTTTCAGACAACAGGTTTCTGCAGTGCTCCTCCCAGCCGACTTGGTTCAAGAGTCATATCTCAGACTCCCGCCTCAGCGGCCGTGGTTCTAGGGGCACTGTGGCTTGGTTGTGTTCAGAGTCCGAGTCTGAGACTGTGCCCATGTTTGTGCCCTCAGGGCCTACATTGCCCTCACTTGCCTGCTCGGAATTGTCTTTGTTTCCAAGCACTACCTCGTTCTCATAGCAGAAGGAGTTGGAGCCAGACATGATAGATTTCTTCTCGTCCAACTCTCTAGCACTGCACAGAGGGGTGCTGGGAACTTCATAGGTTTTGTGGAAACGTGAATAGTCCACTTTGTAGTAGTTCTTCTCCTCAAACAGGACTGGCTCAAAACGGTGACCCCAGAGGATCTCTCCTGACAGATAGGAGCTACGACACTGGGTCGTCATGGCTGTGGCCTCTACCATGCCCTCCAGGATGACCACAATCTCAAAGTGTGAGTTCTCAAACTCCTGTTTGCTCATATCATAGAAGGGGCTTTCCTCATCGATCTCGTGAATGATGGTGACGGGGGAAACCATGAATATGCGATCAATTCCAGTGTCATAGCCTATGTCAATGTCCTTTTTGTCCAGGGGGATGAATTCCCCCTCTGGTGTGACACGGGACTTGAGGAGCTGGGCTCTTACATGGGACTCCACCAGGTGACTCCTACGGAGGTTTCCAACCCGCCACATTAAGCACAGCTTGTTGTCCCGCATGGCCACAGTGGCATTGTGGCTAAACACCAGCGTCTCATTCCGTTTTTTCGGCTTGGCCATTTTAGCCATGACTGCCCCAATGATGAAGGCTTCGAGGATGCAGGCCACAATGCTCTGCAACACCACCATGAAGACACCAACTGGACATTCATCTGTTACAACACGGTAGCCATAGCCAATAGTGGTCTGCGTTTCAACAGAAAAGAGAAAGGCTCCTAGGAAGTTATTTACATTTGTGATGCATTTTGCCTGGGTGCTTCCAATATCCCCGTAAAGGAAGGCCACTAACCAGAATATACAGCCAAAGAACAGCCATGACATTAAGAAGGTCAGGCAGAAGATGACGAGCATCCACCGCCAACGGATGTCCACACAGGTGGTGAAAATATCGGCCAGGAAGCGCTGGCCCTTTTCACTGACGTTGACAAACTGCACATTACAGTGGCCATCCTTCCTGACAAGGCGGCTCTTAGCCTGCTGCTCAGTATGCACCCCCGTCTTGCCATTCCCGTGGCCATTGGGTACGGCCACGGTGGCTAGCTTCATTCCGTCCTCCTCTGACGACACTATGCTGTAGCGGCTGGCTCGCACACTCCCCATCGCTTCTGCCCGCGAGGGGTGTGCAGCTGTGTCTGCCTTGGAAAACAGTCTGAGTTTTTGAAAAAACCGTTGGAGAAACAGTTTTGAACGTTCATAGGGACCAACTCAGGCAGGAAATGGGAGGGACCAGGTAGAGGAGGTACCCCTCAACTCTCAGCGGACCCTTGGCTGTTCGGTATAGAAGAGGTGATCAGTCCACTCTTGTCAGGTTTTCAGATGTCATCAATGAACTGTGCTGGGGGATTGACACAAAGACAGGCAGTGTCAGCATCATAGTAAAAAATTCAAGAACACCGAACATATTACCTGTTTTACAGTAATCCTTTCAATTCCTGTGGTACTACTTCAACACAGGTTTTATTATTATTATTATGTCAATATACAATATAACTGCCAAGGCTTTTTTTTTTTACCTGTAAAGATTTTTTTAACATAGGTACATGTCAGTCAATAGAAAAGCTTTTTGCATAGCTAATATGGGTTTTGCTGTGACTAATGATGGCTGGCTTGAATTGCAGAATACTTCAGCAGGAATGTAACAATGTTGAGAAAAAATATGGAGAAGTGTCCACTGTTTAAATAGTTAACTCTCGGCACAGGCACAAATTTCATCAACTCTGTATGAGAGAGGTTTTAGTGTATTATACTGAATTTTACTCTGTCTGACCAAGAACACGGCCATACAGACTTTGACTGGCTTAACATTTGTCTTCTCACTGATAATTTATGTTGTTGTCATAGATGCCATGGCTCTTAGAAAGGTTCATCAGATAATTATGACAATTCTCAGTGAACATTTTGGTAATTCACAAAGAAGACCGATTTAGGCACCAATTATCTTAAGGTAATTTCTTCTATGTAGGAGAGGGGATCGTCCCCATTCAACCCCAAGTTTTGGTCTTTCTAAGCTTATACCATAATACATTTGGAACATGGTGGGCCACAATGTCTTGGACGTTTAGCACGTTGCTTTCTACTTGGGAAGATTTTGAGTGTGTAAACATGACAGGTTGGTGAAGTCTAAGCCATTATAGCCAGCTCTTATAGAAGACATTTTTTTTGGATCTAGGATAAATGCAGTGTGACTTTTGTGTCCCCCCCAGCGCTTTCTAGAGACCCACAAGAATTAGGCCAGTCTGCCAAGTCCAGTAGTTTGTGATTTTTGATCCCCAGTAATTAAATGTCACTTTGCTTATAATATGAATCGACTAAGTGTGATCAACAAATTATGAAAACACAATATTTTTTTAAACTAATTACTCCATTGTTTGTTTAAGACTTTTGCTAGAAGAATGGACCCTATGTGACATAAATAGGTTCTGGGATTCTTAAAAACAACAATTCCAGGGCATAAATTTTAAATGTCTTGTTTTTTTTTAATGATAGTACTCTTTCTCCTTAGTTTGTGCTTGAGACAGTGCAGACCTTGTTGACTAAGAGTGGGTCTGCTGGGACCTTGAATCATCATGGCATCAGAATGGTGGTCCCAGTGAGGATTCTCTCTGGTGCTAAAATCGCAACAGAACTCATTAAAATCAGCCACCTCTTACAGTGCACGTCTCCTACTGTCCTAGCAACAAACGTATGTGTTTTTTAAAAAATCACACATGGTAGTGAACCCTTCAACAACAGTTGTGAAAAGACATTCCATTGTAAGGTGTTTCAACACTAAAATGAGCGATGCTGAAGTGACTCTCAAAATGTTGTTTGTAGCTTTTAGTAGGCTACTGCTGTGATGCTCACTGTTTTTCTACACTATTATCCGAAGATGTTGTTGCTTCCAGTAATATGCGTTTCTGCCATGCCGCCACACAGGCCCTGTTGATCCGCCGTGGACAGTAGCAGACATAGCCCTGGTGGTGAACACCCTACCAGCTACCTCCAAGGTACAGCAAAGGTGACGCTTCCATCAGGGCAGCAATTTTTTATGATCTTGTGAAATGCCTTTTAATTCTACAGAAATCAGCACAGGTGGAGAAAGTGTTAGAGTGAGAGCTTTTCTAATTACAGCTTAACTGACCAGTGTAATTGTCTAATGTTCAAATTGGAGAGCAGTTCTTATGGTAGTAATATGTAAGTATGTCCTTAACTGTGGCATAAAGATGTTAGTGTAGCGTTTCTGACCAGCCAGCCCGGTTGGCTGACGTGTCAAAACGGATCACTCGCCAAGTCAAGAATTTGACGGTCTCCATACAACCTTCCCGACATGCACGACGAATTCGGCTCATTTTTACAGTTGCCGCAATCAACCTGCACCAATTTGATTACAAATGGACTCTGCAGTTAACTTGCAATTCCTTAAAAACTGCCTATGCTTCCCTGCCTGCATGAAGTGTAGATATGACATCCACTTCCTTGTTGAAGCGGAACTTTTGCGGTTTCATTATCAATACTGACGAAATGCTCTGGAATGAAGCTCGCTTTCTTAAAAATTGAGTTTTGTATTCGGATTTATTTGATGAACGACTTTACTTTCATTATGTTTTTTGTTTGAGGGTTCAGTTCGTAAGGGTTTATCAGATGTGTATAAAACAGTCATCAAGACGTCAGCCTGATTGGCTATCCAGACAGTAAAACTGGAATGCGCATATACTACACAAAACTAGATCTTGGATGTGGTATGACTGTAACTGTCGTCCCTAAACGAAGATATGTTACCCGCTGTTGCGGATGCCTGTGGGTCTCGGGGAATTGCATTACTGGGAGAAAAACACACGCGTACCTCTAAGGAAAAGCGGCGCTACTTGTTGCTGAAAGTTTTCCTCAGTTATAGGCCTAATATAATCTAATAAGAACGCTGTTACTGTTTAATCAAGCGAGGTACACGTTGCATGCGAAGATGGGTAAACATATACTAGGCTGTGAAATTGTTTTCTCAGTAAAACAGTAGTAAGTTAACGATCACATTAGCTTGATCTGCACCAGAAGCACCATTCATTGCTCACGGAGCTGGGGAACAGGTGTAAAACGAGACGAAATAAATATTTCCCATTGACCTTTAAGGAAGCATGAATGGAAATCTACAGCGAGCAGTTAAATCTGCTGTTATCATTATCGAGTTTTAACTAATTGATAGCTAAGCCAATATTTACAAATAATGTTACATATAGTTAAAATCTGAAACAGAAATTTAAAGAAGTGTTTGTAGTAAAATTTAAGTGTTCCAGTTCTCGTAGTAAAGTTTCAGGCCAGACTCAGTTACACAGTCCCTATATTCAGTCTGGATAACGCTGTTTTTGGCTACAGAAGCAGTTCCGCCATAACTGTAGTTTATACTATACCGCTTTGCGAGTTCAGCCTTACTTCATAAAGTATTTACATGAATCGTGTTTTAGTATGTTAACGCACAAGGTACAATCTGATTTAATTTTCTGAAATTTCAAGACACTGATTTAATTGTATTTGTTATGCAAGTCCTAGTTTACACTAAGATGATACTAGGGATGGTAAGATTCACTGAATCGCATTGGTGCACCGGCGTAAAAGTTCACCATATGATTGCTCCAATTAAAAACGTGTTTACAGGGTTATTATTAATATGTGATTAGGTCCTATGCCTTTATTTAGAAATGTGACCAGTTTATTTTAATTAATATTTTTATACTTAAACTGATTCCCCGTCTCAGAACTTTCTGTGTCTGTACCAGGTTGATTTTCATAGAATCATATTTTTTGCATCGCATCGCGTTAAATCAAATCGTGTCGAATCGCACTGCATCGCAATATGGGTGAATCATATACCGCGTTTGTAGTCGCCTCATATGTATCTCTAATGTATCGTATCATTGGCAAATCACCGAGATGTGTATGGTATCCGCCACAGTAATGGAGATGCACATCCGTAGGCAATACATATATATGTTTGATTTTTGGATAGAAAGTGTCAAAGATTGCTGGAGATTACACCTTCATACAGCCTTTAAGTAATGAATGTAAACTACTCTGCTTTACACCTTCGCATGATTCTTCATGGCTGTCCGCTGTTAATTTCAATAACTTCACATAAACTTGTTGGGCAATCCTTACCTGTTGCTCATTGGGATGCAAAATGTGTACCGGTTTGTTCCAATATATCCCCGGGCGTCAAATGTCTTGAATATCCAACTCTCGTTCTGGGCTCAGAGTTCGGTTCTTCTCTACGTAAATGCTTCTGTTATGACTTCGTACACCGAAACCCGCATATGCTGGGCCGATGACTGAGTATGGTTAAGCTTGCAGTTTCGCCAAAGCATTTTAAATAGCTCGTACCGGCGCTCTCCGCCCCCATGTCGTCAACGGGCCAAACAAATCGCCGAAGGCTGAAGCTGAGCGCAGACTGTTGGTGAACTCAGCTCAAGCGTGTGGCACACAGGGAAATGAACAGATGCTTTAAGTGTGCATCCAAGAAAAATAAACAAAACTAGTTTTTTTTTTTTTTTTTTACAGCAGTAAGTAGAGGCGGAAAATGCCCGTCTCACTACCGTTGACGAACCCTAAGAGTTTATTGAGGAAAATTGTTTAACACCAAGAATTATCACATTACATTGATTTTCTTTTTCTGATTTCAATCGCATTGAATGTGTCACGCGGAGACGTGCCCCGACACCACTCGGTCATGAAATTTTAATTAATTACATCTACAAGAATCTCATTGCCCGATTACATAGTGACATGTTGTTGATTGATTTATATTAACGTAACCTACTCTTCCGTTTTAACGAACTTTTTAATGTTCTATAAGCAACAGAAAAAATAATTCTCTAGACATAAATTAGTGGCGATTTGACTAACAATTTAATTCACTCGCAATGAAACCTTACGACGACAGTAGCGAGCTCATTTATATATTTCCTCGTGTGACATCTGAACAGATGTAGTTCTGTCCCTATCTTTTACTCCCATCTCGAAAGAGGCGGCACCTCCGAACAAATGTATGAATACCTCCAAATGCAATTATAGCGAAATTGAATAAACTCATGGAACTCGCCGAAACTCATGGAAAATGTACTCCTTATGGTTCCCTTAAAATAAGTTGCAAAGTACGACAATTTGCTGACACGACATAGTTAATCTGAAAGTAGATTTTCATGTCATTTCTCTTGTCTGTACTAAATTTAGCACGTAATTAATATTTTGATTCATTAGACAAACGCTCAAATAAAGTTAACGTCCGTTCGGGTTTTCTTTTCCATCTGGATAAGCAAACAGGCGCTAATTAGCCTAGTGTCGAATGCGCGGCGCAACGTAATAAATGTTCGCAGACGGTAAGTTTGGGGACATTTATAGAATACCTGCGCATTCAAAACTTACACGACAGCTTTCCCGGACTTTTTTCCCAGACTTACATTCATCTAGGAAGTGGTAGATGTTTTCTGTAAACTCAGAAGAAGTGAAATATCCTATGGAAATTTCCGTGCATTTTCGGGTTGGTGCTTAACGGAGAAGAATATTAAATCGTATTTACTGAACAAAGTGGAAAATCCTGGGGTACGCTTGGAGGTCCGAAAGAAGTCGTAGATTAAGAATTGACACATAATACAAGTGTGAGAAGTAAAACAGTATCATTAGTATATATAGAGAGATTTCGAGAATCTAATTATTTTATATGTATACATCAACTCCATCCGTGTATTTTGTAGTAATTTACCCGATTAACCTATTTAACCGACGGATTTTCACAGGTTTCCACCACACTTTGAAGCTGTTTTCGGACTTGAACTACACGTCCATATTTCTGATTCCTTTCGCAATCGGGTACCCATTAGAAAGAAAGTTTATTATTTGTCACGCGTAGCAGTAGCAGGTCCTGTCCAACTAGCCGTAGCTGGGAATTTCAGTGGCCATGGCGTGCCCCCTTTCGCTACACTTATTATGGGTGATTTTTTTTTTTTTTACTTTTGTTACCGCTTAGCCCCTACTATAAATAAAAGATTATTTTTAGTTCGGACAAGCTGTGTGAATTGGCCGTCTCGAAGTTCCTGAAATTAGATTTTCCTTGCCATTGGAAAAAGCCGTAGTAGATGCAGATCATGCTGGTTACGGGCCACAAGATGGCGAGCTGGAAACTTAATAGCTGCAAAGAGGGTCCGCATGTCTGAGAATAATACTGATCTTATTATATGATGCATGGAGCATCTGTCGGTGTTGTAGGGGCATACACGAAACGTGTCGTGCTGCGTCGAAATTATTATTAAAATGCATAAAAGAAATTCAGCTACATAGGCTCCATTTTGTTCACTTCTGAAAGGTAAAGCGATAAACACCTGGGCGAAAACTTCCTCTTGCTCTACCTTAATGCTGGCTGCTGCACTACAGGGCACCTTAGATGGTACTATACAGCACACTCAACTATAGTGTGTAGTCTGGCCATTATGGATTATATCACAGACTGCAGAACTAAGTGGTTACTTCAGGACATGTTCCTGCACTTTAATATCATTAAAGATTATTCTGTAAAGTCTGAGGAAAGCAAAAGAATGGCAATCGCTAAAAAGAAAAAAGATTTACAACGAGATATCCATCTATCCAGCTTCCAACCAGTTACCCTGGACAGGGTCATGCAGTGGGGTGGATCAAGCCACATGGTAGGGGCACACTCTGGATAGGGTGCCAGTCCATCACAGGGCACATGGTAGGGGCACATTCTGGATAGGGTGCCAGTCCATCACAGGGCACATGGTAGGGGCACACTCTGGATAGGGTGCCAGTCCATCACAGGGCACATGGTAGGGGCACACTCTGGATAGGGTACCAGTCCATTACAGGGTACATGGTAGGGGCACACTCTGGATAGGGTGCCAGTCCATGACAGGGCACATGGTAGGGGCACACTCTGGATTTGGTGCCAGTCCATTACAGGGCACATGGTAGAGGCACACTCTGGATAGGGTGCCAGTCCATGACAGGGCACATGGTAGGGGCACATTCTGGACAGGGAACTGAGTTATGTCACATGCCTTGTTTTGTGCGTATGTGTGTGGCTCAAGCTTATCTACTTAACGAGGTGTTTGGAGAAAATGCATTATCATTCATTATACATATATTGAAACGACCTGGTCTTTGAAATCATAGGATAACAGGTAGCTGAATGTCAGTGACTTCCTCACATATTTTTAATCTGACTGGTTTGTTGAACTGGTTTGTATTTCTAGTATGGGTAAGCCAACCATTCGTTGGAGGAAAAAAACATTGGTGAGGTTTTAAATTTAGTAATAGCAGTATTGTGTATTGTGTGCAACTAAAGTTTGATATTATAAATGATTGCAAGTCAAAATCCTGTGAAGGACCTTTGGGGAAGGTACCTTTCTGTATAAATATGAAATTACTTTCTGGGTCATTCTGGTATTGTGGGACCACCTGGCATGTTTTCATTCTTAATATTAGCCATAAATTATGTATTGAATACTCAGAGTTTATAAACAACCTTGCTAATATCCCATTATATGTTGCAGAAGCTCTGGAATATATTTAATCATAATAACAGGAAGCATAAAAGAAGGTTTGAAGAATGTATTAAGATCTGCAGGAAGAATTACTTGTCGTATTGAAACATCACCAGTTGAATGCGTTCACAGTGGATCGAATAAAAATAATTTAGAAAGACAAACCAAGATAATGATTCCAGGGCACTGTGTAATAAGCTAATGTGTCGACTTCTACGTACTGGGGGAAAATCCTTTTTTAATACACTTGCGCAAAATGGGAAAACCCAACCTACAGCTGACACTCATCTGCTTTTACTCCTGTTAGTGAAATCACTGAACAGTATGCTCCTCCAAATATTACATCACTTTTCACTTTTAAAATAGTGTTAAAGGTTATTATGTAGGTTCTGCTATCCAGTACTTAGAATTAAGATGATGCCAATGTTTGCACTGCATCTAGAATATGAATATTTGGTGATTTTTTATATTTTTCCACTGGGCTATGTTGCTATGTGGTTTCCTAAAAGCTTCACAAGTACTGCTGCTCTTTGTTGGACCATTTTGCGGTTGTATGTGATTTTGATGCATGTGCACTAAGGCTCATCTACTATGCCTGCATTAGCAGTGGATTCAGTCGTGGCAGTGACCCCAGCAGCCTCCGTAGTCTGGTTGTTGAGGACAGCAGCTCCCACGCTTTGAGTTTCATTGTTCTGCAGCTCAAGATTTGAACTGTCAGTCAGCTTCTCTATCTTCCTGTCATACTCCTCAGCACTGATCTCTGGCACCAGTGTTCTGGTGATCTGGTGGAAGAGTGAGTAGTCAACCTTGTAGAATTTTCTCTTTACCCTCAGCATGTCCTGGAACCTATGGCCCCATCGGATTTCTGTAGGGGTGTAGGAAGTGCGTGTCTGGTGCAGTATCCCTGTAGAGTCACTGGTGTAGGTGAAGGACACGACTAGCTCAAAGTTCATCATCTGCAGGTCTTGCGGGCTCAGGCTGTACAGGGGGCTGCCAGGTTTGATTTGGTGGATGATTGTGACTGGCGTGGCCAAGATGATGTCACTGTATTGTATGTCCAGGTCTTGGTAGGATACTGTGACTCTGCCTGTTTGGTGTTTTGCGTGTTGGACAATCTGGGCCCGGGCGGTGCCCTCCACCATGTGGTTTGGCCGGAAATCGCCCACACGCCAGGACAGGCACATCATGTTGTCGCGTAGGTTAACTACGGCACAGCTACTGAAGCCCACCGTCTGTGCCCGTTTACGTGCTGATGCCATCTTAGCTACGGCGATGCCGATGATAAACGTGTCAATGAGGCAGCTGAGGACATCATGGACAGTCACCACCACAATAGCCACCATGCAGTTCTCAGCCATGCCACGGAAACCGTAGCCAATGGTGGTCTGGGTCTCCAGGGAGAAGAGGAAGGCCGCTGTGAAGCTGTGCACATTGTACATGCAAGGTTCCTGAGATGGGTCCTTTACATCGCCATGGATCAGCGCAATTACCCAGTATATCAGCCCGAAAAAGAGCCAGGATAGGATGTACGAGAGGGTGAAAGTCAGCAGCATGACCCGCCACCGGATCTCCACCAGAGTGGTGAAGATGTCCGTAATGTATAGACTCCACTCTCCTGGCACATGGCTGAACCTCAGGTCGCAGCTGCCATCCCTTTGCATATATCGTTGTCTTTTTCCTTCATGTTTGTCAGATTGAAGGACAGACGTGTATTCGGATTTCTGGAAGCTCATTCTGTCCAGGACTGCCCTTTCAGTTGTCCCTGTAAGGAGAAACCCAAGAAAAAGGGAGAAGTCCTTTTGATGCACGTTACAGAAGTGCCCCGGGGAGCATGAACAGGCAAAGGGATGGGTCCCCCAAAGCATAATCTAACTTGTGAAGATTTTATGTCTTCATCTGGAAATTCTCATGGAGCCTTCCCAGGACTAGTGTCATTATTTCATTTGATTGAATTTTGGAGACTGCTTTAGGCTTTAGGGCAGCAAGGCCTATTCTATAGTGTTATGAAGTTCACTAGGCCCTGGAAGAATGTAGACCTGTCAGTGAAAAATGTACAATGTAAAGTGAAGCAACAACAGACAGACAATCAACCAAAAATGGTGGAATATAGGTAATGTCACTGTAGTTGTAGGATGGGGAAAACAGAGGTGTTTTATATCTGAACCTGCAGCTTTGCAACCCTGCATTCAGAAACATCCGGAGTGCTTGTCATTGTCTGTCTGTTCATGTTCAGGTGTGTGTTAGGTGGGTAATAGGTCACTGGATAAGGTTTTGTCAGTCCCCACCTAGTGATGAGGTGTTTCAGGTGAATTACAATCACACAGCAATCAGCCCCTCCTCCTTTCTCTGGTGATGTAGGTTCCTCCACCTTTTGTTTTGTCTTAACAAATTTTTTATCCAATGCCATTCACATCATTTAAAGTTTTCTCTCCTTTCTTGACTAGTTTTCATAGTTTGCCCCCAGTGCTGTGTGAGTTACTCTTCCCCTTATCAACCTCAAACAAAATAATTACCCAACTGAACTGCACATCTCTCAAAAAATTAAGATTCAGTACTTTTCTTCTCATGATGCTAGCCTGGGTGTTATTTTATCTAGATTTGTTTTGCAAAGTGTTTGGTGTTTTGTCACTCTTGAGAACAGTTTGGGATAAATGAACAGGATTTAAATTAAAACAATTTCTTTGTGTCCAGATTTTCCTTAGGTTTAACAGCACTTACAGTCAAAAGGTACAGTATATCTTTAGCTTGTATGCTGTATGTTACATATATTAACTGTGATGGAGTGGGCTTGGGGGGCACTTTCCTTTACTTTTATGCTTTGTCCTTGCAGACAATAAAGGACTGGCTGTATAAGCTAAATGAAATAATTGCTAAATGAAAACGTAGGGACCACTGTTCGGCGGGGGGGGGGGGGGGGGGGGGCGAGAATGTCCACCGCAGGTCGGGTTTTTCGGCTGCTCTGAGCCGCAGGTGACACTGGTGCACTGATGTCAGCAACGAGTGCACTGGCGGTTGGCATGGAAACATTTTGGCTGGTGAAACCGCACTAAGTCCCAGAGGGAAGCAGTATGTTCTTATGTAACAAGGTACAGTTGTTTAAGGTGGAGTCTGCTTTCTTTGCTTGTTTGTTTTCAATTACGCGAGCCATTTTACCATGTTAACTGACTACAAGCAGATGCAGAGAGTGTAACAACATTTGCGATTTTTGTACGTTTTGTTAATTTTGACCCTTCTGCAGCCCAGTGTTAACAGACTCCATAAGAGGGCTAACCACATTGTTGGAAATGTGTTTCATACATTGAGGCGTGCTTGTGCCTTAAGGTAAGCAATTGGAAAATTGATATACTTCATCTGAGAGAAAAGTAGGCCGTCCAAAAACTCGGCTACTGATTTTATAGCCCTGGGCAATACAGAAAGGTCAAGGCATTGTGTTTTTAATGTGTGTGTGTGCGTGTGTTTGCGCATGTGTGTCTGAGCTTCACATACCAGACAGGTTCACATCTTTCAAGGTCTAAGTGAAGTTTGAAGGTGTAAAGGGACGTACTAAAGAAGCCCTAGTGTTCTGGGATGATCATTTTGATGCATATTCTATAACTGAATTATGATTATGTGGCGAGTCAGGAAGATGATGACTGGGGTTGCATCTGGCAACCAATGTCAATTTCATTCCAGTGAAAGTAGAAATTCCTACTGCTAAATATCGAATGTCTGTCCTCTTCATTTTTTGTCACTTTCGCGCTCTTTCTCAGACACACTCATATCCAAACATGCATTGTCAGAAATGACCATAAAGAAACAAAAGCATAACAACTTGGACCACCTGGCCATTGTGCAACCTGCCTTCACTTATCCATGCCACGAGTCTTTGTGCTGGCTGAATCTGAGGCTTGGACGACAAGCTTGTTGTTTGCAAAAACACTTGCAGCCCCCACCACCCACCTCCCATCTCTCCCTAACGAGGAGGAACTCACAAGCTGTGGCTGGGGAAGGGGCCTGTATTCATCTGAGCTCCCCCCCGTGGGGCTCGCTTCTGTTGGTACATTCCACCAAATTTTCCACACAGTCCTAATGATAAGGAATGTCTGGTTTAACATAGCAGGGTCAAGAACGGATGCCTATAATTGCACTTGACGTACTACTTCTGTTTCATGTTTTTATTCTGCTCCATGGTGACCTCTGACATCTCCTTGCATGTGTCGCCTGCTTGGATGGGGGGGAACTTTCCAGCCAGGGTGGAAGAATCGAAAGTGGGAAATCCAACGCAGTACACACTGGGAGGAAAGTATTTCGGTCTGTATTTCGATATGTTTCTTCTCCCTCATTTTTAAAAGACTGCTCATAAATACTAAGCACAAACTCATACGTGCATGAAGACCTGCACTCAAAAAATAATCACTACTGGACTACTGAAGACTTTCTGGTATTTGTAGCTATTTACTGGTTGCACGTGCTTCCTGTACCCTACCGTTTTACTTCTTCATGTCTCCATGCCATCTGCTCTCACAAACTTACCGTTTGTGAAGCTGCACTCTGCTTGTTCACCTACAGCTCGCCTGCTTCTTTTTCGCTCGCCGTTCCGCAGTTACTGTTGGAGGAATAAAGCCAAATGTCTGTCACATCTCAAAATAAATTAGGCCATTGCTTGAGTTTGTCCTCTTTATCCACTATTTTTTACAACGTCCCATAGTGTTTTTTCCCTCTTCAAATATTATTTATGTGTAGTGTGTGTGTTCATCTGTATTTTGCAGTCAGTGATGCACTTCGCCTGCTCCCTTGGCCTGTTTTAAGTAGTCAGTCTGGGGATGTTTGCTATCTAGCCTTCCAACCTCCATCCCTTTTACCTCATTTCCCACCATGAGGTTTGTCAGTATAGTTCATCATAATGAGGCGTTGCCTGGACATGTTGGAAATTATAAGAATAAATTGCGACGACTATGTATTTTTTGCGGCTTTCTTAGCACGTCAAGGGTACTGTGTCGAAAAGCTGAAAGTCAGCCTTCCAGAATTTTGTTATTGCACTGCACTTATCTTGTTCTCTGTAGTGCTGCAGAGCAGGGGATACCCTCTAAACAAATAGCTTTTCTGTTATTTGACTTACATGTTAAATGGGAATTTCGTCTAGCATCAAGATAAATTAAGGTTTCAAAACCGAAAACAGATGAAGCTGTCAGTGTCTGGAACCCAACACAAATCAAGAGTAACCAGTGAGGACATATCATATCAATAAAGGATTGAGAGTGAATGCACTATTACAGGCTCATCCATGTCCTTTGCATTTTACTTATTCTCCATGATCATGCTGCAACCAAAGGAAATTAAATTAGTGTCTCACAACTTTCTGCCGCCACCTGTAATGAAGCCATCAAGAACCACACCGGACCAGACAAGGTGATAAGATGCTGCAGTACCTGCTCCAATTTTAGCCCATGGATCAGCTCTCCCCCCACAATGGAGAAGTAATGATCTGTTAAAATCCTTTGTTATAATGCACAAATTCAAGCTGAAAATGCCTGGATATTGGCTAGGTGGGTCATGAGCTAATGCCCACGCAGTGCAAAGGCAGACTTTATTATATTAACTACATTGCAAGGCACTTAATAGGCCTTGACTATGGATATAAGTGACTAGAACAATTAAGAGAGAAGAGAAAAGTTAATTTGTTTCTCTATTTTCCCATCACAAGTTGTTTGTAATTTTGTCCATGATTAAGTCTTTCCAAACCGAACAAAATTCAAAGACAGTTACATCATCGAACCTCCGCTCAGACTTTATTCAAAAGGTTTTCTGTTTATTATTAATACCTTTCATCGTCATCTATTCATTATAATTTTTTATATCTTGTAAACAGCGATGATCACATCACTGAACAACGAGCCCTGGCTCCTTTCGCCTTTGTTTCACGGTTCCAGTTCAATGGCAAAGCCATCCTTTTAAATGTGTTGTGTGAGTTGACTTTTCCAGCCAGACAAACTCTCCAGAATGTAATTTTTTCGCAAGAGAACACACAGGTAGTGACACATAAGAGGTGCAGGTTGTGACCTGATTGGGATCAACAAATACGCCGCTACTTCAGCTAGTGAGGTAGTGTCACATGCCAGTGAGCAATTAATTAATCATCAGGTCCATCAAGAAGTGGTCAGAAACCCAAACTTATATCCAGTAACAGTGCCAAACAGCGGTCAAGCTTTTTAGGGCTGCCGGCCCAGAATAGCACTGCTGAAGCAGCTGTTAGAACGAACCCAGTGAGGACCTCAGAGACGCTCTCATAGGACTGGGAGCACGCTGTTGATGTTTTGTGTTCTTATCCATTGTGCGATGGCTTCATTTTATGATGGCACTTTTGGCCCATTCTCAGCTTAGAAGGAGCTTTGTTGTGTTCTGGCTTGAGGGAAAATACGAGGCAGGAGATAAGCTGTGTAAAGCTAAGTGTAAAGACTTGTATCTGCCAACGTACAATTTATCTACACTTGGAAATGGAAGTCCTTCATCTGATTCTTCCAGTAAAGCAACTATGAAATGTAAAATGCAGAATATAACTTTTACCTATATAGTGTATCTTACATTTATGTATCTGTGGAGCTTGAGCTTTGTCGGAATTTGAGGTCAGAAATCCGTGCTTGCATGGGGAGAACATGCAGATTCTACATAGATGGAGCTGGGGTCACAGTCATGGGAGAGGCAACAGCACTACCCACCAAGCCGCTTTTAAAGAGAAAATTACATTTAAAAATGGCAAAAATGCACATTTCCTCAAAATGTGGTGTAATTCCACATGCTTTGTAAGGATTCTGATTCATGGCTCTCCTGAATTGACATGACTGTAAGAGCTTATTGGCTCTCCAACGTTTGGGTTAGTCCAAAATGGACGTCCTGAGGTCAATGAGAGCCAAACCACAGAGAAAATGTTCTAAGAACAGGCCTGCCCAAAATAAATTGATTTTGAATCACCGCTATCTGCTTGAATGAAGTTCACAGTGACCAAAAGAGTGATCGAGACTAATAGATCATAGAAAATATGAATAATGGTATCAACTCGCATACCCAGAAAAGGAAAAACAACTTGAAATGAAGACAGTCTGGTTCAGATAACTTTATCTATATATATAATTTGACACCTAATAATTTCTAATTATTCATTGATTCAATCAGTAATAATCTTGTATTAATGTTAGTAGTTTGTCACTTGATAATTTGTAATTATTGCCCAAGAAATAGTTTTACTCATTTTAATACGTACATATTGCACATGAGAAGCAACAAAAGTATTTGTCTGATTTTCTGTGGTCTGTTTAGTGTCTATAAGCCCTGTTTGGTTGCCTCTGTGATTATCAATAGAATGAGCTGCCCACTGAGAATGCAGTGTGGTTGTAAATGTCAGAAATATTGTTTTAAGGTACACTTGGGTCTAATAAACACTAAGATTACTTATCCTCTGAAATAGTTCATAATTTGTTTTATAATGATTAGTGTAACTTGTTTGTTTGATCAGTAAATGAGTAGACATGGGAGCTATCGCCTATGGGCACAGAATTCAGCAGAAAATAAAACAAAACCAAATTCTTGTTGTTGTTTGCATTTTAGTTGGTTAAAGCAGTGAAACTCCATAGTGACAGCTTTTAGTTGCAGGTGGACAGCTGTTTATGCTTTTAGAGACATGACATGGTCAACAAACACCAGATACCAGATCGTGAAGTCCCTTTTTCAGGGAACGGGGAGAGTAATACCTTACAACAATGTACATGTCTCTTGAAAGGGGGGGGAGTCTGAGATATGCCATCTGTGGAATGATGGACGACGGCCCTCTGTCAGTTGCTCCTGAAAAGGGTCAATGTCGGGGCAGTTTCTTTAAAAGTTAGAGTCTAGAAAATGCTCATGATGCTGCCATGATGTCAGATGTTAGGGTAATGACATGGGGAACAGACTTGTCATCCCTTGGTTTTCCAATCAAATTTGCACTCAGAATGGCGTATAAAAGTACCCCTGAGTCATATCTTTAAAAATGATAGATGTATATGAAGAGAGGTAGTAGGTTGTGCTTGCACAATTTAGCTGTGGTATAGTTTAATTTTACATTTCATTGTAACATTCCCTGTATGATGTCAGGGAATAATTTCTCAATTCACGGTGTCATGTACAACTGGATTAAAAAAATATTATTCTAATAAAATAATGTTTTGAAATTGTATTGATCGACCATGGGATGATTACTTTAGTGGAATTTCTACATTATGGTGTTGGTGAATGATGACTATTTTTTGTGCAGGTTCCTTGCTGCAAACCTGTTCATGGGTTCAACCCACCCCAGCATCAGATGGGTCTTGTCCTTGCTTGTCTGCCTTTCTTGGATGTTCACCCATAACACAGAGGACATATGGTCCCTTTGTGATCCTGCTCCTAATTTCCATGCCTGATTTAGGCCCATTGCTTGGTGTTGGTAAAAGTGTAAATGAGGGACGGCATGTTCTCCTCTGGGTAATCTAAGTTTCCTCTTACATTCCCAGGACATGCTGTTCAGGTGAATCAGTGACTGTAACTTCTCTTTGCAGTGTGAATCAGTGGGTTTGCATGTGCAATGATCAGGCAGGCCGGACTCTGCCTTTTGCCCAAGGGTGCGTTCTGGATCTGGCTTCGATTTTTAAATGGTTATTAGATGGAGGAAAGAATGAAGGACACAGGAGAAGGAAGCTGCAGAAACAGAATCTGTCATGTGCTGGACATTGATGCCTTCATTTTTCCCACTGGAAGCTCTGGGCTACAATATAGGGCTCATTTAAGGTCACACAGGTGGCAGTATGCAGCTGTGCTGGGCTCCCACCTGCCGACTAACACACACACCCCAAAAGGTTGGCATCTCCAGGCTATGACTTTCTTAAAAGCACGCAGGCGCTCAGGTCAGATTCTTTAGGGACATTTATGTTTCAATTTGTATAAGCAAACTGACTTTTGAAAATGCCATTTTTAGGTCACCATATAGTACTTAGCTAGTTTTCATTCATCTTGAGTTTTTTGGTCTCCTGATAATATTATTGGCAGGTGTGAATGGACAACTGGGGAAGTGTTCTGTAGATGTTTGCATTGATGAATTATGGGCTCTGCTGAATAATCTGAATGTTTTTTTCACAGTCCTTTCATGGCTGTAACATAGTAGTTATACTTTGTTCAACATCTGTTTCTTCCTGTTGATGAATCCAGTAGTTCCAAACTGAAAAGAAGTGGAGTGAATCGACACGGTCCCTCTTCCTGGCTGCGGTGGGGAAGTCTGCAAAGGCATCTCCTTTCTCGGGATAGGAGGGAAGATGGGGCAGATTGGGGAGCGGGGGGGCAAGAGGTGCATTTTTATAGACTCTTTTCTTGTACATGCAAGGAGTTCCGACAAGTCCATTACACGCTCTTTGGATGCAGGTGGCACCCGGCCAGCCATTCCATGCCCAGTGAAGTGAAGCCGCCCCAGTTCAGCTACCTGCGTCACATGTTGCCCAGTCTCCGTGCGATTACCCTTGCCATGATCCGCTTTCCATGTCTACACGCCTGGCCTCCAAGGGCACATTACGTTGCATTCGGGGAAAATGTTTGAGCAAAAGCCACGATCACCCAAATGATGCGGAACACTGCCTGCCATCGTTCCATGTGACAGCTCTTATGTAATGTCCAAGCTGTAGTTCATATCACCATGGGTAGGTGAACATGACTGACTGCTAGTCTGACCAGTGGTGTATTTCTGGGTAATTATTGTTACTGTTCGCATAGCAAATATGTTATTCAGAGCACATTCAACAGATTATAAACCTACATAAAATAGCATTTACGATGTGTGCAGTACAATTTTAGGGTTGGGGGTTTGAATCCCCCTCCCCCTGGGTGTATGTGGCAGTTTGCATATTCCCCCATTTCACGTGCACTTGATGCAGGTATTCCTTCCTACAAGCATAAGACAGTCAGTCAGGCTGACCTGTGTCTTTAAATTTCCCTTTAAATTGTGGGTCTGTGTATATCTGCCCCTGATTGAAAAGCACCACATTCAGAATGTAGTCTTATGTCCTACACTGCCCAGGTTAGAGTCCAGGCCTTCCTGCTGACCTGTCGAGGATAAGCATTTGGAAGATGGAACAAGCATATAAAGATTTGTAAAGTGAATTATTTGTCTACTGTACAGCAGCAGTTCTTCGTTTGAGAACATTTCAGTTGCAATGTAAGATAACCATTAACTTAATTGGCGGCTACTAGGGCTAGACGATGTATCAAATTTTCATCTTATCTTTGATACATTTTTGCACATGAAATAGCTTGATAATATATTGTTATAGCGATTGTATTTATTTATTGTAAATATAGACTATATGGATAGCTGTAAAATGACAGAATTAACCGATCGGGCAGTGCCAGAAAATGTAACTCGGTGTATGCATGCTTGAAAATGCTGTGCATGAGCAGACATGCGAGGTACAAATCAGGCAGGTGGTACAGATCAGGTAGGTGGTACAGATCAGGTAGTGACGAACACCTCCACAAAGCCCCACTCACCCACACAGTGTCAAAAAGAGGCTAGATAGTGAAACGCAAAGAAAGATACAGCTGAAAGGGAAAGAAAAGCGAAACATACATACCATAAATTAAAATGAGTGCCAAAAATGCAAAACGTAAGGAAAAAAGAATTATCAGAAAATACTTATACAAAAAATTTGGCAAAGAAAAAGCCTTTTTAATATATTGATTTTGTTTGCAATATATACTTGCTTCTGTTTACGATACATTTGTTTGCAGCGCTATGTAGTCGCAGTTTGATTCCATACATTTAACTTTAGAATAACCTAGTTGTTAAATAATTGAAATTCAATTTTTTTTACATTTCAGGCACTCATGTTTAGTCAATTTGTAATTTTCATGTGACAACAGTTCAGCAGAGCAACAAAACAGCACTGAAAAAAATGTTTTCTGATGTCTTATTTTGAATATAAGCATTTAACTGAACGTTCTAATTATTGAACACTTAATATTTGTTTACATTTCAGGCACTTGGATATTATGTCAATTTGCATTTTTTTTCTAAAAAGTAAGATTTTTTTGACATCTTATGTTATATTGTTATGTTCAGCAGAGATGCATTTTTATGTTTTCCAGTTGGGAGATATTGATGTGAATAAATAAAACCATAATTCATTCTGACTTTCTGTCTTGACTTAAAAAAAATAGTATTTTAAAATAATAATGATATATACAGAATATCACTAGAGTGACCTAAAATATCAAAATATTGTTTTACAGCCATATCACCAAGACCTGACAGGTACTTCACATGAACACCACAGTGTGAAAGAAAACTCACAAACGTCCATGCAGAAAGTTCCTAGAAAGCAAAAATGTAACCTTATAAAAGTCTACAATCTACAAAAGCACTTTATCTCATATTCAGCATTTTGAAATAAATCCACCAGGGATGGACATTTTCAGTTCAGTGCTTTGCCCTTCGCCTACTGTTATATGTATGATATAATTGTTACTAATTTTTGTTCACAGTTTTTGGAAGAAAGATCAACATGTGCATTATTTGAAACTTACATTTTGCAATTATGATTTGCAACCATTGATCTAACAAGCATTGTTTTGTTTTGGGCTAGTTTATAAGTAGTTCTTGACTCCAACCAAGATGCTATTCATACATTTTTCAAATATTTCCCATTCTCTGGATGTGCAAAGTGCATTATTGATAATGCTATTGAAAAATCTTGATGCCCTTCAACAGCCGCTACTTAGAAGCCCCCATTCCTCACTATTTTGGTGTTTGTAAGCTCAATAGGCAGGTATTTATAAAACAGTGACTCTTCTGGTCTGAAAGGAACTCAGCTTTGCCATAAACACAAATACCACAGAACAGTTTGAGTGCTTCTCTTGTGTTAGTTTGCATATGTGTATAGGCTCATATGTTTTGCACATTTTTCTTCCCTGCACATTGCTGTAGATTAGTGGCTGCCAACAGGTGAATTGCAATCGACAGGCTGATTTTCAAGATATTCATAGATGATCGCGACACCCCCAGCCCCCATCCCTCCCGCCTGACTGCCAAATCTACCGAGGGGGAGGGGATCGGCAAAATATACTGTTGCAACTTAGAAGTTGCCCAGATTGTTTTATTTATAAAAGTAGCTGTCACTAGTAAAAAGGTTGGACATCACTGTAGTGAACCTAACAATGCATTAGTGTTTGAAGCTTACAACATGCGCCATAAATCAGTGCAATACACTTCCAACAGAACTGATTTCATGTATAAGCTTTCTGTCCTTTTCCTGCTCAGCAAAAAGTTATTAAAGGAAACTTGTATATGTTTATGAATTACGCGTGTGTGTATGTGTGAGTGTGTGCTGGCAGGTTCCGGATTCGGGCATTGCAGTGTTTGCAGATATTTGTGAGAGTTGGGGTGAGCAAACTAGTTTTGCAATATGGGAATGATTTGCCTTTAACACCATTTACATATTATTCTGTCTATAATTTAACATTCCATCTATCTGCTCAGGTAATACAGGCGGAAAATAGCAATACTTGGTAAAACCTGGTACAACGCATCTTTCCTTATTTTACACAAGGTTTTATTGTGCACTGTCCCTGTTTAAATAAATAAATAATATACATAGGCTAATTCTATCTCTATTTACAGTGCTGATTCAACAAATACAGCATTGATTGCTTATAGTTCATATTTCCTGTTAATGCTGTTGCAGTGCTTTTTCAAATTGTGCTCCAAGGCAACGTTCAGCACCATTAATGGAACCTCAGGGGCCATTGGTCTTTTTACTTTAAAAACCACACATTAGTTGTTCTACTGCTATCTTCCCTGTATATAAAAGCTTCCTGTGCCCCCTCACCCACAATCACCCTGTAATGTTGTAGACCTGATTCATTTAATGTGTATATTTAAGCATACAGTAGTAGCATAAAACATGCATTTGTTTATGTACATTTTACAGACGTACAGATAACCACACATACATGTCAGCATCAAATTTTCCAACAGCAGATGATTGAATTTGTTGGGCAGCTATAATTTTCAGCCTCACCTTTATGCAGAAGTAAATGATACAACAGTTTTTTACCTGATTATAATTGTTCTATTTACACTGAGGCAAGTCAAAGTCCCGTTAGTGTCGACTTCTTAAGCTACTTGCATCACTCTTAGTAAATTGCTACTGTCCAGTAAAAACCGCAAACTTCTCACATTATATAACTTAATATCCTTCTTTGTGTGTGCAGATTAATAGAGTAAATGGCTACACAAAAGGGAGAAAGAGCAAGCATGTACAGGACATACCGTAAAAAGAAGCTGTAACCAACAATTCTTACCTCTACTTTGTTTGTTTCGTTTAACTGTTTAAGTGACAAGGTAATGCTGGTTTTCCTTTCCGTCTGTCTGGAGCGTCAAGAGCTGCAGCGGGGAGGAAAGTGTCAGAATGAATCTGGCATTTAGTTGTTGCAGAAGGTAAATATTAACACCCCCCCCCCTCCCACACACACACACACACACACACACTTCTTGGTTGTAAAGTTGTAGGAACAGAATGGTTTGTGCATTGTTTGTGTGGGTAAGTGTGTGTCCTTGCCTGCGTACCTGATTGTGTCGGTAATGCAGAGGCGGACCTAACTTGCAAACAGTTAGAATTAATCACTGTTCTTGGTAAATAAGTGCTGTCTTTACAGCTCAAGGTCTTTTTGCTCCCACTACCTACCTGCAAGGTTGGGTCACAACGAGTCACCCCAACCCTCTCCATCACTCACTAGGGCCTGGTAATTCTTGAGTACATCAACTTTATTGCATATATCCTGGGAGCATTGTCATATGAATGAAGGATAATTGTGGCTTTGGGAGTTTGATAGAGAAAGCAGGTTGGGATTGTAATGTAATGCAGAAACTGTTTTTTTCCCTCCAGTGTAAATGCAAGAGAGCATTCTGTATTAAGGGTTTGTTTCTGTCTTTTTGTTTGTGTAGCCAGAGTGGTTTTGATTATTTGAGGTTCATGGCTTTGGAAACATGTATTCTTTACCCTACCAAACAAGCAACAAAGCTGGCTTCTGTGAGAACTCACATGGTCAGGTGTACAGCAGTTTGAACTTGAAATTGACAGCTGTGTCTCCTCTATGGGTGTGAAAATCTGGTATTGCCCAATATTCAACGAAGTACATAACTAGTTTGCAGGTACACATTCATCCTTAAAAGTGATATGTGTGGCAATCGGTGGTTGTAACAGCACGTGTGCATACATACTACATACGGGTGCATGTGCATTTGCGCTGCTATGAAAAGAAATTACGAAGTACGATTTAGCATGTAAAGGTTAAAATGCACAGTAATTTCTTGTCATAGCAACGCAAATGAACATTAATTAAGTATGCATTTGCGCTGTTATGACGATTGACTGTGGCATGTATCGCTTATAAGGATGATTGCATATTGCATACCAGTTATGTGCATCCCTACCAATACTCCTTTTAGCTGCAATATAAATTCTGCTTTAAAAGGACTTCAGGTCTATCCACAACAGAATCTCCAATACAGAAAGACAAGTAAAAAGGAGCCCATTCTGAAAATTTTGGAGGCATTTTCACCTCAAGGTTAAAGTGTTATCTCTAAGTTGGTGTTAAAGCACCAGTGCCCCCCATTCCACAAGAAATCTTTGTCCACACGGCAGTGAATTCAGATTTCCGTGAACAATCATTATTTTCTCCGTTTTCTTTGACATATCCAGCCTTTTTGTTTTATTGACTGGGTATGACCTATTTCCAGGGAAACTAAAACCCTTTGTAGCACCCAAGACTTTGAGTAAGAAAGCATCTTTGTTCACCCATTTCAGAACAGAAAACAATAAACCGCAGAACCTGTTTTATGTTTTGAACATTGAGGCACCATTAGTAAGGGAAGAGGAGAGTTTGAAGGGCTATTGTAAAGCCAGTCCTTGTCTTTAAATTGTTCAGACAAGCTGACACATGATATGCATCTCACCTTGTTCCACCATGGATTTGTCTCAGTTTAATCTGTACGCTTTGTAACAAGATGAAGTTGGGTTTCACATGTGAAAAGAAAATTGGTTTCCCACAGGAGTTTATACCGTTTTTTTTTAATTTGATCAGCTCCAGCATCAGGCCAAAAGAAGTGGTCATAGACCACTGTGCCATTTCCTCCCTGCATATTGATGCTGTCAACTTGGAAAAAAGACTTTGGGAAACAGAACAGACTCTTCTGACTTCTGTCACAGTCGTACCAAAGAAGCCAGGGTTGCATAGGCTATCCTAGGCTATAGCCCAGGGACCCGGCAATCATCTGGGCTCTGTCCCACCTCAGGAAAAATGAAACGGTTAAACAGGCAACATTTGAATGTCTAAGCTGTTGACAGCCCAGGGCCCCCAGATAAGTTAATCCATCTCTGAATGAAGCAGCAGATTGGAGAAGAAACGTGAGCACTTGTCTGACCTTGATACTACACCCCCATAATCTTCTGGAACCTGTTTACTTGGCTGGCATAACTGTATAACCAGAGGCCATGGAAAACCTTCCCTTGGTCACATTGTGCTATTCTCATAGTGGCTCTTCTCGCCAAAGCGTGCTGTCTGGCTTAAGCTGCAAGCCGGAATGGAGTACAGTAGTGGCCAGGCCATTAATTACAGTGCTAATCAGGTTAGTCCATTCCATGTTTGACTGAGCATAAGGTTATTTGAGGTTTCAATCCAGTGCCCCGTTGCATTCACGAACCACCCTGAGGGCTTGACCTGCTGTGGTAGCCAACCAAGAAGCTTCCTTGTAAAATTATACAGCTGATATTCTTCGCTTATCCCGCCGTGTTGCTGCCCCCCTTCAAACCACAATGCTTGGGTTATTTCAGCAATGTTTTCCATCTGCCAAGTGTCATAACTCCCCAAGACAAAACAACAAAACTGAGGTCCGAAGGATTCCTACAGCAAAGGAGAAATTGAATTTGCTCTGGTTAAAAACCGCAATCGTCAGCCTGCGTTTGTTGTGTTCTGCGCAACTTTGTGAGGGGAATATCTTTGAACTTTTTAACTCATAAAAGCTGGATGACACAGAGACAGGCTCTGTGTATAAGCAAGGCTTTTGCCAATATCATATTGGGCACTGTTTGATTCTCCAGCTTCCACATCATCTCTGGACCTTCAATACGCCGTTTTTGATGCTTTCCTGGTCCGGTTCTAGTAAATGTCTGCGGATGCCTTGAAGCAGAGATACAATTTCCGATTGCTGTTGACCGCACAGCATTCTCTGTGTCTAGTTGCAAGGGACATACTCTTTTCTACCTCAGATGTCTTTTGTTCAAATTTCTGAAAAGGCCAAAAAAGAAAGCAAAGCATAGAGGGAGATTGAACAAAAAAAAAACAATACAAAAGGGATTTTGGCAGAAAAAAGTCTCCTTGGGATGATGGAGATAGATCCCTTAATAGCCCATGGAGTTTTGATCTTGGATCATGCAGCCCATTTCACATTCCTCCACCAGCGGTGGTGTTGCCTGGTTTGCATCCTGGCCTCCTCGTGTCCAGTCACCCAAATGTTGTTGCAAATCTGTTATTAGGGTTTTATCCTGATTAGTCTTTTTGCTTAATGTATTGCCAGTGGCAGTGTGATTGTTATTTGAGGAATTACTTCAGGATTAGTCTGAGAAAGTAACATGAAATCATAACACTGCCATTTTCTACATTTCACTGGTGTGCCCTAATCGCAATGCTGTAATGTTAAATTTAGCTACTTTTGCTCAAAGTTATGAACTTAAGGAGTCTTCTCACCCATCCCCAGGTCTGACTTGTATAAATCTCTCCCAGGTCCAGGCATCATGGACAGAATCTCATGAAATGTGAACATTTTTAATGCTCACAGTCAAAAACTGGTCCAAATTGAAAAAGCAGATAACAAATAAGAAGTGGTCCATAAACAGCTCTACATTCAAAGACTGTGTTAGGTCTCACTGACATATTGCTACAGAAGGAGATTCGGGTTTCATGTCAGGTAGAGCAGAAATGTCTATGGTTTGCTTTCAAAACGCTAATGGATAATCACCATGGATAGTGCACAGTCCAACTCGGAACTGAGAATATCGAGACCACACGTAAATGTAGTGTCCAAGCAGGACCTGAGGTCTGTATCACTGCTAGCTAACAGTTCCCTCCATGTGTGTACACAGGATTTGATGTCTTTGTTGGGATAAATGTCAGTTACTCTTGATACACAGTGTCATGACAGTTCCCACATTTTTTTATTGCTCTGTTTTTACAGTCTTTATACATTTTTGCTTATTATAAATCCATATTCTTTTTTCTGTTTTATCAGATATAATTAATTAATCATAGTAAAAGAGCTAAAGGGAAGTCACCTTAAAGTCCAAAATGAGAAAGTGTCTGATGTGTGTTTTGGGAGTGGTGGTGATGGAAAACATTGATACATGCTGTTTGACACCTGAGGATTTCATGAACTGAAAAGTCATGTGGATCAAGTTTCACTGCAAGCTTCCTGCCGGGATGCCTTCAGGGATGAGGTCTCTGGGCGTCCATGCATTTTGTATCACAGGGGGTGTAAGTGGGGGGAGGTTCTCACAGTGGGGTGACACTCAAGCACCTTTTCCAGGTAGCTTTGGGAGGCCGTGTTCCATATAAAAAGAGAAGGTCATTGAACGTACCCCACCTGAAGTCTGCTAAATGGAACCTGGAGCGACTGGGGATGGGAAACTGCTTTGTGCACATTTGTCGCGTCCCAGGAGGGAACCTGCTGTTAGTACCCCTGAGCACACTAGTTTGAACTGGTAAATACCCAGCTGTACAAATGGGAAAAAAGTGTGAAACTGTAAGCAAAGTAAGTCGCTTTGGAAAAAGACGTCTGCTAGGAAAATAAATAATGTAATAACAATAATAAATAATGAGCCAAGGTCCAGACGGTCAGTCTCTTTGTATCCACCAGGGCTGAAGGCTGTATATCACAGTGTGAAGTTCTGCTATCTAGGTTTCCAATCCACTATAAGCCTCAGCTGTCTACTCCCCGCCTGCCAGGAAACATAGGGCTGTAGACGCATTGCCAGTCCACTTTCTGTTCCTCCCTGTAAGTCACGTGACTCGATAAGTGACGTAATACCTGCCACGGATGACTGTGAAACCACTGCTTCCTGATAGATGCTCATTCCTGTGAGGCATTGCCACGAGTCCACAGTCCAATACAGCGTTTCCACGGCTTCCTTTTAGCCCAGCACTGCATCCTAAAGGCTTCGGTCCCTGCGCAAGGCCAAATGCTGAGCTTTGCAAACTCTGAACACATCTTGCCAAAGCCTGCTGTGTGGAAGTTGGTTTGGAAAAGGAGTTTGTAAAAAAGGGGTAGCAAGGAAAATGTTTTACAAGGTTTTCATGATAATAAGATTATGATGCATTTTTGCCAATGGTTAGATTTAATGTTGACTCTCATAATTTCCTGTTTTCTAATGGTTTTATCCTAGCCAGCTCTAATGAGGCTTATTCCTTTTTACCAAGTTTTTACATATTTATTTACATGTGAATGCTTTTGTCCAAAAGCAACTTAGCTTACAGTTTTTCCACATTTGCACTGCTGAAGGAATCTGTTAAAGGTCTTATTCCATTGTACATTACAGGAATTTCAGAAGGTCTGTATTCTGTCTGTTACATATCACTTTACTTCATCATTTTTGATTTTCCAGTGTCCTTTTTGTTTTGCCTGAGTTTTCCTTTTCATGTGGAGTAGAGCTCTAGTGAGCTGGTTAACTTGTTAAAATTTAATGCTGTTATAGATTTGCGCATAAAACATCCGGTCAAAGATTGAAATTCATACCATGGTAGTAACTATGCTTTATTGATTTCCCATTCATACAGCTGGAGAAATAATCGAAGGACCTTCCCCAGGTGAGCTGTATTGGGTTTGAACCTGCACCTATTTGGTCTTAGCCCTGACAATAACACTGACTCCTCTCTGCTGCCTAATGATCCTCAGCTGAGAATGTGTCATTTTTCTGCTGAGGATCATAGGGTTTTGCTGCTTTTGCAGTGGTTGACTCAACAGTCCTACTGAGCCAGCTATTACTAAGTGTTTAACTATTCCTCAGTAACATATGTTTAGACTTTTTTCTATATAAAATGATTAATCCTGTCGTGTTTGTCAAGTTGAAATGTTAGTGGGAGAATTAAAATCAAGCAAGCAGAATAGATGAAAAGGTTGGACCCTGCACTGCACCTTTTGGAACATATTCTGGGGTCTGGATGGTTCAGCGTCGCCTGCTTTGTTTCCTCTCATGTTTAGACTGCTTAGGAAGCTTCCGTGTCCTGCATCCTACCCCGTTTTTGTAATGGAGGGGGTCTGTGGGGACAAGGGGGCTATGGGGGTTCCCCTTCCCGCACAATTGGCTGCCAGTGAAGCCGGTTTCTCTAGTCCAGAAGAGGCAGCACTGTCACAGCACTGTGCGTGTGGGTGCGTGCGTTTGTCATGAGACAGGAGCTGCACTTGTGATTACAAGTGACCCATGCGAATCTGATAAAGAGCTCTGTGTGTGTCTCTAACAGCATCTGAGAGAGGAAGTTGCAATGATGTGTATAACTGTATTTGTGTATGCATGACAGATAATTTGAGAGCGTGTGTGTGTAAGAACAGCGCATGCACGGGTGAAAGAGCTAAAGATAGAGAGACACAGTCTGTATGTGAATAGAAGAAGAGTGTGTGTTTGTGTTTAAGACATTTAATGCTTAATGACTCAGAAAAACCTAGCAGAGACCATATAGGCCACCCTTGATGTTTTCTACAACACTGAGCAGAACAGCATCTCTCACTCAGAACAGCCCTTGCTGACATTCTGGACTGCAGGTCATTAACTGAATGTAAGTCTATTTTTAAACTCGTTAATCATTGACTAGCTCATATGAAATTAATTACACTACCAGAAAGATGCTTTTTTAAGTCCCTAGAGGAAAACTGCTTTTGTGTCATCCACATCCCATTGAGTTCTCTGCTCAGCTTGCAACTGTGTAAACAAAAGGCTTAGTTCTGATTTAGGACCATGCCATACGATAATTTTGTAATTTTATTGATTTATGAGGCCCGTTTTACTTAAAACAGTTGGGTTGTTTATTTATCATATTAAATTTATTATGTCGTTGATTAATTGTAATTATTAAATCCATGAAGGTCAGTCTAAGTAAGCATCTTTCACTTCAATGCGATGCCCAAATATAAAGATATCTGGACAAATATATAATGTCTGGACACAATGTTGTTGATGTGGACGAAGGGAGAAAAGTAGGATTATAAAGTCATACTTATTTTAAAGCATTAAACTGTGGAGAGAGACAACCAGGGGGCATATAAAAATAACAAAAAAGTGCATATTGTAAACTGAGGCTCAAGACTTCCTCCTGCCCACATCCAAGTTCCTGTTCCCTGAGTACTTCTTGCTCTGATAATAGAGGCCTGGATCCTGCAACCTGGAGTTTGTTACAATTCGCAGCCAATGAAATAACTGACACCTCGGCTCACGCATTTCCTTTTCACACACACGCATACACACTGGGGAAGTGTTGCATGATGGGAAATGCCATGCGACTGAGGCCCATTTCATTAATCCCTGTTTCAAAGAGGACTAAATGATTTGTCTTAAGAACATTAGATAACAAGTATTAACAAAAACACTAAAATGTATTTTATTCAATATGAAAATTCAC
>JAODKC010000045.1:3281388-3297021 GCA_026777985.1 Mormyrops attenuatus | reverse complement strand
TCTTAGGAATTTAAATCAATAAAATTTAAGCACCGCCAATTAAGTGACGTTCTCTCTGCAATACATTGCTGTTGAATTGCTTGGTTGGTTAGTGTCTCATCCACAGAGAATCAGACTTACAGGTCATTGTTTCTTTTTATGAAATTATGACCCTGGATATCATCATGGTCTGTCCACCCTGAAATGACACCAGCTTGGTTTGTGCTACGCCCTCTAAGTATTATCCAGCCATGTGCTCCCCCCAGAGAAAGTGCATGTCCACAGCCATTTCCTGCTGGCGTCACATAATATCGCTGTCAGGGTCAGTCAGGGCTCGAGAGTTCCAGAATAGAGCTAGTATAGTTCTTATCAATCAATATCAATAATCAGTAAAGAATTAACTGATTATCGCCCTGGATTCATCAAAGTTTCCAAAGCTGGTTATTTTGTAACTAAAAGCTAAAAAAAACACAGGTTCAGTTAAACTGTTTGTCCTGAATTACATTGTGTAAAATGTATTTGCCTATTTTTTATTAGTTTACAGCACAGCTGAAAATAAAAACAAATTTAGTCAAGATTTGAAAAGTGTCCTTTTCCTGTTTTTCTTCTGTTTTACAAAACCCCTTTTCGCCAGACTATTTAGTAATATGGTTAAAAACAATATTCCCCTCCATTTGGAAATTGTATCATCTAAGCACTCTGACTCCAGTAGAACTAAAAATAATGTGGTCATTTTGTGCCTCTGTGGTTTGGAGTTTACTTGCTTGGTTTGGATGTTGTTGGATGGGCCTTAAGCGTCCTCAAAGATCAACAGACTTCTTGGGGAACACACGCTATAGAATCGTGAGCAAATTCGTAAAGCGATGAGACTTTGAACTAAACCACCCCGATCGGAAAAGTAGAGAAGTATTGCCATAAACTTATGTCTGAAGTATTTATTTTCATCTGCACTGGAAAGGATAAATATTCTGTATATACTCAAGAAATGACATTACCATTGACTTGCTGTTGAGCCCAGACCATCTGAAGAGGCGTGAAGCTCGATTTGAATGCTTCTTTGTAAACAACATTCCTTTTCTTTTCTTTTTTTTTTTTTTACAAAAAAGCAAGGTCCTGAGGTGGAGGCAGAGATGAGTGTCTGGGCTTTGGCTTCTTAGCGCATGCCTCTGGGTCTGCGTCACTGACCCACGTTCACCGTGACCTCCGGTCAACGGGCCCAACTCCTCCCGTCAATCATTAATATAACAACAGTGTGAGCACTGTACCAACTGCGTTTGGTTTTTTTGCATTCATGGAGTGTTGGTTTGGTGTTAAACATGTCGCTACATATCAGTCACCCACAGTACTATTTTTATTCTGTGAGTTGTCAGCATTCTTCTTCAGAAATGTTGTTTTGGTAATGATCGTTTACAGATGGTTGTCTCGCTGTAGAGTTTAACCAGACTAACTGTCATTCAACCAGAAGACAGGAGAACACTAACCTCCAGCCCAGTTTGAGATGTTAGCAGCCTTCAACTTTACCGGTTTACCACTTACCTTGATATGAGGTGTAGAGCGAAGTCAAGAGAAGGAGCCAACTGTATGGGAGAAGAGTCATAATAGGCGGCATGTACCAAGCATCCGAAACTAAGTCTGCATCCACTGCGCCCTCACCCTTAACTAGCCTGGCGACAGTCCAGACTGGGGAGGTAAAGCTCGAGCCCAGTGGCCTTGTCTCAAAGTCTGACACAAAACCCCTGCACCCCCTCGGGAAAAGATGGCAACAGCTAATTTCTTCCATAGCTTATTCCTTTACTGTAATTCCATGTGCAGCATTTGGGTAGGCCAGAGATGGAGATGAATTGAGGCTCATTATATGTGGCAGAGGCTCAATGAGTTGGAGGAAACCTACAACAGTAATGGAACATTTCACAAAATTGTGCATGATAAAATGAATTATTACTTTATGTATTTATTCATCTACAAACTTAAGTTCAATTTATTTTTATGTAGTGCATTTCACAACAGAGTTGGCCCAAGGCGCTGCACATGGGTGTGTCGTGGCACCTTACAACATCATTAAGACAGAATAATATAGAGTAATCTACAAACCACAGGACCTAAAAAGTGCTTTCCACGAAAGTATACAAACAGTATCCATAAAAACTAAATTACTGCAGACCATTTAATATACAGGTATTAAGTAAAGAAAGCAGGATTATCTGAAAAATGAGATACCGCGGACAATGACCTTTCTTGAAGTGATTCCTTTTCTGCTGTAGATTGCACTGTTGTTCACCGTCCTCTGCCTAAGGTGTATGAAGCAGGTTGTATAGGAATGCCTGATCTGGGCTCTTCTTCGTCACTCATTTTTCAGTAGATTAACCTCTGCACCTGAACACCTAACCAAGACCAGCAGTGTGGCTGCATCCACACCCCAGCCAGCACAACACGTGTTTCATGTTTCTCAGCCAGTTATGACCCAGCAGTGAACATTTATGCAGGGCATCTGTCAGGCATCTCCCTGTTTAATGCTGTTGCCAAATCAATGGAGAGAGTAATACTGAGGCTGAGAGACTCTGTAGAATAATAGAAGGGTAATTTGCAATAGTGTCCCAAACTTGATGAACTCCCTGGATTTTTCCTAAGCCTGTTAAATGTATGTGACCATATAAATGTAAAATGTTTAGAAGCCTAGAATTAAACAATCCACAATATTTTCTAATAAATTTAATATACTGTATATTAATTTTTTTGTACTTAATGTAAATACTAAATAGGGTAGGAATGTAATTTTTGAATCAGCTTTGGTTTGACAGACAGCAAGAAACAGACATTATCCATCTTAAAAAGACTTGGAAGTAAACTATTTTCTACGGGGCTTGTCTCTAAAAGTCATCGAATTAAGAAGTGTTGCTTAGAAGGTCTGTTGAGAAGATGATTTTGAGTCAATAGCTGGATGATGAGAGCTGGCAGCCTTGTTACTTGGATTTACGGAGAAAAAGGCGAATCAGCACCCTGCCTTTGGACTACAGGCTACAGTACATAAGGAAGAAGATCTGAGTTTTCACTGTTAATCACATTATACTCAAGCAATGAAACAATGCCAAGAGCAGCAATACAATATAGCAGTCATTGTCACTTTTACTTCTTGTAGACAATATCAGCTGTGTTTTCTCAGGGAAATGACAGATGGCTGAATGTAAACTTCCAGAATTATAAAATCTAAATTTTTTTTTAGATTTATTGTGTAAAACATGACAATTCAAAGCAAACAGGTTCACACTGAAGAAAAACCTAGACATTGTAGAGTGTAAAGGTGGTGATCATCTACAGACTTTGCAAAATGCCCAGCAGAAAACCTGTGTTATAAAGCTGATGTACATTATAAGTGACAACCAAGGAAGCAATCCTTAGGTCAAATTACTCGGCCTAGTCAAATGATTACGGTAAGCAGCCATAGATACTGTACACCTTGCTGATCTTTAAAGTCAACCAGGATAAGTGTGTCTTCCAGAAGAGTCTCATCTACTTCCAGACATTCCGGACTCATTTCCAAACTCAGGCTGTTTGGGTCTCCTCTTGACTGGACTGTTTCACTTGTACAATTCAGATTATATGTTTTGCTCAAGGGTACAGTAATAGAGCATCTTCTGTGACACAAACCAGCAAACATCATGTTAGGAATGTCCCTTATTTTCATACTGCCTGCTATTTTGGATAAAGTGTTTTCTCTAGTCTTGGTGTAGACAAATTGTTATCAAAGTAAACATTTGCCTGTCAGTACCTAAACAGGTGTAGGGTCTTCCGGCTTAATCGCTGAGTTAATTTGGTCAAATATTTTGATGAAGAACAATGTTTTTGTAGAAAGAATGCTTTGTTGACCAGAACCTGGGTACCTAGAAGCATTTTGAAATTTCTCTAATGTAGTCACCAGTTATTTCCCCATTGCCCATAATGGCCTGAATGTTTTGGCAGGGCTCAGCTTATGGAATTAATATTATAGTCCTGCATTGGGCAAAGAAGACTTGATTTATCCATTTGATGTGCATCACTGGATTCTTATTAGGAGGGAATTGAGAGGAAGAGACTCCTAAGTTGCTCAGCCAGAGAAATTGCTCTTCCTAAATGCATCCTAGGGTAACAGCCTAAGCTGTGGTCCAAAAGCTATATTCTTTGGCAGCCGTCCACCAGTTTCACACAGACAGGCCACAATTGACGTCCTCTGTGGAAGCTGTTGAGTCAGTCAGGATGTTTCTGTTGGATACACCAGCAGGCTTCCCGTTGTCAGTCCTGATGGACCCACTGTGTTTAAAACTTTACTCTCCAAGACATTGTTGAGTGAAGAAAACCATTTGGGCTGGCAGGAAATACACTATACCGAGATGTTTACCTTTGTGTCGCCCCAAAAAAGGCAATGAACTGTTAATTTAACCTGGTTTCTTTATAACTGGCTCAATCTCAGCCAATCAGGTTTTCATCCTTTGAGACAATGGTCTTAATTGGTTCTAGCAGGGAGCGTTTACATTTATCTAACACCTTTGATCCAAACTGACTTATAGTTTATATGTGCTCCCTGGGATTTGGGCCCACAACCTTTGTGTTGTTAGCGTAATGCTCTAATTGTTGAGCTACAGAAGGTATAGCATGAGGGCTTCTTGGTAACTAGAAAATAGAATCCAGGGCTTATTAAATCAGTACATGTGAGCAACCAGGAATGGGGAGGAAGGCATGAATTTGGCTGAACACATACTGTACACACACTGACACATACGCCCAATTTTACAGACAAAGGCTGAAACCTTTCCACATCTCGTTTTTTGGTGTTGTCTTTTATTTCATGTCATTTCACCTTCAGGAGCAAAAGGATCCAAGATAAACACAGACTTAAAATATCATTTCATATGAGTGTGTTTTTCAGGGATACATTGTTGGTACTACTACACCATGTCTAACCATGTCAAGAAAACGTCCATTGAAAGTCACCAAAACCACAAAATGCTTAATTTGATCCACTCTTCTGTCCTGCCAAATGGAGTTATTCAGGAGTTATGCTTCATACCGAGACCTGTTTCAGCAATCTGCAAATGATGGGTGGGATAAGGCACTCATAAACCAAAGGTGTACTACTGAAAAGATATTGCAAGTAAATGACTAGGCCATCACCTGGAGAGTGTGTGTAGGCTTGATGTGCTGTTCCGTATTCTTCATGTACATATCGGTACACCAGGGCACCCTGCAGGTCATTTTCTGGGTGCATTACAGTTCTTATACGTAGGAATGTACTTACAAAAAAGGGTGGGCATCCTCAGAGGAAAAAAGTAAATGTACCAGGCATGGAAAAGGGATATCAAATGACAATTTCCTCTCTCTCTCTCTCTCTCTTTCGTCTTCCTTCTTCAGCGTAGCTTTGGAAAATTTGCTGGAGTTTATTTGTAGTTCGAACCAGTGGAGGAAAGAGCTTTTTTGAATGGGTTTGTGTAAGTGCTTCCAGCCTTTGAAATTTTCCATGCCTTCCTCTCTTTTGTGGTGGGATCTGCAGCACAGTGACAGTGAGTTTTCAGAAATGCTGTGATAACTTGCAGTGTATTTACGTTTGCTTATGGGCTGAGCATTCTCCACTGGCTGCATTAGCCAAACCCATATTCTCTTTGGTCCCTCCAGGGATGAGACCAGCAGCCATGAAGGACAGGTGAATTAATAAAAAAATATATTATATGATAGTGAGGAATCCTTGTATAAGTCCTCCCCTAAAATGCTGTTTTGTGTAGTACATTAGGTAGTCGTGACACTTATATAGCTTGGTATTAATTGTGGTGATTTATGTCTGTTTCATGCAGCTGTCCCTTTTATGCAAATAATACCTTCCTTGGTTTGATCAGGTGATGCTTTCACAGTCCTAGAAAGTAGATAGAAAGGCTATAGAGGAAAATAAAACCTACAAAAACACCTTGATAACTGTAATGCAAGATGCCTTTCAAAGGAGCATTGAGTCAATCTGAATAATAGGAAATGGTTAAGCATGTGCTTGCCTGTCAGCCTGTACTCACACACGTGCGCGCACACGCACCATGAGGTGGGAAAGTAATTAAGATTTTGTTGAAAGAGAGATTTATAGACCCTGGCCTACTCTCCATATAAGGACGGTCTGCACAGGAAGACACAGGCCTGTACAGTAGATGTCCCAGCAGTGGTAATTACTGTATTATTAAAGCCATTTCCACAGTGCAAAAGGGAGGGTGAAAGGGGGTGAGAGGAGTATGTGGGAGCAGCGTCTGTCCTGGCGTGACCTCTGAGTAGCTAATCATCTACAGGCATGAAGCCGGGGGTGGCGAGGTCAGCTTCTGAGGAAGAGCATGTCGACCGATACCTAGTGAAAACTCACACCAATCACAATGTCCATCCTGTCCCCCACTCCAGCTTCCCTCCAAGTGCTTTGGCAAAGACGGCTGAATAACCAATTGTAATAAATGTCAGCTCTTGCCAACCCTGTTAGAGAAGAAACTGTCAAAACTTCCTACCAGACCAATGAAAACAGCATGGACTCAAAAATTATGTATATATGATATGAGTTGCATATTCTATAAAATGAATCTTTCTGTTTCCCCAAGCCTGTTGTGATTGTATTTCTAGATTCCTTTAGGGACCTGGAAGAACTTGTAAATCTTCAGATACCAGGATGAGCACCTCAACATTTCTTTCTCCATCTTCATACTCTCCTGCTAAGGATTCACCCCTCCCAGCCTCAATCACAGGGTCACCCCCACCCAGGCTCGAACTTTACCCAGGGCTGAGTGGCAGCTGATTAGGTGTCAGAACTGCGCTTTCTGCTCATTTTATGTGCTTCTTATAAAGGTTCTTGTGCCCTTCTGCAGAGCTATTGATGGGCTGCCCATCAAAGCAGCCGCAGACAGAGATGGATGAGGGTCTATAAATAGGACCAGCATGATTTGGAAAAAAGGAAGTGTCTTTCTGCTGGACTCATTTTCTTTTTAAATGAGGCTGACATCATGGATTCTGCAGCAGTGTTGTACATAACATGTCTGAGTAGTCCAGTCTGATTAGCAACACCAGTTGATCATGCAAAATACATCAACATGTAGAAGATGCTTACATTGAGGCATAGATAATGGTACAGAAAGTCTGAATTTGGAAGATAGAATGCTGTCTGTCTTTCCATGGCTGCTGGCGATACAGCTTATGGCTTGTGGTCGGTTTTTTAGGATGGAGATGTGTTGAACCAATACCAACTTCATCCATCCATCCATTTTCCATACCCGCTTGTCCTGTGCATGGCTGCGGGGGTCTGGAGCCCATTCTGTGAGCTACAGGCATGAGACAAGGAATATCACAGGATAGGGCACCAACCCATTGCAGCCAACACCAACTTCTCATTGTTTTTCTAACAAAGCAGCCACACCTGTTTTTATGCTCGCAGTACTAGGGTTCATTGTTGCAGAAAGCATCTAATGTCCTCCTCTAAGCAATAACTTAGAGCATTAGTAAGGTAAGGCGAGGCTCCACCCAGTCATTTAGAACATTCCTGAGAGAGAGAGCAATGAGATCCCCCCCTACCCTGGACAGATAATTCAGGAGGATGCAAGTGCATGGTCATTATCTCCCTCTTTAGTATACCCACTGTGACCCCCACAGTCCTAACAAGGGATTGGAATGAGATTGATGTTGGTGCTATCAGGCTGTCTACTCTGTCAGCAGTATCACAAAAGGAACCTCAGAGTGGGACACGAACTGGCCCCCAAAACACAGGCGACGGACCCTGCAGCTGTGTGAATGACCATCCCCAGGTCCACCTGTGATAACAACAGAGCTTCACACCCCCTCCCAGCCGCCACCCCCTCTCCTCTGGTGCCTTTTCATGCTGTAACTGGGAGTTGTCCCAGGGACAGTGCTGCTCAAGGTTTGAGCCACATGTGCCCTTCTGGGATGGAAATTAGGACCCAAAATATACCCAACTGTGACTTTTTAAATCTCCATCATAATGTTTGCTTAATAACAAAAAGCTGCTTAAATTAGGTGAAAATTGCAAGGCTTGCTTGTCTAAAGGTCTTAAACCCCATTTTCATTAGTGAACAAAGGGCCTTGCTTCTGACCGCTGGTACCCTAAATACAGTAGCTCTGAACCATGTGTTTGTTCAGGCTGACGGACAGGTAAGCGGACAGATGTATTTATTGATGTCAGATGTGCAGACGGCTCCAGAACTTGGCAGTGCCTCTGTCTTTAATAGCCACCCAGTGTTTCAAACAAACATATTTATAAATATTTTGGGAGTCGTATCTTGCCTGGTCCACATAACTCATAACTTTGCCTTGAAGTCATTGTAGCTCATTATATTGATTGATAGGCAACTCTGGGAGTCATATGATATATATATATATATATTATATATATATATATATATGATATATGATATATATATATAACTCTGGGCCCATATATATATATATGCATTGTGTATATATGAAATCACGGAGCGAGCAGACTGGAAAGCTTAGATTTTGCATCTTGAGAGAGAATAGAATGTATTATTCCTGATGTTTATTAGACATTATTTGTTGTGCACAGGTAGGTGATTGGGTAATGCATTCCAGTATTCATATTGCTTCACTGCAGAGAAACAAAAATAATAATAAAAACAATAAAATGGCTCAATATCAGCTAGACTTACTGAAGATAATGTGATAGGAGCCTTCACAGATGCAGGAGTGTTAAGGAGCCACACACACAGTTTTCCAAAACCGTAAATTTTATGGATAATTTCTGATGTTGTTACAAATTTATGCCCCCCAACTAAGCACAGCAGCTGCAGATGATTACCGGCCTTCCTGCCATCACCGTCCAGCACCCCCCACTTGTCTCCCTCTTTCTGTTTTTGTACACTGGCTTCCAGTCCCCCTGGGTGCTCAGATCTCAGGTGCTGGGAGTTTGGGCAAAGAGGACCACAAGAGCAGGGTGAAGGTGTGGGGTTATAATGCAGATATGTCAGTCTACCTCTCTGCAGACATGTCTACTCCTGCTTGGTTTTTTGTTCTGCGAGTAGAATACATACCTGTAGGAGCCCCTCCAGATGCAGGGAGAGCACTGCCCCTTCACTCTATCGCCTTGGCTTTGCTCATGCCAGACTGGCTCATTAGCTAAACATTTCCTGTTCCATGCGTGGGTGAGACATTGCGTGTTCCACTGGAAGTCCAGTCGTTGCGGGCACAGAATATATCGTAACAGTATAATATCTATCTCATTCCAAGTACCTGCAATATTTTCCATTTTGCTAATATTTTCCATGACTTTTTTCACACAACAGTTTCTTCCAAGTCTGACCATAATTCTATCATAGATTGCTTAATTTGTTTTTCTTGAGAATTATTAATTATACGGATAAGAATAGTGAACCAAATTAGAAGGAATCCATCATAATATGTTTCTACTTATTCCATTTTACCTTCCAAACACTGTAATAATGACATCATCATAAAACTGTAAGCATGTAAAAGTATGATGTAATGATGCATTGTCTTCATACTGTGGCGGTAAATGATTTATAATGAAATGTGATACGTAGATGTGTTTCATGTCATGTGGAACTGTTTGTCGGCATGGAACAACAATAAAGTTTGTGAAATTGAACTAACTTGTTGATCCCTCCACCCCCCTTTAGAGGGGCATCTTGGCCAGCCTGAGGACTACTTTTTTTAAACATTGTTGACATCATTCTTCATGTACGGTGTCATCACATTGCTCTCTGCTCTGCAGAAGGTTCAAAGATCCTAGAATGATATCTAACCAGCACTTATATCGGGCCCAAGTCCAGCATCCGAGACCAGCTGTACATATGATATCTATGTGACATTATTTGTGAGGTTCCCCAAGGGTAAAAGACAACAAACCCTGTATGTTTCACACAATGTGAAATCTGTTCACACGGTGGACCTGCTGTTTCTTCTGCTTTCTAGAGCCAGAGGGACCCTAGTCCAGTCATGCTCGCTAATCAGCCTGAAACAGCAGCTGCTTTGAGCACAAAAAGAAATTGTGAATCTCAGTTTCTGATGGGGCTAGAGCATTCCTCTGCTAGTTACTGAGAAGACAAAACGATGGTTCATTTCAGACTGCCTATGTGTTCTGTGTCATTTTGGACGTAGACCCGCCCCTCAGGTACGCATCAACTGTCCCCACTTCCAGCTTAATGTCTCCCCTTACTGTCCTCCCTTCATGGTGTCTTAGCTACACTTAGCTTGGCTGCAGAAGGAGGTAGGGCACATATTAACAACATCACACTCAGCTTTCTGCAACTGGGACAGTGAATAGCTTGTCTGGAGCCAGTTTGTGAGACGCAGTCACTGCCTTTGATGTGGATGTAGGTGGGCGACAGAAAGGTTGAATTTGCCGTAAACAATTTGGAATCTAATAACAACCTCAATATCACTTTGTTGCCATAGACCACAGGGTGTCTCAGAACAGGGCAGCCTCCAGGAGGGATCTGAGCAGTCCTTTTCCATTCCACCCCCCACCACAAGCCTCCTGCAAAGTCATTAGCCACTAAATAGCCCACACTTGGGGTAGAGCCTGAGCTCCAAGATGACGTGAGGACCTTACCTTTTCAGAAATTGTTTATTGTTTGATCAAGACACTGAGCAAGGTGAGGAGTCATTGAGGTAAATCCAAGTTTGACGTGTAATAAGGCTGTAGTTTGCTGGTCCTGTTTGTAAATGAAGAATTTACCTCTGCACTTTCAACTCTTGACTAGACAGTAAATCTCACACAGCAGAAAAAAAGTGGCACTGGACTGTGGGTCAGGCAAACTAATCCTCTCGTTAGGCTACGCTTGTCTGGTCGTTTTTCTTGTTAGGCTACAGACAATCATCTTGGCCAGAGAAAACGTTGGTGTGTTATGGGGGGGTGGGAGGGGGGGCACTGTAATTGATTCCTTGCTTTCCGTTTTGGCAGAAGAGTGGTTTTGCAGTAATTAAGTTTCATTCTCAGTTTTATTCTACAAAATAAATTTGGGTCTCTGTCTTGCGGGGCAGGGAGCCAAACTGGCCAATCAGTTTACGTCTCACTTTTCAAGCCGCAAAATAGGAAGTGGCACCTTTAAATGAGAAATATGTAAGTATAGCTTGCAGGAAAATGACCCCATATAGCATTGATATTCTTACTATAGCTAGTTATTTTAGGTGAAGTTAATATTAGCTACTTTTATTTTCTGAAAGCTTGCTACTTTCAACCTCTGAGCTCTCATTATTATTGTGCGTTTTTTGGCAGTGAAAGCACCTAGAAGCGAATATTTAAACGGTGCAGTCACTACACGAATTCAAAAAACACCAGATGAAAATGAACACAAATATTTCTTATAATAATAATAGACTGTGAGGCTGGCTTACTCGTTTGTGTTTTTTTTATTATTCGTTTCTGCTTTTAGCAAGGCAGTGTCACGAAATATTAGGTTATGTCGAGGGTGTTGAGTTCCCTTCATTTTGCCGTTGTGTTATTTTAAAAATGTGGAAAGAGGAAGCTGATACAAGGTGCAGAACTTGCATATATACATACACATGTATTAAAAAAGATTTCTATAAAGGTCATATTTGTATGCTATACATAAATGAGCATACCCAAGATGCCATGTGATCCATATCTCGCTGATTGCCCATTGGACAGGACGCTTACCCTTGAGTATGTGCATCTGTGCATAATGAGATTCACTCACGTCACATTAGCCAATCCAGACGTGCAAATGGTGAGGCTCTTAGGGATCAGGGGGCGGGGCAGCCTCTGTGCACTGCTCCTGCACGTTTCATCTCCTGCCTGATACCAAGAGGCGTCTGGACCCAGTTTTTATGGTCTGCAGTCAGTGTGGCCCGGTGCTGGTCAGCCCGAGAGTTAAAATGAACCTCTGGTGACCCTCAGAGGCCCCACCCTGTAGTGGCAGTCAGCCATCTCTGCCCCAGGCATTGGCCTCAGGCTTAGGTGGGCGTGTGGCCGAGCAGAGGGACTGTAGCTTTGGTTCCATCTAAACCAAACCACGCCCCTCCATCAACCTCCATTCTTGAGAAAGGGAATATAAGTTTTCTTTTTTTCATACAACGTGTAAAGCGCAAAAAACATTACCACTACAGTAATGCAAAATCATCTGTGTTATTGAAGTTACTGCTGCTACTTCATCCTCCAGTCCTGGCCAGCCAGCACTTCCCATGAGCTGGGGAATGTGACGAACGTGCAGCAGTGGCCTGGGAAACAGACACGCCACAGAGAGAGGGAGAGCAGTCATTCTGTTTTTTTTCCAACTTTCTTGCTTTCTTTTCTTGTCAGAGAGCAAACCAAAGCCACTCGGAGCAGCGGCAGTTTTCTGGGCTGCCTCCAGCGAGAGCAGCACTTGCGGTTTCTCCTTGCATGAAGTGGAGCTGTTCCACATTCTCGTGGGTGAGCTTAACGAGCATTTGGCCAGGATGGACCGGGGTGGCGGACGGACTGAGGCAGCAAGGATGGGGGGGGGGCCAAGGGACGCTGGGGTTAAAGATGGGGCACCACTGTGGAGAGGTTGAAGGAGGAGAGATGATTCTAGAGGGAGAATAGAAGAATAGAGCATTTCTTTACACAGATCCGTGTGGGGGTTCGTAATGAGCTGCCCAGCAGAGGGCTGGTCATCACAGCCAGTCCAATCGATGTCACCTTCTCACATTCCTTGTGTTTAAGCATTTTTTTCTGGCTGAGACATGATAGGCTTACGACAGCGAGACACTAACCTTCAAAAAGGACGCAGCTATGCATTTTTATCTAAATTAAGTTGAATTTTCTGTCGCTACATCAGTCTTCTCTTGCTAACCAGCATCCCTGGAAGCTAGATGTTTGTATATCCTTCCATATAAGTGGCACCGGTTGAATTTTAATGCTTTTTTGTGTCCCCAATATAAAATGGCTCTTCTTAAAATGGCTCTTCTCGTGACATTTTGCATTATGTAATATGTAGTAGGTTTTCATAGCATAAAGGCTGTCAGATGAACAGTCCTTCGGCTTATACATCTCAGCCTTACCAGGGAGTGAGAGAAAGGGAGATTGGGGAAGAAAAGGTGTGAAAATGAAGCAGGAGTGGATCATGGTGGCCTTGAGGCCCAAGAGCTGTTTATGGTCAGACCCCACGACCCGCCACAGAAAAAACAACCCCCCCCCCAAAGCACCAAGGGCCTCGACATCCTGCAGGGGAGCCAGGAATGCAATTTTCCATTCACTTTTTCACCTTAGTTCTAACAATAATCAAAAGGGCAGCCGAAAGAAGAGCAAGTGATCTATCTACCAGCCTCTCTGATCTCAGAGGGCCCTGCTGGGAGGATCTCAGATTCCCTATGTTATTCAAGCAGGAAGAGTACATCCTCAGTTAAGTGAGTTATTCATAATAAATACTTCTTAGTACTTGGACCAGACTGGCATTTGTGTGCTTGCCAATCTATGAGTAACAATAGAAGAGTCAATTAGCCATATTTTAACTGGGAGGTTATCACTTGGGCACCAGGTACGTTTGTGGGTTCAGCATGAGCGACAAAGCCATCATTGTTCGGGGAAATATTCATTTGCACGGGTCATTGCCTTGGAGACCAACATCAGCTGCCCAGCAAACAATCGCTACCGTGAGTCGTCAAGGCAGTAGCCGTCTGGGTCGCAACTGGCGCCGTCTGCAGCTGCCTGTCCTGTGTCGTTCTGATGGACGTCATGGAGGATGAAAGTAAGAGGGGGCCATGTTTTCAGAGAGCTCCAACCTGGGAGGGGTGGGATCCACAATGTTTGGTGGCAGCAATACATTGGGCACCATGTCAGCGGGTTTTGTAACCCAGAACCCAGTTTGGATCTCTGAGGGGACATGCAGGAGCCTAGGGCAGTTGGAATGAAACTTTTAATTTGGCCCCTGTTCAAGGAAGATGTGTGATAATTATTGCTGTTAACACCGTATGTATCTACCTCTGACGTCCAGCTGACGTCCAGAGAAGAGGTGCTGCTATTGTTGTAATAGTTGTTGTTGTCGTTACTATCACTACTGAAGAAATAGTTTTCGTTATTTTGTTTTTACTCGTGCTCGCGCGTTGGCGGCATAGATGTTAAATTTCCATGCCAATAAAGAACGCCGAATGGAATTGAATTTGAATTGCTGCAGATGCTTTTCAAAAAACAGAAATAAAAAATATGAAAATGAAAACAAAATGTGCAGTGACACGTCGGGGTGCAGTGGGGAAGACAGGTCTAGGTTTGCGTGCGCCGGGCGGCGTGTGAACGGGACGGAGGCATGTTGGCGCCATATGGTCGCTCTGCACACACCACATGCTAATGAGCTGACGCTACTTGGGCCAGATAAACATTTAACTGGGATTACTGGTATCTGCTCAGCCGTTCCACATGCAGCCTATGAAAACTACCAGCTGTGATTTCACTTCCTGTGCTCTGCCATACCAGTGCATGCTTCACCTGTGTTTTTGAGGGTGATCTTCTGGTCAACTGCATGTCCCTTCCCTCATTCTTCTTTCAACCCTCCCTTCTTTCTCCACTTCCACCACTCCTTTAGCTTCTCTTTCTTCCATCACTTATTTTCTGCCTATATTTCTTTTCTTTTCTCGCTTCTGTCACAAAGTTTCTACTTCTTCCTTTCCTCTTTATTTCTTTTGACTTCCTCTCTCTCTGACTGCCCATCTAATCAATCAGTGGATGCTAAACAGAGGCAGATTTTCTGGTTACATATTTTGACAGATATTGTATTTTGACTTTCCCTCATTCGTTCTTGGTAGCCTTTTGTAGCTTTCCTGAGGTTGCCCCCCCTTGGGGTTTGTGAGGCGAGCTCTGATTCGGCAGGCTTCTTTGTCTGGTGTGAAAGTTTTCTCATTGTCAAGCGCCCTGTGCAGCCACAGACCATGTGGTCGCTCATCAGATCCAGATGCCTTGTGCACGGACACACACATATATTCTCACAGACACACACACACGCTGCGTGTCACAGGTCCAATTTTTCCATCGCATGAGGCAGGCCTCACCGAGGCCTCAGATGACGCCGATCCAAAACCTCGACCATTGCTGAGAACCCGGGTATGTCACGGGACCCGGAATTCCAGAAGTCTCCGTGACGCAGCCAGCCTCATGCCTGGCCCAGGTCAGGCCAGTCCAAAACAAAAACACTCAGCATCGCATCTGACGTCCCGTTGCTCCAGCAGAGGCTACATGTCTGTGAGACCAGCCTGCGAAGAAGACAACTGTGTGTGGAAGTTAAAACTCGAATGATCAAACAGCACTTTTCCCTACAACATATTAAATACAGGACTGTGATCCCTCTCTGTGTTCAGCTCTGCGAGTTCCATACTGCACCGGCTCAGTGTGCGTCAGTGGAAAGTGTTCAAAATGTTCAGCTGGGAATTAGTTAACCGTACACACTAATTACACGCTGCGCTGCGCGTAAAAAAACCTGAGAGCCTCTCTAAAAACACATTTCGTGGAGGTAAAAATAGATCGAATATATTTAGACTGTATAATTTTTTCCAGGTACTGGTAGCTCCTGTACGTGCGCAGCCTAATTCTGGTCTTTCTCAGGTTTTAGGGGAGGGGAAAGGGTGTGGTGGAGGTGAGAGCGTGGGGGGGGGGGGGGGGGAGTGATTTTCCTTCCATAATCAGAGCACAATTGAAAAGGCAGCTCT
>JAODKC010000045.1:3271068-3281288 GCA_026777985.1 Mormyrops attenuatus | reverse complement strand
CCCCCGCCCCCCCCCCCCCCCCCCCCCCCCCCCCCCCCCCCCCCCCCCCCCCAGTGAGGGTCCGTCCATACTCAGAGCACAATTGCAAAGGCAGCTCTACTGTAGGAGGGAATTTCATGTGCCTTCCGATTACGGCTGGAGTACGCTGAGTATGGGAGTGAAACCTACGAGGACTCCCCAAACCTGAATGCTTTGACTTCAGGCTGGTTTGTTGAAATAGCCACAGAGCACAAGGATACCAGGAGAACCACACTGAGGTTAGGAACATCCTGTTGCATCACATACGGTGTGTCCCTCATATGACCCCCCCCCCCCCGGTCTCCGTTTGGTGGTCAGACTCTACCTCATCCTGGGGACGACTGAACCATACTATTGGCTTTCACATAACAAGGTCAGGAATGGGAGCAAACAGCAGAATTCATAATGTGCCCCAGAAACTGGCGATAGTGAGAGCTACCACAAAAGCAAACCGAGTAGCTTTGCTGCATTATTTCCTTTTGCTTTTACTGTATGGTTTCAGTAAGTCACTTTGTTATAATTAGGACTGTTCTAGATGCAGTGCGGGGGGAAGGAGAGAGAGGGACGTCAATGAGAGCAGCCAGTTCAGCTGGGCATATGAAGGGAAGTGCTTGGCGAAAGGACATTCACTAAAATATTGTTGGGAAGCCAGGGATTCATGCTGTGGCTTTGCTGGACAGGGCTGCTCCATCTTTATACAAATTCTGAGGTGGATGTGTTTGTGAATGCTCTCCAACTAAGCCTATAATCTGAATGAAGCCTTCATGCAGACAACATGATGTTATTACTTACTGATGTCGCTATGAGACAACGTGCCAGCATTCTCATTCATAAATTCATTCATGGTGAATTGTTGGTATCATCAGCTTGTAAAATACATGTTGTGCACCTCACTAGCAACGAAACATGGTCTAGACGGTAGGATAAGGTATCGTGAAGTACAGCTGGCCAAATGGCTGTTTTACACTATCGCCCCCTAGAGTGGGCAAATGAGATTACAGTCAGCTCGCATCTGAACCACTAACCGATGGACAAGGTTTGATGTAGGAATTGTTTCACAATGCCTTCGTCACAAAATGTGTGTTATGTCAGCTGCTCTAAGCCACATACTCCCCCCTTCCCTGCTCTACAGCAACACTGCCCCCTCCCATCCCACTCCCAGGGACACAGCTCTCCGAGGACACTGCTGAAAACTCCAAAACAAGAAAACAAGGATTGTCTATAATACGTGTGCATTTTCAGGCTGTCAGAAGTAAATGCTGATAATTAAGCCCATAACAAAGTGTTATGGTATGTCTCTGTTTGTTCCTGGACAGTACTCCTTCATATACTGCTGTACACCCTTGTGTCTGGATTTGGGATCTGGCGGATTAATAAAAATTGTATGGGAATAACCCAGGATGGGGCGCCAATCCATCGCAGGGCACACACACCATTCATACCTATGAGAAATTTGGCGACTCCAATTAACCTGTGGGGGGAAACCAGGGAACCCGGAGGAAACCCCACGACAACACGGGGACGCACCCAACCCTCAGAGCATTCACCTGGAACACACATGGAAGGCTGAAGCACAGACATAGCACCCAGCTCTAACCCCACCCGAGCAGGCCTGCCAGTCTGTGGGCACAGTGCCTCCTCTGTCCATCCACTTAGTCTCACCATCCAGCTCTAACCCCACCCGAGCAGGCCTGCCAGTCTGTGGGCACAGTGCCTCCTCTGTCCATCCGCCCAGCTCTAACCCCACCCGAGCAGGTCTGCCAGTCTGTGGGCACAGTGCCTCCTCTGTCCATCCACTCAGTCATACCACCCAGCCCTAACCCCACCTGAGCAGGCCTGCCAGTCTGTGGCCACAGTGCCTCCTCTGTCCATCCACCCAGCTCTAACCCCACCCGAGCAGGTCTGCCTGTCTGTGGGCACAGTGCCTCCTCTTGTCCATCCACTCAGTCATACCACCCAGCCATAACCCCACCTGAGCAGGGCTGCCAGTCTGTGGGCACAGTGCCTCCTCTGTCCATCCACTCAGTCACACCACCCAGCTCTAACCTCACCCAAGCAGGCCTGCCAGTCTGTGGGCACAGTGCCTCCTCTGTTGATCCACCCAGCTCTAACCCCACCTGAGCAGGCCTGCCAGTCTGTGGGCACAGTGCCTCCTCTGTCCATCCACTCAGTCACACCACCCAGCTCTAACCCCACCCAAGCAGGCCTGCCAGTCTGTGGGCACAGTGCCTCCTCTGTTGATCTACTCAGTCATACTCTCTGTACTCTCTGCCTTGTTGGCTGCGCAGATCAGCAGGGCCCAGGCCACTGCATGCATGTCTGCATGACAACTTTTTTCAGTTAATTAGCATGGGGGTGTAGTGTGTAAAACCCTGTCTCTGTTGTAGGCATCATTATCAGTTCATCTAATACCACCACCCGCTTATATCGCCTCCCAGAAGTTCACTGCATGTCCTGTATTTCATAGGGTTCTACAATGAGCATTTCTGCCTGTCTAGCCCACACATTTCTTCAGAGCAGTTCACATGCATGCAGCTGGGTATTCTATCAGAGGGTTCGCCTTCAGGTTGCCAGTTCTTGTCCTTATCCACCACGCTGCTTGCAGGTTGTGTGCTAGCGTGACTGTGGGATGAGATGAAGATTTTAGCATGTGTATCTGTGGAAGGGGGGGGCAGCGAATGACTATTGATAGGGCTGCAACCCATCAAGAAAACCTGGCACTGATCTTCTGCTCCACAGCATTACAGAACAGCCCAACCACCTGACTAAGAGTATTATCGGAAAAATACTTAATGCATGTCTGAGCACTGGAAATAATTCTTGGAATTTTCTTTCTTGTTTTTTTTTTTTTTAATTGTGGTTCAAGTATTACTTTTCCACCAAAACATCCAGCATTGACAAGGTTGGATGGGCCTTGAATGGAAATGTATATTTTTGTTTTCCCCGGCTGATTCCAGTGCCACCAAAAAGCCGTAATTTTTTAAAAATGTTTGAAAGTCTGACTTCCCTCATGAGCTGCTGTGGCGCACTTTCAGTACAGGTGAAGTCAGGCATGTACCTGTGTGTGTACAGTTGCATTGGCCTGTATGTGTGTGCGTGCGTGTGTGTGTGTGTGGCATGGCCTTACGTGCAGGTTGTCATGGAGGGTATTAGGTTTCGCCTGTGCTCATTCGACGGCTGGGGCCATGTGTATAAACAGAACGAAAATGAGTTTTTCTTGAGTTACACAGAGCTTTCTAGTAAAAAAAAAAATAATAATAACAACTGGGCCACCTACACTGAATCTGTTCAGTTTGGGCTCAGTTTCCACCGCGTTGCACGTAAACTCCAGGCACAGGTGGCACTGCTGTCTGTTCCCCTTTATTTTAGGCAACTGCCTGGCATTAAAAGAGGCGTGTAAACAAACAGGTTTGCTAGGGGCCTTCCCTTCTCATGAGGCCTAGACATTAGGGCAGCCTGGTGTTATTTATATGCTTGGCAAGTGGCCTTATCCAGAACCGTTTACAGTATGTGCATGGCCTCTGAATTACCCAGCAATTAATTAATTACCCCAGCTGAAACAGTCGAGGATCTCTTAAGAATTTTGCAAGTGAAATCCCTCTGTGTCGATGTTTGCGTGCGGTCGTTTCAGTGACATTGGAGAGGACCCTGGAGACTCAGAGTCACTGATGGCTCACAGACAAGGGCTAGGGGACATATCCATGGCAACAGAAGAGCCCAGCACCGGACAGGAGACGATCTGTCCCGTTAAGTCTGTATGCTGTTTTCCCGAAATGCTATTTTCATGTCAGAGACTGGAACCGCGCCGGTCCTGGCCTTTGATGTCGTGTCCCTCGCTGGCAGCTGGTTAGACCAATGGGGCGTCTGCAAGTGCTTTGTGGGAAAGGATTTCCCCCCGACGCTTTGTCACCATGTAATGAATTTAATTTAAATGCACGCAAACAACATTGGACTTTTGAATTATGGCATTCTTTTTTTATTCATAAGTCAGGCGCGGAGCATGTATTGCGCTTTCGGCAGACTCCAAAGAAAACAGACGAGAACGAAAGCCATTCACTCTGACACGAATGGCAGCCCTTTGTCTGTAATCCATGAGTATGCACGCACACCATTATCATCAACATCCAGGGTCGGCTGGGCGACAGACAAGGACAGTGTTGACATATCTATGAATGCAGGACATATCTATGCCTCCTCTCGGACTGCTCAATGCCAGCTCAAGAGTGCTGGGGCGGGGCATCGGTAACGTTGAGCCAGTCCTGGCACTGATTCCTCCCCACTGGGGTCACATCTTCTGCTTGAGACCCACTGCATCCACATGCAATAGGTGCACCTGGTTTTTGGAAGCTGTCAGCAGGTGGTGTTTTGCTTTAATGAGGGCCTCTTCCCCTTTCCTTTTCTGCTGTAACAAGCCTCTTTCTTTACATAGGTTCCCGTGGCAACCTGACCACAGAATTGATAAGATCCATTTGTATTACAGCATCGCCTTGTGCGGTCAAGTGTGCTGAAGCACGGAAGAGCACTATGAAAAGAAAATGACATAATTCCCTCCCTTTCTTACAGGGAGAGAGAGAAGCACCAATTTGCCAAAAGTGATACCATTTGCAAATGAAAAGTTGAATCCTTGTCCAAGAATTTTGGCCTTCCAAAAATCACACTCCATTTAGATTTCCTGTGCCTAGCCGTCAACACTGCACGGTAACTCAGTGGGCTTTCTGTAGCAGCGAAGCCAAGCTATGGGTCATGTCCGCCCGGCCAGTGACCCGAGTCTTGTACTGCATGCGAAGGCCACCGTCTTGGTCCTCCACTAATCCCCTACAGCTGGACCTGGCTGCAAAACAGTTCTCAATAACAGTGATAACAGACCTCACTGTCCCACCAGGACTAAACATACAACCAAGGGCTTAAAGTCCAACACGAGAACCGAGAGAATCTCACTCACTTGAGATGTTAGCCGTATCTAATTTTTTCTTGCCATTTAAAAAAAAAAATTTCTTCTGCTGTCAGCTGTCCCGTTTATTCCTCCTGGGTTGCCGTCTTTACTTGAATGACGTTAAGATTGAAAAAAGGGACAGTGTTGCCGTGAAGACACCCATTCTGTGATGTACTATTAATTACCATTTCTATAGAAACCTTCTTAAAGTAGGGTGGACAGTAGAGAGCACTTGTTACAATGTATCATTGTATGATTAAGTGAGGTAACAAGGCGGAATTTAGCACAAATTTGTGTAAATTATGTTTGGAATGGAGCACGACAGTGAAGGAAGTGTGAATGTGATGCTTTGCATTATTCTTGTTCAAAATGGGGGGGGGGGGGTACAAATATGAGGCAGACTCTTTTTCCTAGGCATGCATATTACCTGATATTCTTGTCATATTCCAGGAAAGTCTGACAGCATCTTTAGTAGGCCACACTAACCGTGGAATATTGTTTGCTTTTGTCCTAAATGACAATGAATACAAACACTTCTGAAGCATTTGTGGCTTTGAGAGTTTCCCTCCAGATATTAGCATAACCTCCACAGGAAACATTTATGATTAAAATCAACAATAAGGAAAAAAATAAAGCACTTAAGCGAGGCCCAGCTGGAGTGTGAATGGTGCTCTCATCTTCCAGTCAAGCACCTGGTGTGGTCTGAGATGGAATCGGAGACCAAACCTCTGCTGTCGCCGGTGCCGGCTGCCCGGATCTCATTTCCCGCTGTATCCACACCAGCTATTGTTCTTCTCCTGTTGCCTTTGGACCCCACAGGTTCCAGTTCTGCCACAAAACGCCAGACGGCATTTGTGGTTTTTCAGGTTTGAGGTTGGCAGAGCTTGGCATTAAGAAAACCTTTACACTGACATGGATGATATGCAAGGAACCACAGAGGGAGTGGAGTGAAGCGAGGCACGGCTTGTGCTTTCAGAATAGTTTTATAGTGTTTTATTTTTAGAATATTGCAGAGACTCATGTGACCTAGTGATATTTTCTTGCAACCATTTCTAACTGCTTTGAAAAAAGTACCTCAATCACAGGCCTAACTTAGTACTCCTGATTCTTATGGTAACATTTTGACGAATTATTTAGTAGTCACGACTTAAATTGTATTGCAGGAAGTCAAGCTCAGCATGGCCAAAGAACTATGTGATCTGAAGAAGTTAGGAAAGCACTTCCAAAATTTATTATAGACATTTCCATTGATTTATGCAGCAGATGCTTTTGTGCAAAGTGATGTATAAGTGAGAAAGCAGGGTTAGACAGTGTGCTGGAGCAATTGTGGGTTGAAGACCTTGCTCAGGGGTCTAACGGTGCAATCACTCTGCCAGCCGAGGAATGCAAGCCAGCTCCCTTCCCTTTCATGGTCACAGTGTCCTAACCACACACTGCCGCACTGTTCCCCTTTTCAGGGTGACAGAGCAGAGGAGTCGAATGGCTGCAAGAAATGGAGGGAAGGGACTTATCAATGTGTGCAGGCAGCCAAATTGTCTAAATGTGGTACATGGGTCCACCTTCCTATGGGCCCGCCACCTGTAAGGGGGGCCATGGCGGTCTGGTGCTGTGTGAATTGGGCAGCAATCCAAAGCAGGGGCCTTGTTAGACCAATCCTCAGCTACTGAAACTGGCTTTAAGAATATGGAACTTAACCTTTGATGGTAATGAAGCTTGAGCTAGTGCAGGAGGTACAGCAATATTATCTGGATATAGTCTGACTCACCTCAACGCACACCTCTGGAACCAAACTCTTGAAGCGGGGTTGGACTCTATTCCATTCTAGAGTTGTCCTGGGTCAGAGGTACCAGGCAGGTATAGATGTAGCCCTCCAGTCCAGCAGCAGGACGTTGTAGTTCCCAAAACGAACAAGAGGTTTGCTGCTCTTCAACTTCAAGTCGGGGGACAGGTTCTGACTGTGGCCTATGCCTCAAGGGTGCCACTAGAGATTTGGGGCCCCATGAAAGCAAATGATATTGGTCCCCCAACCCAGTCCAATCCAGCTTTGTTATAAATATTTTATGGCTCCTGTCACTCAGGGGACCTTGGAATCATACTAACTTTCCTCCCCGTTATGCTGTGTACAGTATACGCACCAAACATTAGTTCACAGTTCTGAGTCTCTTTGGAGGTTTTTGATGGGGGTGCCGGAAGGTGCCCAGTCTGAGAACTCCATTGTTCTTCTAAGGGACTTCAACACTAATGTGGGTAACAACAGTGAAACCTGGAAGGGTGTGATTGGGAGGAATGACCTTCCCAAACCCAATCAGTCCTTTGTTATTGGTCTTCTGTGCTAGTGTCCCTAATAAACAGCATGTTCAAGCATAAGGGTGTTCATAAGTGCATCTAGCACCAGAATACCTTAGGCTGTAGATCGATGGTCTGTTTTGTAGTCATGTTATCAGATCTGTGACCATATGTCTTGGACACTTGGGTGAAGAGAGAAGTTGAGCTGTCAACTGATCAGCAAAAACTCAAGTGTGGGAGTAGGCCACGGAAAATGACTTTTGATTGAACTTGAAAAGATTCTGGCAAACAGTCAGATGACTGGCAAGGTAGAAACAAGGCTTTGCCCATGCTGTTTACAGCAGGGATGGAGTGCTTTTGACCTCAACTGGGGATATAGTCAGACAGTTGAAGGAGCACTTCAAGAAGGAAGTAGAGTAGGTGGACTTGGAGGAGATCTCGCCCATTACTAGGGCTGAGGCCATTGAGGCAGTTTTTTAAAAAAGTGCTCAGTGGTAAGACTCTAGGGGTGGATGAGATTCGCTCTGAGTTCCTGAAGGCTCTGGATGTTGTTAGGATGTCTCGCTTGCTTGTCTTGCTTGCCTCTGGATTGACGGTCTGGGGTGGTGGTCTTTTAAGAAAGGATGTGTTTCAACTTCGGGGGTATTACATTCCTCAGCCTCTCAGGGAAGGCCAGGGTGCTAGAGAGGAGGATCCATCTGTTAGTTGAACCCTGGATCTAGGAGGAACAATGCAGAGTTCATTCTGGCCGCGAAACACTGGACCAGCTCTTTTCTCTCACAAGGATATTGGAAGGTTCACGGGAGTTTGCCCAGTCAGTCTACATGTGTTTTGTAGACTTGGAAAACATACATGAACATGTCCTTAAGAGGGTTCTGTGGGGGGGTGCTTTGAGATAATGGAGTGCCAGGCCTGCTTTTACGGACCATTAGGTTCCTGTATACCTAGAGTGAGAGTTCAGTTCACATTGCCGCCAGTAGGTCAAACTTGCTCCTGGATGGTGTTGGACTCTGCCAGGGCTTTGTCACCGATTCCGTTCATAATTTTAATGCATAGAATTTTCAGGTGCAGTCTGAAACCTTAGGACCGCATCTTTGATTTTTGCAGAAGATGTGGTCATGCTGGCTTCATCGGGCTCTGACCTTCAGCATGCACTGGGGCAGTTTGCAGCTGAGTGTGAACCGACCAGGATGAAGCTCAGGTTCTCCGAGGCCATGGTTCTCAACCAGAAAAGGGTGATTTGTACAGTAGCCTTCAAGTAAACTGGTTCAGCATTCATAATCAGAATCAGAGTACAATGCAGAGTAGAATTGCATCAGCAGTTCCTGAGGCAGGATGAACTTCCTGAGTTGGCGCAGAAGACACACCTGGGAGGTGCCAGTGCTGATTGTTCAGATTCTGGATGTGATTTTCCCCAGCCTCACCTGCTACTTCCTGTCTGTCAGAAAGTTAGTGATCCACTGACAGATGGGAGCTGGCACAGTGAGCTAGGTGAGTTTAGAGTGGAGTACTTCTGGCACAATGGTGTTAAACTCCGACCTAAAGTCCACAAACAGGACCCTAGCATATGTCCATGGGGAGTCAAGATATTGCAGGATGTAGTGCAGTCCCAAGCTGACTCCATTGTCAGCTGACCTGTTTGCTCGGTAACCAAACTGAAAGGGGTCTAGCAGGGGGCCTGTGATACCCTTCAAGTAGGTCAACACCAGTCTCTCAAGGGATTTTATGACCACAGACATCAGGGCCACAGGCTTGGGGACTGGGATGATGTAGAGCACTTGAAGCAGGTGGAGACTTTGCACAGCTCCAAGGATCTGTTGATGATCTGTGTGAAGATGTGGGCCAGCTGGTCAGCGCAGACTTTGAGGCAGGAGGGTGACACGCCAACTGGACCTAGTGTCTTTTTGCTCTTCTGTCTCCTGAAGTGCTGGTTCATGTCTTCTTCACAGATTCTGAGGTGGGAGGATGGCAGGGGGTGCTGGTTGTGTGATGTGGACAGGGAGGGTGTGAAAGTGGATTTGTTGAACCTGCAGTAATACACATTCAGGTCATCGGCCAGTTGATGATTCTATGCAGTGTTGGGGGATGGTCTTCTGTAGTTGTGTTGTCCTGCCGGCCTCTCCACGCTGATGCAGAGTCGTTAGCTGAAAACCTGTTTTCCAGTTTTTCCGTGTAGCACCTCTTTGCTACTCTGATCTCCTTTGTCAGTGTGTTTCTGGCCTAGTTGTACAGTATTCAGTCCCTACTTCTGTAGGCCTCCTCCTTTTCCTGACAAGGCTGCCTGACTTTGGCTGTAAACCAGGGTTTATTGTTGTATGAGCGGAAAGTTTTAGTTGGCACACAAACGTCCTCACAAAAACTGATGTAAGATGTCACTGTGTCAGTGAGATCGTGCAGGTCGGTAGCTGCAGCCTCAAAAACGCTCCAATCAGTGCAATCAAAGCAGCCTTGTAGGTCCAGCTTAGCCTCTCTGGTTTATCTCCTCACCGTCTTGACCACTGGTTCTGCTTGTAAGTAGTGAGACGATGTACCATACTTTGGTCAGAGAGTCCCAAAGTAGCGCGGGAGACAGTACAGTAGGAGTCCTTTAATGCAGTGTAGCAGTGATCCAGTGTGCTTTTGTCCCTGGTAGGACACTTCACTGAAACTGACCTGTGACAAAGTCCCCTGTCACATTTTAACCCTCTGGGGTCGAGTGCATCATCAGCGATGCAGGGTACTTTTCACGTCTATTTCACTTTATATCTCGCTGAAATGTTCATGTAGAATCATGAAAAAACTGGCTAAATCCGTAATCTGTCTTCTTTTCAAAACATCCATTGTCAGAAGTATTAAAGTCTTAAAAATGAGGTTAAATCAGCAAAAACTGTCCTGCCCTGCTCGTCCCGCCCCCTCGTCGACTCCATCTACTCGTTACCCTCGTGTGGATTCCCCGTGTTTACCAGCTGTTTCTTGTTCCTGTCATTAGTGCCTTGTATTTAAG
>JAODKC010000045.1:3239960-3270968 GCA_026777985.1 Mormyrops attenuatus | reverse complement strand
GTGTTCACTCAGCGAATAAACCCTGCTTTCCCTGATCCCTGGCTCTCCGCTCCTGCTTCCTCCGGTACGGCGTGACAAAAACCATGTCATCTTTCTTTGTTCTATCTATATCGGGGGCGTGTAGTACCGCCCTCGCGTGAAGATCGCTATTCGCATTCTAAATAGGCACATTTCCGCATATTGAAATCGCATTCGCATGGTAATCTGATGAACAACGCAACGGTGAAACGCGATCCAGATACATCCCCATCAGCACCATGAAGGGGGGGGTGGGGGAGGGGTGTGGCCAGGTGTCCCCACTTCTGGCCAGGTGTGCATACACATAAGAGCTCCTAAATATTCAATGGAAGGAGACCAGAAATAGAGACATGATTTAGCTTTTTCTTATTTATCCAAAAGAATGTTGCAAGTACACCATTTAGTCATCTTCATGTAGCCAGGACTTTGGTGATCAGATATCTGTGATCAAAACAAATTGCCACCATTGCATACTGCCCCATGTACTTTTATAATGTTTCTGCAAGTGTTCCAAACTGCATTTTGCAATGTCTATACTTTGATGTCAAATTACAAACGTGACAGGGGAAGGAAGACTCTGGGGCCCAATCAGCTTTCAACTGGGGCCAGTATGGCTGTGGCCTCGCCCCCATATATGTCCCTGTCGCACATCAAGTTTTCATTCTGTTATCGGGTACACAGTAATAATTAGGCATTCAAAAGATATTAGGGAAATGCTAATAGTAACATAAGTGTCCCTGTTAGAGGTTAGCTCACAGGAAGTTATGATGGTCCTCCTCCTCCAGTTTCTCTCCTCCTCACTCCCACCGCATCACCCCTTCACCATCCCCCAAGAGCTGCCGTGTCAGGCATGGTGTGTTCTTCTTCATTTGAAGACTGACCTATGTTTAATAATGTTTCCCTCCTCCTTTTTTGCTCATTTCCATGGTTATGGTTTTTGTTGTTCCATAACAAAACGACTTTATGAGGCCCATGCTAAAGTCCAGCTGCCTAAACGAGGGACATTCCATGATGTCATGGCCAGGTAGGCTCAAGTGAGGGGACGGCCGCTGGCAGTAACCGTCCACAGTTTGGCCTTCTACTTTTGTGTTCTTTCTTTTGAGTTTTTGTTGGATGCTATTTTTTAATCATTCCTGGCAATTCAGTTGATATTAAGAGCTGGCGTAGGTAAATTTTGGTACCTTTTCCATTCACCGCCATGAAGGACAACCCTGGAGACCTCAAAGAGGACTCAAGGGTGAAGGTTTGTGAACTCAGTGTTTCCCAGTCTTGTAACTGCACCCGGGCAAACAAGGGAAGGGCCTGAGTGGATCTGAGTGTCCCTCTCGGTGGAGCTGGAGAGTTGAAATGTATGAGGACAGAGGATCTCTGCCTGACAAGTCCCGGTGTGGTATGACACTTTCACTGGCATTTATGCCGTGAAAAATAAAAAACAGAAAGCAGGGCACACTATATATAGCATCAGGCATCTCTGAAGTAAGGGATTTGAAGCACTGGATTGTTCTGAATTGCCGGCAGTGAGTAATATGACTTAATTGTCTCGTGAAAATTTGTGAATTTTCCAATAATGTGAGATGACTATCAGGTGCAGGAAGATGAAGGCGGAGGCTGACCGTAACACCAGCAGCTCATGAGGAAACCGGGGCGAGGCTTCAGGCTGGCTCCAGGCCTGCCATTCGCTGGTTCCTGTTCGATTTACTGCCCAAGCTCATTGTCTTGACCGGTGATGCCTATCCTGAGAAACATGACCTCATCTCAGAGAGAGAGGGCATTCCGAAAATTGGGTGTCAAAAAAAGCAAGTTCTTACACAAGGCACAAAGCAGTTAGGCAGTTTCTGCTTTCCAGTACCTTCTATGCCCAGTACCGCCCTGTCATCACCCCCAGGACTAGAAAGGCAGGAGGTGGATGGAGAGCAGGACTATCAAACAGTTTGATCAGTTGATGTACCTTCCTGCTTGGACTGTGGTTATTTCCTGATTGTGTCCTGAATCTCCAAACTGAGATGGCTGAGGTCATTGGCAGGGCTCAACTTTGCCGGGCCAGCACCCAGCATCAGTGGTTATTTAGGTGTCTCCCAGTTATCCAATGACCTGACACAAAGATTGGACTCCTTTGGTACTGTTTCTCTTCAGAGAATCCTTGGATACTACTGGTTTGACGTCTAGAATGAACGATTGTTCAGGGAGTCCCGAATGAGGCACATCACTTGCATTTGGAGGGAGCATCAGTTACGGCACTGTGGCCATGAGGACCCAAGTGGCTGGACCAGGCCAAGGGGATGCTCACGTAAACCTAGCTGCGACAGATAGATGGGCACTTCCAGAGGGCGTGATCGGACCACGTTTTGGCATGGGGGGGTCGCCAACTAGGATCCTGAGGTATTTCATCATGTGGTGGGCATGGTAATGTGCTGTACCAGTGCATGTTCCCCAACCTGAACCAGTTGTCGGTCTCCATTGGTCAGAGTCAAGCTGCAAGGGATGTGCATCTCCGCCCATTGGAGTGGCAGGATGGACAGAAGATGGGACATACCTTGGGTGCCCCTAGTGCCGGGACTTGGTTGCTCTAAGTACAATGTTGGCATGTAGATGCAACTCACTGTCTACCCTGGAATCACCTTCCCATCAAGTCAGGGGGTTCATTTTGGACACTTGCAGTGGGGTTATTTATTTTCTGTGGAAAAGCTAATGACAGAAAATTACACAAAGCCAATTTCTTTCTAATTTACAACTGTGCTGTTTTATCTGTGGAAACATTTACCTGTTAAGAAATTGAAAGACAGAAAGGAATGCTACTGTTTTTGTGTTACCCACACACATTGTCAGTTGGACTAAGGATGGGATATGGAGACTTGGTCCTGGATCTGATGCTGCCCCAGAATCAGTCCAGAACCTGGGTTCAAAGTTTGATACATATTATGCAACATGTCAAGTTATTGATTTTGACTGGAATTTCCCATAAGGGCCTAATCCCAAACATGCAACCAAGGGTAACTCCACTGGTAACCCCGGAACACACATCACATTTTTTACCAGATGTTTATAGCAGTCCCTGGAGCATTTGGAAGTTGAGGGCCTTGCTCAAGGACCCAACGGTGAAGTCACTCTTCCATGCCTGGAATTGAAACTAGCAACCTTCCAGTCATAGGCACAGCACCCTAAGACATATTATGCTCACAATGGCTTCCTGCTTCATGTAGCTGAATGAAAAACTGGGCCCTCCACTACTCCTGCTAAGTCTGAATGAAATCTCTCATAAAGGTTTACGGACAATAAGCCAGCTGTGCTGCTCGAGCAGAACTCCACTATTCATAATGCAGGTCTCCCTAGGGCTGATTGCAGAACTGCCTCCTGAATGTGACAGAAGTTGTGTAGGAGTGAAACTGGGCAGATAGAAGAAAGACCTGGATTTGGTGTCAACTGGGGGAACAACTGGGATTACAAGACTAGCTATGAGTTCCCTACAAGTCCTCCGAGTCCACTGTCCTTTGGCTCCCTCGTGGGAGCGAGGCTATATTTGTGGTTGCACCACCCAGCCATGTGTTAGCCTGACGCAGCTCGAAATCTGGTCCCGTGGGCCAACTCAGGCAAGCTGCGTGTTAAATGCCAGAATGTCCCAGGCCTGTCGGAATGTTACTCACGCCAAATATTTCAATTGCCATCGCATCACAGAGGCAGTCCTCAGTGAACATTCCAGAACCGGAACGTGGCTGGATTCTAATACAGAATGTCGAGGTCTCATACAAGAGAGCTGGTCAGGCTTAATGCTTCAGTAACCTGGGTCACAGTCTACACAGTCTTGGCATTGAGCGAAATGGTAATACACTCCAACAACAACTGTACAGGTGGTGTGCAGCCAGGAACAGTGATCCAGACACACGTGCAGCAGGGTGGTGCTAAAAATGTTAAGATTACACACTGTACAGAGGGGTGGTGCCAAAGTGGAGGGTGGACTGGAGATCGGGGGTAAATGGGGTGGAGGCAGGGGCAGACACTGGGGTGGGATAGGTATGATAACATGTGTAACTATGCAAACTGCCTACATTAGTCACCCCCCCCCCCCCCACTCACCGCCTTTTATCAACAGGAAAAGGCTGGGGCTGCAAAGCATTTATTAATCCACATCTATTTCAGTCAAATATGAAATCACTTTTAAGCAACACATGGAAAACACAAGAGGAACATCTGTTTTTTTTTCTTCCCAGCAGAAGCCAGTGATTTCTAGACATGGGGTAGAGTGTGACAATGCTCAGCAATATAGGAAATATTTTGTTGTTGTTTTTTTTATATTCTTTCAAGATGCTGTTTTTAATAATTCTGGAAGGAAGAGATTTTACTCCATTGAATCACCCTGCTTGTCAAAAACATGATTCATGCTGTCCATACACAGACACAGGACAGCTTCAAGCCTTACGGAAAGATTTGCCCCTCAGATTCCCACACAGACAGTACAAAATTGGTTTATGATCAACAATGGTACAAGAAAGGAAAAGATTTTTTTTAAAAATAATATAATAAACAAAGAAATACTAGTCTGCATTTAAACTGTACTATTTTTTGCAATAAAGGCCAGATTCAAGCAGGGATGAGATAAGTCTTCATCAGTAAGTAGGATGTGGTTTGTCCAGAACCCAGAAATGCAGGGAAATTCACTGCATCGCCTGTGATTTTCCACAGAGTGGAGCATTGTCCCAGGACAGCTATGGGATCTAAGTTAGAAGGCAGGAATGTCAGTGGATCAGGAATATGCTTACATTTTTTTAAGGAAAAACGAAGCATGCATGAAATACATATAAAGGTGTAAGTTTTCACTGAAACATTACTTCTGTGACAGCCATGTTCACAGTATCTACAGACATTACACATTATAAAATAGACATTGTTTTTATTTTTCAGAAATAAAAGTGATTTCAAAAGTATCAATTGAATGCATCAACAGTGTCTCGAACTGCCGGGGCACAGAGTGGAGACAGAGGAACAGGAGTCAAGGAGTCGGGGAACACGGAAGGGTTTAATTCAGGGTGACAAGGAGCAGGAACACGGAACAGGCAGATAAGACGCAATGACGATAATGACCGGACTGGGGAAAACATAACTAACGCAGACTTAAATACATTGGACTAATAAACAAGAATGAGAAAACAGATGGTAAACACAGGGATTCCATACGAGGTAGCGAGGGGGTGTGGCACACGGGAGGATCGGAAGAGCGGGGCATGATAGGAACCCCCCCCCAAAGGCGCGCAGTCCGAAGGCACCCACGGGTGTGAAGGACGAGAGACCGGGGACATGATGACATTAACCCTCTGGAGCTTAGGTGTAGGAAACACTCTTTCACTGACTGGGGCATAATCACACATATCTTCAAATATCATAAACTTAATTCATGGCAAATAAATTATTTCTTATATATTTGTTTTGCCATTACACTCATTTTTATTGTAATATATATTGTAAATATGTCAGATTTATGTCAAAACGCAGTTTGGATCACTTGCACAAACATTATAAAAGTAAATAGTAAGCAATGGGGGCAGTTTGTTTTGATCCCAGATATCTGATCACCAAAGTCTTGGCTACATGAAGATGACTAAATGGTGTAGTTGTAGCATTCAGATGGATAAATAAATAAGAAAAAGCTATCTCATGTCACTATTTCTGGTCTCCTTCCATTGAATATTTAGGAGCTCTCGTGTGTAAGCATGAGCCATTCACACCTGGCCACATCCCCCTCCACCTTATATGGCGCTGATGGGGATTTACCTGGATCGCGTTTCACCACTGCGTTATTCATTAGATTACCATGCGAATGGAATTTCAATACGCGGAAATGTGGCTGTTTAGAATGCGAATAGCAATCTTCACGTGAGGGAGGTACTACACGCCCCCAATGCAGGTAAGACAAAGAAAGCTGACATGGTTTACTTTTTTGCTGATTTAACCTAATCTAAAAAACTTTAATACTTCCGGCAACGGACATTTTAAAAAGAAGAGAGATAACAGATTTAGCCAGTGTTTTTTTCATGATTCTACATGAACATTTCAGCGATTTATAAACTGAAATAGATGCGAAAAGTATGCTACATCGCCGAAGGTGTACTCGACCCCAGGGGGTCAACGAGGCACAGGGAACAGGACCAACACACAGAACAGGCACAAGGGCAACAACCACGACACTAACTGACACACTACCGGGAACGCAGACATACACAGGGGCACCAATGACGGAAACAGAGTCCAAGAAGGGGGACAACGAAGGGACAACACCAGGGGACAAACCAACAGGAGGCACAAAGGGACCAGAAGGGAACAAAGTCACAGAGGGATGGGGAGCAAACATAGGGGGCACAAAGCCAGGGGGCAAGGAGGAAGGGCAGGGGGAAACGAGGAGCCAAAGGGAACCCTGGCGGGTGGAAGGCAGGGGCTGCAGGTGACCATGAGGCCGGAGCCGAAGGGTCCTTCGACGACTGCAAGGTAGGAGCCGGAGGGGACGCCGAAGGGGGCAAGGAGGAAGGCGGAGGGACTGACGGAGGAGGGAGGCGAAGGGGACACTGGTGGAGGGGAGTAGGGAGCAGAAGCCGCGGCAGGCGAAGGCACTGCCACAGCCGGCAAAGGTGCAGGCAACCGAGTCAGAGCAGACGAACCAGGGGGCTGGCCGGGCACGACCCCGGTGCAGGTGTCCTCTTCCTCTCCGGGAGACTGAGAGACGGGGGCCCGGAAGGGATCTAAAACGCTGGGGTGGTGGCTGGGGTGGCCCACTGGAGGGATTCATTGGGGCAATCAGGGAAATCCCCAAAAGGGTCCCACTCGAGCTCCACCTCCACCAAGGGGGGAGGAGCGATGGTGCAATGATCAGGGACCTCCCTGGGAACGGGAGCTGGGGGCATGGGAGCAGGGTCCGGGGAGCAGGGACAGGAACCATGGGGACTGGAGCAGGAACCACCGAGACAGGAACCACGGGGACTGGAGCAGGAACCTGCCAGGACAAGAACCACGGGGACTGGAGCAGGAACCGCCAGGACAGGAAGCACGGGGACTGGAGCAGGTGCGGCTGCGCCAGGATCTCGTGTGTAGGAGAAGCAGCAGTTTGGAGACGAACCTTGGGGCATAGACAGAGGCGAAGTTGTGGGCAGACGAGCCTCGGGTGGAGACGGCGGCGAAACTGCTGGCAGGTGAGCCTCGGGCACAGACGGCAGTGAAGCTGTGGGCAGACGAGTCTCAGGCGCAAACAGCGAAGCTGTGGATCCCGGATCCTTCCTCTTCTTCTTTCTGCATGCCGATTTTACTGGAGCAGAGAACAGTTCGGGCAGTGCTACGAGTGAAGTTTGGAGTAGTCCACAGTCCAAATGCACCTGCCGAATCATGGCTTCTGCGACCCCGCCCCTTAAGCGCCGCAAGTTGGCTCGTACCTCCTCCATTATCGAGCAGGGAGATCTGCTCCAGGATCTCCCTCGAACGAGTAGCGAGGGCTCGAGCTGTGGGGTCTTTTTTGACCTCGGGCTGTGTGAGCGAAAAGATTATCTCATCTATCAGGCTGAGATATTCTTCCTCCGTAAGACAAGGTGTCTTCTTTTGGAGTCTGGTCATTCTGTCATGAACTGCCAGGGTACGGAGTGGAGACAGAGGAGCAGGAGTCAAGGAGTCGGGGAACACAGGGTTTAATTCAGGGTGACGAGGAGCAGGAACACGGAACAGGCAGATAACACGCAATGACATTAATGACCGGACTGGGGACAACATACCTAATGCAGACTTAAATACATTGGACTAATCAACAACAACGAGAAACAGCTGGTAAACATGGGGATTCCACACGAGGTAGCGAGGGGGCGTGGCACATGGGAGGATTGGAAGAGCGGGACATGACAAATAGTTTGAGAAAATCACATTTCGGTTAGCTTCTGTTAAGCAAACCATCCAGGGTTAGGACACTGTATTCTACTATCTTGAATGTTCAGCTGACAGGACAGAACATTTCGTTTTGGTCTTGCATTGGTGGAGACGAAAGACGAAACAGCAGGCTGAAATCCTCTGGGAGGCTCCTGGGCTCACAATCCAGGCTACTGGTCCCAAATATACCCATGTGAATGAGGTATATTAGAGGGCATGAGTCCATAGTATTTACCTTCAAGTGAGATGCTGAACCCGAACTGCCCCAGTGGAATACCCAGCTGAATGAATGGGTAAAGCAGTCTTGCATAAAGCTAAATGGGGAATAGAAGACAATATGCTCATCATGCCTAGCTGCAGTTGGCAGACCCTGTAGCCACACTCAAACAGACCAGGAGAAATTGAGCCTGTTCTTTCTAAGAATTGGATTTTCGAGGCGACCATTGTGACCCTGTGTTTTGACTGTTAAAATTTTGATCTCAGATTCTTGGATTTCACTGTGTATCAGATTAAGCTCCATTAAACCTTCTATATTTCTGCACTTGGACCTCAAACCATGTTTGTTACAGAGCTGGATAAGGACACGCATACAGGATTCAATGCAGTAGAGTAGATGGGGACCACTGTACTATTTAACTCACTTCCTCTTTTTGGTTGTTGCTGTGGGGTTAACCCAGTCAGTAAATGACAGAGCACAGTAAATTGCCCACCATTTCCCAGGGAGGTCCCTGCCTTTATAGCCTTCTGTATGACACACATCCAGGGAAAATGCATAACTGTGTGCATGTTCCAAAACTATGTGGGTAAAAGCATCACAGTAAAGCTTTCTTCAATTTTCTGACACTTCTGTTCATCACTGCAGCTGAAATCCAGATATTTGTGATTAATGAAGTTTTAAGGACATCACAACAGCTGGCTTTCCACAACATACAGTCGATGCAAACGTCTGCGTGACTGACCTGTGGGCAGAGAAGGACTTCACTGCTGTCTCCAGATATTTCTCTGCTGCCCTGGGAGGTCTGTGAGAACACACATCAGTGCGAGGAGTCTGATGGGTCAGGTATGTAGGGGGATGGTGAGGTCATAATTCAGTAAACACGACACTAAAACTGCGGTTTTATCGCACAGCCTGTCAGGACACGTCGAGAAACATTTTTCTTTTTTTTTCATTTTGCAAAAACTGCTTTTGCTGCCAGTCCCTGATGCTATGCCAGTGCTCTTTCCATGTACTCATGTGACGTGTGTGCCACACAGACTGGATTGTTTCTTTGGGGTTTTCATTTATCTGTCGACAGGGTGCTCCAGTAGGCTGGAGATCGGCGGGCTGATTTGGGGTGATCTGCAGCCAGCCAGTTGCATGTTTTACCTCCCTTTCACCTCGCCTGAGTCGAGTTATAACCTTGAATAAACTAACACAGAAAAGGTTCAGGAAGTATCACTTTTCTAACTGGAAATATACAGAATTCCTCAGCAAAACCATGCAAAAACCCATCTCCGAATTTGATCTGATTTTCAAACCAGATTTTAAGTGATGGGGTGATTCATGTTTTCCGAGAGTGGTGGTCGGAGGTGGGGGTGGACATTCGGGTGGGTATCTTGCGCATCTGAAAGAGATGCATGAATAAAACAGGGGTGGTCCTGTCTTATTTCTTCTCTCATTGTAAAAAAAAAATCATATGCATGTAAATACTGGATGGCTGCCTTGATGAAACCACCTGAGTGACACAGTGACCATCCAAAAAAAAAATTTCATTAATGGGGTGCCAAAATCAGACCACTGGGAATGTTAGACCTCAGTGCAACAGAGTTCAAAAGAGTTACATCCTATCTACTTTAGGGCATGCTGATGAGGACAGGAGAGAGGAGATGGGAAGACAAGAGGACAGCACAGGGAAGATGGGGAGCAAGATGACAGGGTCCAACAGAAGGGATGGGTCCAAGACTTGATAGAGCCAGGATTAAACCACAGGGAATATTTTGCCTCCAAGCAATGTTAAATGTTAGACCTCTCCATGCTGTCTGCTTCAGGAAATATGGATGAGGACAGGACAAGAGAGAGGAGATGGTGGGACAAGAGGACAGGAGAAGGAAAATGGGAGGACAAGAGGACAGGAGATAGGGACAAGAACACTGGAGGAGGGGAGATGGGGGACAGAAGGGGGTGTGGCCAGAAGAAGGGTTTTGTCCACATTAGATAAATCTAGTAAAAATAAAGATGAAGGTGTATTAGGCCTGTGAACGGAACACACATTTCATAACAACCACAATTTGAATGAAGACATAGCCTGGGGATGTCGGAGGTAAGAATCGACAGACAGGACCAGGGATGCACTCGACCTGGAGGGGGAAAACAGGCGGTTAGCCAAGGTTGGGGACTCCATCAACAAGCCACTAGTCCCCTCTCCCTGGGGGGCATGTTGTCATGCCATTGGGCAGACAACTGTATCAACAGACACCGAGGGAATGGGGGGAGAGAGTGGATGCAGCCTGTTTCAGCCAGAACCAGCAGACCAGCTGGGAGGCTTGCTGTGTACAAGCCACACAGGAGTCACTGGTCTGCTGGTTCTGGCCTTTGTGTAGTTACATATGAGTGGTTATAGGAAATTGACTATCTGCCTTCTCCCAATTTATAGGGAAAAATAGGTTTATTTGTTGTTTGCATTTTGATATAGGTGCCAAGCCCTTTTTCTACCCAAAGGTACCACTGGCTTCTCGATAAACCCTGTAAGTAATCACGAGGAAGACTCAGTGCCAACAGAACCAAGGAAACACGGAAATGTGCCACCAAGCCTCCGTTTTCTTCTTCCGGATTCCCCTTATAGGAACTGGGCTGGGATAAAACGATCTATGCTCTGTTGCTGCGTGAGAGAGAATGCACCCACAGAATAACTCATTCCGTAAGTGAACACGCAGCTTCATGTGAAACAAAGCAGAACATGCAAATTTACGCTAAATGCCTGGAAAGTTGAACAGGTGGAACGAATTAATATGGATAACCAGTTACCTGCCCCTCCCTCCTGAGATGCATGACAACACTCCCCCCCCACCCCATGATGATGTCATCACTAATTTTGTGTCTATTCGTAATATTTTCCCTGAATTGTATGCTAGGCTCTTTGAGGGAACCGTTTTGAGGAAAAAAAGCATTATGTTGAGTTGTACTGTCAAACCTCACACGCATCTTATTGAATAAGACTATTTAATATTTAGCGTTTTGCGTCTCTGCTGTAATGGTTGAAGTGTTGGCAGGGTGTGTCTCCTATTTCGGGGATAAGAATAACATTCCCAGTCTGCTGAATGATTCCTGCTAAATATTTCAGAATCACTAACGATAGAATGGCAGTTATTCCATTAGGGACTGAAAAAAGGCCGCATGTCTATGGAAATTTCTGCGGTTGCATAGGCTACCAATTGTAGGTTAATGACAAAATTAGAGAATCTGGAGCCTATTTATAATTCATTGTTGCTGCAAGTGACACTTGCATTTGAAGTGATGTAGACCTGCGGCCAAAATTCTATTTTAAACATTTGCCAAGACATTGTTTCGACATAACCAGTGACTGCGTGTCAGTCTTCGTTTTTGGTCCTCCCCACCCCCCTGTTTTTTTTGTCTCAAAATATCATCTGCCCAAGATGAGGACCCTGCCAGTTTCAAAACCCGGGCCAGAAAAAACACTTTAATTGTTATGTTTTATAAAAGCCTTACAAGTGCTTCCTAGAAAAGCAAAAGTGAAGAATCTGTGCGAGAATACAGGTCGTTTGCTTGGCTTGAAGTCAGTCAGAGAAAATGGCATCATGTTTGAAGGCACATACATGGAACAATGGGGCTCGTTGTTTTTTTCCCAGAATGCAATGGGAGCTGTGACAACAAGTGATTGTCCAATCACCCCCATTGCTCTGTGCCCAGGGCTGGCGGGCCGTTCCCAGATCAGTGATGACCTCATGCACACACATGCCAACAGTGGGTTCAACCTGTTTTCATTTTAAAGTTACATGACCATTTACTGCAGCAAAAATATAAACAACAAAGTGAATTGCATGTGAAGCTAATGAAATACTCTGATTCTCTGTGTTACCTTGGGTGTATATGTCTGAGCATTTCAGGCTATAAGCTTTTGGGATACTAATGCATTCTCCTCTGAGACCCATGCAATCTCACTCGCACTGTGTAGGGGGGGGGCAGCTGGCAAGGGAGAATCTACATGGGGGTGGGAGCTCACACCTCCTAATGAGTTGTTTCCACTGCTCCCTGAATCTGAAAAAAAGGTTTAAGGAAAGTGCCCACAGGCCCAGCTTGCTGTTATTAACTTCTGAGAGGCTTGACATTGGAGCAGCCTGATTTTATCTGAAACTGATTATCTACAGGGTTATATAAGGTCCATTTATGTATACTGAACCCTAGCGCAGGGGACAATGTAAGACACGTGAAATGGCTCACAATGGATGATGAAAATGATACCTCCAGTGGGAAATTGCCTCACCAGGTACATGAACAAATGGAGCAGGCCAGATGTGTGTTAGTCTGTGTTCTAGACTTTGGTGAGCCACGTTTGTGAGCACACCGTCGAGCTGGTTCCCATTCGGCTTCGCCAGTGCACCCAACCAGAGGTGATGAAGGATCTTCGAGTTCCGCCCCGAGTTAAACTGCTCTGCTGCTCGTTTACCTTGACTGCCAATTAAATGCAGTGAGAACCAAGCACTTTTCTGGCTCATGGAGTCAAATTTCCATCACCCCAGACTGGAGACAGGGAAATGGAACATAGTCCTCTCAGTTCCCGGCCAGTACTTTTACTTTGACATAATCACTTTATTTCCCAGGGCCAGTGTAAGAGGTACGGCCATATTTATTTTCGCTACCTTCAGCTTACAGAATCATTTTCCTGCTGGAGTTGACCTTGTAGTACGACCTGACCAGCCTCTCGCAGCCACTTAATCCACCCGGTTAAGATGTGATACACCACCTGCATGTTTATGTTTCTATGTATGTGCTGGAAAATCAACTCCACGATCTTGGGTTGCCTTTAGTGTCTACTCCAGGTTACACACTTTACCCAAGGTCACATTGTACATTGTCAATTTGAGCACCTGGATTTGCACAGCGGTCTTGAAGTCTGCTGTTCAAGATCTCTGGTCCCCTTTGGATTACACTGCAAAGAGATTTGGAACTACGAGCAAGATAATGACTTCAAAACAAAGATCTTGGTAACCCCAAAGGATCAGAACTAACTTTGTGCACAAGTTTTTAATTCAGTCTCTTCACTTGTCTTCCCAAGAAATACCCTAGTTCAATTCAGCACAGTTTTTCTAAAGGTAGGGAGGAATAGCACTCCACAGTGTATGTTAATGCACTAGCCTTGAGAACTGTTAATTGAATGAATGGCAAGGATTAAGCTGTGGTTTATATTCAATTAAGTTCAGTGCCAATTTAGTGCGTGTTTCACGAATAATCAAGTACAAGTAATGTAAAACAGCTGTAACACTTGTGTACCAGGTCATTAAGTAACTAATCATTAAAGTACCTAACACCGAAGTATGTTACACAGTATTTTTATGGATAAAAGTCATTGTTTACCTCATTCAGGCACATAGTACAGGTACTCCATGAATAATACATATTGAATTTAATACATTTAAAAGTCATGACAGTGAGTATATTAATTTGCTTTATCAAGATCAGAATCATGCAATTTATCCAAAAACCAAAGCTTATTAACCAGGAACTCAGCTAGTATAAAAAACAGTGTATGCGTTTAACAGGATTGAGACACCCAAATTTAGTGAGCAATTAATTGTCCCTAGACAAACTTCCACAAGGTTCAGATCCTGGGCCCTGGCTTGCACAGAAGATCTGGGAGTTTGCAGACTCCAGATCAGGACTGTGAGGATGACGGGAAGCAGATCCCAGTAGGACTGGGCCACTCATTTCAGGGGCAGGTAGGAGGGAGACAGAGGGGGCCCGGCTGGTGGCGTCTATCCCCCGTTGGTCAAACCTCATTAGCCCTATCTCACAAATTTCCTCTTAACGCTTAGTGTGCCAGGTACTTATTTAGTTTTGGGAAAATCACTATGGAGGAAGCACAAATGAAAGAGAGTTCATGCCCCCGTCTGCTGCTGTTCTCCCACCTTCCCAGCATGAGAGAGAGCTGAGAAGGAAAGTGGCCTGGGCCCAAAAACAGGAGGTCCAGTCCACATCCACTCATAGTGCCCACAGACACTCTGCCATCCCCTCTCTGGCTCTTTTCATCTATTCTTACAGCTAAACAACAAACTGTACCTTCAGGTGGCAGCTTGGACAATTGGTGGTTGAGAGTAAGGCATGATGGGGAATTTAACTGATGCGAATTATTTGCTTTCAATGAGAAACTTCAACAGGTCTAACTGCCCCCTCACAGATGGGGTTGTAGTACATCTCACTGGATTTAACTGAAATGCCCTCCATCTGAAACAGTCCACTGAAATGGACCACTGACATCATAACCAAAACCGTCAACTTGCACTAGTGGCAGTGTAGATCGTTATAGCAGCAATAACATGGCACGCCAGCACAGGGGCCAGAAATATGCTCACATCCCATAATACTGTTGGCCCACAGGACAGGCGCTGACTCAAGCAAAAAGGTTCCCAGAGAACCCATGGGGGTAAGTAGCTGGGAAAAAGTAAAGCTGTCATTGCCTGCTGTCCTCGTTCACTGGTGGCCACTGCAGGACTGCTGGCGGGTGACGAGGTGGAAACACGTCATGATGGGATGCCCACAGAGGGCAGTGCAGTCTAAAGCGGTCAGGGTATTTACATACTCTGGCAGACCTCCTGCCCCCTGAAGGCACTGGCCCTCACACCCAGACATGACGGCTAGCTCACTAACCTGTCCTGTCTCTGCCATTCTTGGCATCCTGGGTTAACTCTGCCTCTGAGAAACCAGCAGGCGGGGTGGGAGAGAAACACAGCAAAGAAATCATTAAAAATTACAGCACAATCATTTCATACTATAAAAATATGGTCTACATTTGTTTCTGATTATTCCTATTAAAATTATATGAGAGGCCCTTCAAATAAAGAGCAAAAAGGAATAATAATCCTTGTCAGGTCATTTTGGTTTTTTTAGATGTTCTCGGAACTGAAGGGCTGGTTCACAAAGGTAAACAGGAAATGGCTCCTCAAACCACTTCCTGTCTGTTTTGTGTGGCACAGATGCCACAAAGATGATCTAGGCCCTCTGCTTCCCCCCCATGCAGCAAATGCAAATACATTGATTGGTGGTCGCATGTGTTTCCCATAGTGGCTTCAGCGGTAATGCACTTTCTGACAGGCACTAGAAAAACAGTATGGCCATCAAATACATCATCATCTTTGAATGTTAGGGGTCTAAGGTTGTGTGGTTTAACTGACACTGATAAACTATCAAAAGTCCTGCTAAACTAACAGGAACAACTAGTGCAGTACTAGTTTTGAAGACCCATCCTATTTTGGACTAATACTCTTCTTTTGGGGAGACAGGAACCAATTTTTTCCTCTTAATGCTATCAATACAGCCGAACGTTTGTGGATGAGCCCACGTGGTTTTGAGGCCTGGCAGGCTTGTATGTGTTCTGTGTACAGGATATTACGTGTGATGGCTTTCTCCCGGTTTAATGCACATCATCAACAGAGACTTTTGTTCTATTCACAGACAATTAGCTATATTTCTCTTGAATGCCACGTCTGAATCTTTTTTCAGAAAAATAGCCGCTGTGAGTTCTCCACTCACCTTCTTCCAATCAAATGCTAATTTGTTTTCCAGAACCTCACATTCTTGATCGTGGTCACCAGTCTGTACTATGTTGAGATTTCTGGCCCTTATAAACCCACCTTAATATCCTTTATCCTGTGTCACCACATGGGTCACTGTGTCACAGTGGGATCCCATCCAGGCCTGTCTTATGCCCTGTCCTTCCTGGTACTGGCTCCAAATCATGGTGGTGGATGCACACTCAGATGGACAGTAAAGGCTAAAGCAGATAACATCAGACTGATCAGAAGCCCCAACAAACTTCTCTTCCATTGTGCACCCAGTGGCCCAGGAAGGTCTGAATCCAGGAACCTGGTTCCTGCAGAAGACCCTTGAGGGGTGGGGGTGGTTTGAAGCAGAAACTCTGGGATTTCTCTCGGTGTGTAAAGACCAGGACGGACTTGCCACCTTGGTTTAACATTTAACCTTAAAAATCCTGAAGACCCTCTCTGGGAGGGTGCTGCTTGAGTTTCTTAGACATCTACCAGGGGCAAATATGCTTCCCATGCCATGTGACCCTTCAAAACAACAAGGACTTCCATCCCTTGGGTGGTCCTCCATCCAAAGAAAGACAGGGTACCTTTGTCTGGTTTGTGTGCGCACATGCGCATGGCCTGGTGGAAAAGCCTTTCTCCTCAATATCCCTGCTTTATACTTGCAAAAGAGGAAAAGGTTGTCGTTGTCTTTCGGCTTTTGTCACGAGCCATCTCTTTTCCATTCATTCTGCCCTTAGCAAGCCGCTGTTACAAGACAGGACCATAATCTTGAACAGATTATGCTGGCAGTGATAGACCATGGGGCTCACATTCCTCATGTTTCTATAAATACTAATCTGTTTCCTCTGTCCCCCCCCCCTCCATCTGCAATCCTCATCAACGGTGGAAAGTCTGTCTGCTTTGGATGTGACTCCCTCTGTACCCCAGACTCAGAGAATGGGGGGTGGCGGAGTGCCAGATGAGGCGAGAGAGGGACGTTTTGGGAGCGGGGGTGCACATCTCACCTGTACCTTGCGTGCTTTTCTTTTTGTAATGTTAGCAGTTTTGTAAGATGCAGGTACACAGCGAGCAAACCCTTCCTAAAGTGAATGAAAGACAGAGTCTTAGGGCTTATTCCACCAGCTTTGTTTTTTTTCTTTTTTCATTTTCATATCAAACTTTAGAGATACATTCCTTACATACACCTGACATCTGAGTCCCTTCAGTCCCATTCATTCACGTATAGAAGACGACCCGTGAAAGCATGCACTCTAGTTTGAAGGTCTTTCTTGTGCTTGTGATTGGTTTTGTACCCAGCAGAGTACAGGCCAGTACATCTATCAAAAAGACCGAAATTATACTGTTCTACCGGAAACCAGACTAACTATCACTGCTAACCTATTAAACTTATTTAAACCATTGTGACAGTTTTACTTGATCTAGACTGACCATGGCTTTTCAGGATGCTCATTGTTGTTTGTGTGTGTGTGTGTGTGTGACTTAGGTTTATATTACATTGTGGGGACCAAATGTCGCCGACAATGTAATTAAAACCTGTTTTTTTGAGGTTGTGGAGACCGCTTTTCAGGTCCCCACAAAGATCCATCAATGCAATCAGAATTGCCAAAAGTCTTATATTTCGTTTGGTTACTTATAGTTAAGGTTAGGGCTGGGTAGGGGTTAAGGTCCTCATATTGGGATTAGGATTATGTCCATAGAAATGAATGGACGGTCCCCACAAAGATATGAATACAAACATCGGTATCCATGTGTGTGTGTGTGTGTGTGTGTTTGCACATGTGTCTGCGTGTGGCACCACCTATGACTGGGCAGGGTGAATTTGGCCACTGCTGCTCCTACTCAGACTTTCCAACGGTGCCATCTTGGATCAGCCATGGCAGCACCCCATGGCATCGCATCCATGCTGCATGTGCCGGACATGGATGGGTTGTGGAGTATGGTTTTCATACGGAGTATGGTTTTCTTTGGCTGGTTTTCTGTTTCCATTTATAATGAAACAATAATAAAGACAGCAACTGGAGACCAAACAGAAGCTATAAATACTGCATGAATGAGAGTTTTCTTTAACTAAATATGGCAGCAGAAAAAAAAATGGGGCTGATTGCTAATGGCTGAAAATGTAAATAGTTTTCCAGTCGTGTTCTGCAGGTCAGTCTCTGTAGAGGTGGCCGAAGGAAGAGGCGCTTTTCTGTATCATCGTCTCCATGGATATGGTCCTCTGATTGCACTGGAACCTGCTCTCACAGCCCATCCATTTCTTTACATTTATTTACTGTTTTTTCTCTCCATTGGTTAGTAAAATACTTAGGAAATAATGTAACTAATAAAACCCAATTGCAACTTCATTTAACATCTGGCTGGGTAGGCTATACTTTTGCTTCACACCTCCAAGGTTGGGGGTTCAAATCTTAACATTACATTTCTTCTGGGTTCTCTGCTTTCCTCCTGTGGCTCTGACAAGCGATTGGGAGATAGACTGAAGTTATTAAATTATGTAGATGTCTTCCTTATGGTTAAGTGACATAACAGATTCTAGGAACATCTTACCTACCATCTTTCCTAACTGCCTGGTTCTGGGTGCTGGGTCACAGTAAACCTTGTCGAGGACCTCCAGGGCAAAAGGCAGGAGACAACTAATCTGTCCCAGGGAACTCTCTACCTTTGCAGTGTGCAGAAACCCACACGAACGCATGGGGTCCACATGCACAGTGTGTTAATCAAACCCATAGCCCTGTCACTGCACAGTTAACACTGTTACCCACTGAGCCACTGCGCTACCTTAAGCATAAGCACACGGAAGTGACATTTGCCCAAATGTGTCCTTCTGGGATGAGGACAAACCCCTCTGTGCTCTAAGTGGAACCAGTGGCTTTTGCATTTGGAGGTTTCTGTCAGGCTGGAGAGCGCAGGTCCACGGTAATTGGCCTGTTGGCTGCCGTTGACGTTCTGGCCCTTGTAAAAAGAACCAGAGAGTCACAGGGGTCACCACTGGGCAGACGGGCTGCTGAGGTGGCGGGCAGAGCAGGGAAGGATATGTCTGGTGTCATGGAGGACGAAAGGGTAGAGAAAGATGAGGGGTTGATATTATGAGTTATTGAATTTTCCCCTCAGTACACACCCCACGACACTTTACAATGTTCCGTCCATTGCCATTTTCCTCCTCAGTCAGCCTCTCACCACCGGTGGCTATGGGGGGGGCTCACAGAGGCGAGGGTGGAGATCATTATTTTTTGGACGTTTTCAGTTTTTTCCTTTTTATGGTAATTCTTTCAGGGGGAGAAGAATGATTGAGAGGGCTTTAAAACAAGATTTCCATTAGTTTCTTATTAAGTCGTTACAGAAGAAAGTCTTTCCTAGAAACATTACTTATAAAAAAGGCTGAGGACGGTGGGCCAAACAGTTCCACTTTATAAGTTAATTGGCCAAGAGGGAAAGAGTAAATGTGAACTTTGGGCTTCATTTAAATCCCGATGTATTGGTTAGTAAGGCACAGATGTGTCCACTTAAACAGGTCAGCCCGGCTTGGGTAACTTTGCTAAATAAACAGTACAATAGTAAATAAACAATCTATAAAACAGCCATACTGTACATATATTTTTGCCTATACTGCATAGAGTACGAACCACTTTTATGCACTTTAATTGTGTTTAAATTTATACCTCTTAGGAATATCAGATGAAAACATTCAGATTTGCCATTAAACCCAGTTGAAATTAATTTGCTGGCATTCTGATGCCCAGCAGCGACTGAGCCAGTCGAACTGTGTGGTTAATGTGTCACGGTGTGTCAAAACCACTCCTCAGTGCTGCCAGTCAAGACAGTCCTGTAAAACCAGCCTGTAAATGTAGGTCATGTGACCTTCACTGCTGACTGCCGCTGGAAGGTTACCCAATCGTGGAAATGGGCTCCACACATTTATATAGTACGTAATTCCTCTACGTCATTTCATTTTAATCACCTACATAACATTATGCTGATTGCCCCTCATGCAACAATAGTTACAAGGTCAGACTGACATGGCATCGAATCAAAGACCCCAGAGGACCACATTTGCAGAAGCTCGGTCTGTGACGTTTCACAGCATACTTTGGAGAAGGCACTAGGCTGTGGGGTGTCTATTTCCACTCTGTCGCAGCTGAATCAGAAGCAGTCTTCCCAAGCTTATTTTTCAGACAGTTATGAGTTTGTGTTTGTGTATTTTTATTTGCTTTCCAGATACTTTAACCGGTTGTTTTTTTTATACAACTAATTTTTTTTGTTTGTTTTTTTGCCAGATTCGCTAGAGGATTCAACAACAGTGAGGCAGCGGAATTTGGATTGTAAGTCGGTCCGACCCAGTTCAGCCGCACTGTGGTGACCTCATAAACGACACCAGTTGACCCCAGGAGCTCCGAATTACTATCTAATGAATACATTAGGTCATTGTAATGGAAAATGAGGTGCTTTTATCATGTTTGGGAAAAAAACGGTGAGCTTTCAGTCGTTAGTAAATAACACTGTCCAGTGTGAATTATCAAGCCCTCTCCCTTAGTGTTACACCCCTACCTCACTTTGGAGAGAGTGCAACCAATTTTCCTTGAACGCCGCCCCACCCCAGCGGCTGGGAATCCTCTCGGCCCGTCGTGAAGGTACAGCGGGATGGAGCTTTATGTAGATGAGGCCTTCTAACGTCACGCTAGCGTGCGAGTGCAGCTCTGCCGCGGAAACTCCGGCCCCGGGCTCCCATTTCCCACTCTTCCCTGTTCCTCTATTCGATGTCATCAACCAAGCATCCCCCCCGAACACATACACACAGATCACTCCCCTCCACCCCCCACTCTCTGCTAAAGCCCTGGGTAGTTTCCGACCGAGTCGACGCAGAGGCTTTTTGGACACGATGCCGGTCTGAGCTTCTTCCCCTGTTGCCTGACACCTAAGACACATGGCGGGGGCCCGGTGAGGAACGTGGGGGCCCACTACGCACGCAATCCCCCCTAGCTCAGACCGCCTTTAATCTTAGGGGTTGCTGTCTGCGAGAGCAAGTTCTTGCCCTCCGAGGCTGGGCCTTGTGTGGCCCCCTAGGCACTTCTTACGTGAACTTCAAAGAACTGCCACGACACACCTTGGGTGCGCTTTCACTTTGGGAGGGGTGGCAGTGGTAAAAGGGGCCTTAGTAATGCCTGTCCGAAACTGGGGGCGACTCATAGCAGCTTGGACTCCTTCAGCGATATCCCAGCAACTGATCTGCTATGGCTATTCTTTGTGGCAGAGATACATGCCAAGAAGACACTGTGTGTATGCGTGTGTCTGTGCGTGCATCCGCACATGTGAGTGTATGTGTGTGTGAGTGTCTGTGTGTGTGGTTATCTGAATGACCCAGAATTAGACAGGGGGGGTCATTTCAAGTCTCACGTTTCAGGAATGTTTGGTTTGCTCCCATCCTTCAAAGCCAAGCATGAGGCACAGAAACCACAGGTTACTGGGTCACTAGACATCGGGGTGTGTGTTTGTTTCTGTGTGTGCGTGTGTGTACCTGCGATGAGCCTCTATGTGAGGAAGGTGAGGACATCATTTCCCTGACTCACTGTGTGCGGTTTCCCAGTCCCCTGCTTATATTCACGCTCCAGAGACGCGGATAAGTCCACGTCTCACGACTCGACACAATATTTACTCAGACCGTGTGCCGGGTGGGGGGGGGGGTCTCAGTGACAAGGCCTGGAACCATCCCTGAGCCGCCACGCCGCTCACGGCCGCCAGACTGCCAATGGTAACTACGGTAACTTGGTAACTGGTTGCACAATCCCACAGATCGTGTTAACGTTAGGGGGAAAATGTGACCTCAATGCCTGGGCCGTCTGGGGCGGCCTGTGGTCAGATGTGTTTTTTCCGAGGGGGTCGGAAGTGCCGTCGCGTGTGCCTTCCTCATGAATTATGTTTTGGATCTTGTTTTGCTTCACTGCTCCCTTGTCTCCCCCCACTATGCTGAACCCGGCCGGGCCAAGGCAGCCCCCGGCAGGCTGGCCTTTCCGTCAGAAGGTACCAGCCCCAGCCAGCGGCTCCTTCAGTTTCCACCACACGAAAAACAATGTTTCGCTTCTTCAGGCGGAGGCTAAGTAAACGATCAGTCGTCGGGACGTTATGCGGAGTGGGCGCACATTCGTGCCGGCCTTTATTCAAACCATTCCTGCATGTGGTTAGGGGCGAGGCTGCGTGGGGGGGGGGGCAGTTGGGGGAGACTGGCGCACAGAGATCAGGTGGCCCTCAGAGAGCGTCTGGGACATGGGAGAGTGAGAGGTATTGGGCGTGGGGGCAAACCACACACAGCTCGCGTGACCACACTGCAGCTCGGTCTACTCCAGTCACCCCCCTCCCCCCCAATGCCCATTCCGCCAGAGCACCTGCATGCCCCCCCACCTGACCGGAGGCACGGTCCAGTCTGGAGTGTCTGTCGCCTGACTGCCCCGGGTCTGGCCAACCCAAGCGAGCCCCCAACCAGGATGAGGAAACGGCGGCAGCAGGATTCCAGACGTGCAGACGGCATCCACTGCTTTTTCACTCATTTTTCCATATGGATTCCCCCCCCCTTCGCGTGCCTCACCATATATAGCATTTTGAGATTTCGATTCCGAAATAATTGTGGGGGGAAAAAGGGGGGATGTGAGCCAAATGGCGGTTCTGAGAGCAGGGAGTGCGGGTGTGTGTGTGTGCTTGAATGTGTGAGTGTGTGTGTGTGTGTGCATGAATGCGTGTGTGTGCTTGAAAGTGTGAATATGTGAGTGAGTGTGTGCATGTGTGTGTGTTAGTGTGTATGTGTGTGCACATGTGTGGGTCAGTGTGTGTGTGTGTGTGAGTGTGTGTGTGTGTGTGTGCATGTAAGGGTGTATGTGTGTGTGTGTGTGTGCATGTATGGGTGTGTGTGTTTGTGCGCATGTATGGGTGTGTGTGTGTTTTTGTACTCATTACATTGTGGGGACCAGATTTCTCCATAATGTGATAAAAACCTGTAACCTTTTATCTTGTGGGGATTACGGTCTGTGTGTGTGTGTCTATGTGTGTGTTTCTTTGTTTGTGTGTCGGTGTCTGTGTGTGTGTTGGTGTTTGTGTGTGTGTGTGGTGTGTGCGTGTGTGTCGTGTCTGTGTGTGTGTGTGTGTGTGTGCGCTCATAAGTTTTTAATGGCAGAGGACTGTAATGTTATTCATCAGCTGCATGGCTATGAAGCAGCAGTAGCCAATTTATAACATGTAAAATCTGCCAGGGAACGCGTGTTTGAATCTGTCTGTGTGGAGATTGCATTTTCTCTCCGTCTGCTCAGGTCCCTCCAGGCTGTCTGCTGACCTCTCACAGCCATGCTTTCACTGATTGTACAGTCTGACTGGCCCTTCATGTCCACAGGTGTGTGTGTATGCGTGAGTGCTCAGTAATGGACTAGCATTCCTGGCCTGCGTACACCCCAAACATCACCCCAACACACTGATTAAAATTGGACGGGGGACGCTTCTGTGATTTTTCCATCGTATAGGCAGTTGTCTGAGTGCACCCCCCCAAAGCGATAACTAAGAGGGGCACTCCCAGCTAGGCGGGGGGGGTCCTGCTAGTAGGGGGCTTATAACATCGTTTGGTTCTTAGTCTTCGGAAGCCGTTTTATGACCAGGCACCGAGACGGTTCAAAAGACAAAATGGCTAGCAAATCCTTGGGGCGCGAGGATGTGGCCAGCGGTGGTGAAGGCGGGACGTCCCCGTAAAAGTACCAGCAGCTGGTGCCGGAGAGCGGCTGGGAAGATCGCATTTTCAGGAGACAGGCACAGAGATCTGGTGGTGCGTTTTGGCGCATCCTCGCCAACTCGGGACTCCATGCCAAGGCACTGATGTTTTGGCGCGTCCTCACCGACTCGGGATGCAATGCCAAGGCGCTGACGCTTCCTGCTAAGGATGTGGCCCGGAAATTGGGTGGCCTGTTGTCCTGGTGTGTATCTTGAAAGGGGACGCATTGGACTGTCTCCAAGGGCCCTTACAGGAACAGTGAGATCACAGCGATAGGGCGTACAGGTGGCCAGCCAGCAGGAGGGAACCAGGCTCCTCACTGCTTGCTCTGCCTCAGATCCCTGGCATCTTTGATATTTATCTTGTACTACTGCAAGTTTCCTGTGGAAGAGAGAAAATAACCAGTGATCTGGGGATTGAGTGACTTCCCAGCATTCCCAGTTCATGTGCCATCCTGTGGTCAGCTGGATGTAACGCTGTGGGAAGCTGTATAAGTTCCGCATGCCCGTGACCGCTTGCCCAGAGACTCACGCCTGCTCCTGTTCTCCTTGGAAGCGCTTCCACATGCGTCCCGGTGTGAATCCATCCGCCTGCTTGCTGCGGTCGCTGCCCGCCGCTTTGATCCGGTGGGAACCGCGGGAGGATGTCGTGGGTGGAGTCCCTTTGTCTTCCAGGCATGGCCTGGTAATGCCATTACAAATGGACCTGCAAATCTGGCTCTGGGAAAAAAAAATCATGTGCTGCTGGAGCTTTGGTGAATTCCTGATGTTCACTGATTTAGGATCAGTTTTCAGTCCAGCAGTCCTGAGCTTGGGGATATGAGCTAACTAGCCTAACTGACTGGGGTGGCTGCTAAATATATAAACATGAATATAAACAAATAAATACACAAAGGGGGGGCGGTGCGATAGTTGTGTTTTTCTACGTTTTGTTAGCATCCACAATTCAGTGGTATGAGCGGACATGTAGCTGCGAAAACTGCTGGTCTATATCTAGCCACCTGAGGGCGACATTGAGAAGACTCAGCTGCAAACGTCGGGCTCTGTGCCCTGAGTTCATCCTCAGGCTTCTGTAGCGATTGCTTTTTAAGGCCACCATAGATTTCAGTGACTAATCTACGTCCTTCTGCCTCTAATTTCCACCTGGACGGACGAGGTGGTGCAAGTGAAAGTTCATGAGAAATACAGAGGTGGGGTGTCATGAAGGTTGGCGAAATGAGGACATTTTGGCTCACTATATGGCTAGGGGAGTGTTTATCAAACTGGTCCTTGAGAACCACCAGGCTGCTCGTTTTTACTGCCTCCCAACTCCTGGTATGATGGACTGTCTAGCATTGAGCTAGGAGGGAGCAAAAACGTGGGCCGTCTGGGGGTCCCCAAGGTCCTGGGTGAGAAATACTGGGCTAGGGTGACATTCACAGTATCAGTGGCACTCTGTTGTACCTGCACGCATTGTGGGTGCTTGGCCACAGGGGGAGACAGTGGGCTGGATCTGAAGGCAGACAAGTGCAGTTTCCAGAGGCACATTCCATTTACTATTACAGTGCTGCCCTCTTTTGGTAATTGATGAGAAGTTCAGGAAAGTTCATGTTCAAGTATGTTCCAAAAATGAATCTCCTAATTGTACTCTGTTAACATATATGAAAAAATATTAAAATTAGCAAAAAATGTTAGTACTGACAATAATAATTACATTATTCAGATGTAGGAGATTGTTCTGTAACTGAGAAGAAAAACTGTCAGAGCAACCAAGACCAGCTGTTAGCCTGTGTCTATCTAAAGGGATGTTTGTGGTTTTTTAGCTGTTCAAAAGCCTGGTCTGAAAGCTAAGCATTAGTGAGGATGTCTGTGCCCCCAACACCACATAACATATTCACTTTCAGTTCCTGGGAGCAAATCCAACCTTGGACATGAGGTCAGTGCTTCAGAAGTAGATGGGTCGCTACGTACGATTCATCTAACCAGTATTGAAAATCTTAAAGTTAAATCCTCAAGATCATCATTTCCCCAGCTCAAGCAGATCCAGTCTAGAGCCACCTCTCGCTTGGCTCAGGTCGCCGTGGAGATCCACAGTCTGTACCCTGCCGTCGAATCATGCAACCATCTGTGGGAACGCAGAGGAATGTAAACAGCTGTAATCTGCAGTAGTGTTGCTGTGCCCGAAGCCCAGACACCAGCTTCTGGGTTGTCAACAGGACAGTACCCACAAAAATGTCAGAATTTAAATCAGTAACCCACGTTTATGCTGGTGAAAACTGAAAGGAAGTGGGATTCACACAAACTCAAAATGCTGTCACAGGCATCTCAGCCAGCAATACTGTCACCTCTCTACTGTAGGTCACATTGTGGCACCACTGTGTCACCTTAGTCCAAGGGGGTTAAATCTGATCTAGGCTGGGTGGGCTGCTTGCATTGAAGCAAAATATGGAATTGAGACAAAGACCTATGGGACTTACAGGTATGTCTCTTGATAATTAATTTGTATATTTGGTGTATCATTACTTTTTAGATAGGTAGGTATTTATTATAAGGGTGCCCCACCATTTCTCTTGAATTTTGTTCATAGTAGAGGATTTCTGTTCTTCTCACAGAGTTTCAGGTTTTAAACTCCACTGCTCCGCTGAGCGCAGTCAGGAAGAAGAAATCAAAAAGTCAGTCCTCCAATCACCTTCTTAATCCCACCCACCACTTTCTGCAGTAAAATATCACGTCTGACATGGCCCTCGCCCCACAGGTATTTGAATACACAGGACCAGAAGAACAGTCGCTTTGGCTGCGCAAGTAGATGCATCTGCAGGAAGGGTAGCGGCCGGGCTAACGTAGCAGCCTCGCATCTTTGGTCATCTAGCCTGAATGTGGTGTTAGTATGGCTACGTATTAACAGGTTAAAACACGAGCCTTTAGTCCGTCAGCTATGCAGCCGAGTTAGGGGTATAGGGGCATGTTTTTCTGTCTAATGACTACCCGTTATGTGCCTTTATATACGTCTATCTGATGTGTGAGCAGGTGAAAAATTAGATGCAGAACAAGCCAGATAAAAATTCCACGGACATGTGTTAATTTATGGCAAGGAGTTTTATTAAGTTAATTAAAGCAAATAAACGAAGTTTCCAGACAGACAATCAGTCCGAGCTGCATCTGTAATGTGCAGCAGTTATTTGGGTACAAAATTCAACGCTATCAGCTGTGCGTTTTTAACTAATACTGATGTGTGACGATTAAATTGGAATATTTTCTGTGAGGCGTACCCAGATTTAAAGTTATTGTTACACTATGCTTTATTGGCAGTAAGTAGCTGGGGTTTTACAGTGGCGGGGCGCAGAGTCGCCATTAGTTTGGTAGCTCTTTCTGTCTCCGTGGTGACCGTGTGACTGGGGGCAATCGGCAGGAGCGACTCAGAAACGCCACGTTTGGCTCCGCAAGACGCCCGGCGAGGCGGTCGGGGGGGAGCGCAGCTCGAAATGCGGCCACAGGCTCCAGAAAGGTAGAGAAGATACGGGAAGCGGGCGGAGTTCTGTAAATGCCGCTGCGTGCCGCGACGGTAAAGTAGATGTATATCATTCCGTGATAGGTTTCATACTGCTTATTTTTTTTGCTCAAGAAGTCCGCGTTTAATTAGTATTCAATTAGATATGGGCGATATGAGAAACCATTTAAAGTTAAGGATTTTTAATCATTAGTCTTATATAAAAAGGCCATTATTTCATGGTCGAGTTAATCAGTGACGGGCTTTGAAGAAGGGTCCGTCTGCCGTGTGAAAATGATCCTGCGTCTTAGAAGTAAAGCTATGCGGAGCACTTGCGGCTTTCTGTAACAGAAACGGAGGCATCGGGCACTTTTACAGACCAGCCGACAAAGCGATGAACGCATCTCATGTGAACCATACCGCCACGACCTGGAAAGTGGAGTCTGTCATCATTTCCCTGGTCTTCTCGCTCATCTTCTTAGTCGGTACGGTAGGGAACTCGCTGGTGCTGGCCGTTCTTCTCCGAAACGGCCAGATGAACACCAAGAGCACTAACTTGTTCATCCTGAATCTCGGAGTGGCGGACCTTTGCTTCATCGTTTTTTGCGTGCCCTTCCAAGCCACCATCTACACCATGGACGAATGGGTCTTCGGCTCCTTTCTGTGCAAAGCGGTGCACTTCTTAATATACCTTACCATGTACGCCAGCGTCTTCACGCTGGCCGCGGTGTCCATGGACAGGTGAGGACCGCACATCTGATTCTAATTCATACAACCATAATACTGTTTAGCCTGTTAATCGTTTTTTAATATAATTATTAGTAATGGAAAAAAGCATTTGTTTTTATGTTATTTAATGTATTTTTTATTTATTTTATTGTATAATACATAAAATTTAATTTAATAATTCTTGATAAATAAATGGTACAGATGCCTCAGTGACAGTTGATATGCATCGGCAGGTATCTGGCGATCCGGTATCCCCTCCGATCAAGGGAGCTAAGGACCCCACGGAATGCTGTCCTGTCCATTGGCTGCGTATGGGGCCTCTCACTGGTCTTCTCTGGCCCCTACTTCAGCTACTACCAGCAGATGGCGCTGAACGGCAGCGTGGTGTGCATCCCCGTGTGGGGGCCCCGGGACAGGCGGGCCATGGACGTCTGCACCTTCATCTTCGGCTACCTGGTGCCTGTCTGCATCCTGGGCCTGACGTACGCCCGCACTATCCGCCACCTGTGGACGGCCGTGGACCCGCTGGAGGACGCCGGCGAATCCCGTCGCGCCAAGAGCAAGGTCACCAAGATGATTGTCGTGGTGGCGACACTCTTCTGCCTCTGCTGGCTGCCGCATCACCTGGTCATCCTGTGCATGTGGTCGGGCCGCTTCCCGCTCAACCAGGCCACCTACGCCCTGCGCATCCTCTCCCACCTGGTGGCTTATGCAAACTCCTGCCTCAACCCTGTCGTCTACGCCCTGGTGTCCCGCCACTTCCGCAAGGGCTTCCGCAAGGCGTTCAGCTGCCCCATGCTGCGGCGTGGAAGGGTGGCGGGCCGTGTGCACGCCGTGCCGCCCGCGCACACTGCCGGCGTGGCAGAGCGGGCCACCGTGGAGGTCTCCCCAGCCCAGCATGCTGTCCCCGGCTCCACACCCTGGGGTCCGGTGGACCCCACGAGCTGCCGGGTCAAGGCAAACAGCACCTTTTTGACCTTCAATGTGACATAGTCACTCTCGTACTCATTCCGCCCTCGTCTCTAGGTTCCTGCCGCTTCTGGAGTTACAGATCATTAGGGGAGAATATTTCTCTGACAGGGGGGCTTTGATGTTTGCTCTTTGTTTGCTTTGTGATTCTGCTTTGTACTTGCCGGGAGGGCTGTTTCCATTGGTAGAGTGCATTATACTAAACTCCGCGATGAAGTGGAAACCAGCTTAGAAGCACACTCACACACATTTATGGTGATTAGCACGATGTCCCAGCATCCCGCTGCCTCTACACCGACATTAGAGCCCGGCAGCCATGTTTTTCCCAGACCACCTGTCCTTAGCAGTGCTCCGCAGCGGCCAATGACTGTCGACAAAAACAAAACACAGGCAATTTAATGCTCATTTACCACTGTCAGCAGTGCACCTGCGTCATATCGATTACTTTCCACAAAGAAGGAGCACAAACCAGATAAAGACAAACAAGAAAAGATGATCCTGGTAAAACGGAAATGTAGTACCGTTTACTGCTGATTAAGCTGGATACACATGCAGATTCAACAAAATGTATCTAATCTGTAAAATGATCTCACCTCCCGTGTCGTCTTTTAACAAGAAGAGACTGTCACCCTACCTTTGACTTGAGCGAAATTCCAGGATTGCATTAAAGGTTAAATGGCTTTCTGGACCTGTACACGTTGCTAGTTTATAGTAGATTGCCCATTGGCAGTCAGTTCTGTGATTTTGTGTGTTTTGTTGATATGAGAATGGTTTTATTTTCAAAAGAATATTTGGTAACTCTTTACTTAACGCTGCCATCTATAGTGCACTTCGTAGTGCATTATAAAGGTCGGTATACGAATTAATAAAGCATTATAGCATCTTCTATTGACAGTCATAAGGCATTATAGTGTTGATTATAATACTTCATAAGCTCCAATGAAACTCATATCTATAATTCACTATTAATACCTTCATAATGCATTCTAATGATTGGTATAATTAGGGATGCTCTGTACTGCATTAAGAAGGTATCTATAGTGCATTATAAACGAGAGCTTCATAAAGCATTCATAATGCATAATAAACAAGGCTATAATGTCTTATGCCTTTATTATAAATATTTATAGTCATGTTCATAATGCTCTATGAATGCATTATAATGTGTTATACATTCTTGTACACATGGCATTCACAGCAAGTCTTACCGTATATCTTTGTTTTGTCATGCCCATTTTTAGATTGTGTGAACCGTATAAACTGTTCAGTTCTGTGGCTCACAAATAAATTCTGAGTTTGGTGTGTCTGCTATGAGGCTGCTGTTTTTAGTGAGAGTTTAGCTACGTTGTAGTTTTGCTGAAAATAGACTGGGATGAAACACCGTATTGAAAGTGATATCTTGGCTACTCAGGTAGTCCCCACTGACTGACCATGTCAGCACTAGTCCTCTCAGCCAAGCAGCAGGATCATGTGTTGAGTTTCCTGTCCTGTTAAAGCAGCTTTCTTTGGGCATACACCATGTCACTGGTTTAAAGAAAGGAGACACATCAGTGCCTTTTTCTTCTAGGAGGTAGTCAACAGGGAGGTGCTTCGGATTTGTCAGTTACGGGTTTCCTAGCATATATTTTGCTACTGAAGCCTCTACATTAAGTTCCACATCAATAAACTCAACTCCATGTCTGCATGCCGCCACAAGGGCTGAGTCTCCGATTGGCTGGCATGGCTCCGATCACGTCATTGGCAGGCCACTATGCAATATGAGCAAAGCTGATTGGCCCTGTCAAGCAAAGGGTGTGAGTCTACAATCAACGCAGTGACCGTATGAATATAATAGAATATAATATAATAGAATAGAATAGAATATTTTTATTGTTATTTTACATGTACAATGAAACTCTGTGTGCTTCCCACCAAAGCTTTAAAAGATAAATAAAATAGAAATTAATAAGAAAATAAACATGGTAAAAAGTATATATACTATAGATGTGTAGTATCAAATAATATATTCAATATTGATGTGAATATTTTTTTAGACATATAACTCTGGGTGTAAGGGTCAGTGAATTGTACATTTTTTCAGGACAGCCGTGTGCTGGGAGAAATTAAGGCTCGTTACTGAACTGAGGATTGTAAGCATCACGATTTGATTGCCAGAAGTAACAAATCAGCATAAATGGTCAAAATGGAGATGGCTGCTGAGGGATTTTTCTGGGGTATAATACATGACGGTGGGTATAACTTCAGTCCCCTAGCTACTCTTTCCAATAGCTACAGAAAAAAAAACAAATTTATTCATAATTGTTAAAACAACAAAAATAGATATATGCCATGCCGTGCCATGCCCGGGGGGGGGGGGGGGGGGTTAGTGGCTGGTACTTGGAATAAAAAACAAAAAATTACCACCCAAGCAATGGTTGTGCCCTTTAGTGGAACGA
>JAODKC010000045.1:3204604-3219162 GCA_026777985.1 Mormyrops attenuatus | reverse complement strand
AGGCTGAGGGGCCTGGAGCCTATCCCAGACAGTATAGAGCACAAGGCTGAGGGGCCTGGTGCAAATCCCAGACAGTATAGAGCAGAAGGCTGAGGGGCCTGGAGCCTATCCCAGACAGTATAGAGCACAAGGCTGAGGGGCCTGGTGCAAATCCCAGACAGTACAGAGCAGAAGGCTGAGGGGCCTGGAGCCTATCCCAGACAGTATAGAGCATGGTACTCCACCTAAACTCACCATGGGGAGGGTAGAGATGATACTCCGCCTAAACGCACCATGGGGAGGGTAGAGATGATACTCCGCCTAAACTCACCATGGGGAGGGTAGAGATGATACTCCGCCTAAACTCACCAGCCATTTGATCTTAAAGGAGAAGAGGGTGCTGAACACGAAGATAACCCAGATTACAGGACACACAACCAGGCCCAGCCAGAAGATCCGAGCCTCGGAATTCGAGGATGCCTTCTTATCCTAAGATGGAGGATATTTCTACAGGTTGGTATCTCAAACTGGTCATTAGGTTAATATGAGAAAATACAGAAACATCGTCATGGCCGTACTGGATACTTTGAGAGCACATTTTAGGAGCATTGAATGTCGTGTATCGTGAAGGATAAAATTAGTCCAAGAAAACAAATGAAAGTGGGACTGATACAGAAGCTCTTTGGGGTGCAGAATCCAAACACAGACCAAACTGGGACGGTGGTGACATACCTTTCTGGACTCAAATACCCAGTGGCTCTTCCCATCGTCATCCACCTGGTTCCACCACCTGAGACCCACCATCAGACGGCCAGTGACATTCTGAGGGAATCCAGAACAAAGCAGATATTAATGTCACGTGACTATGGGGGGGGTGGGAAATCATGTATTTTTAATCACATTATTTCCGATACGCCGTTACAGTACTTTCACATGCTCCCTGCCTTTCACCCTCATAACCGTGCAGTGTTCTCCACGCCGTGTCACCTACAACGTGGACTGACAGGCTGTTTTTCATATGGTGCCACCAGGTTTGTTAGGTCTAACCAAGGACAGTTTTTGTGAAAAACACTAGTATGTGTCCTTGGCATTAGAGGCTAAGAACATAAAATCTTTGTGGAAAGCCCCAGACAGGTTTAGAAACTGAAAAACTTTTCACATATTCAAGAGTGCTCATCTTTCTCTTTTCTTTTGTTTCATACTTCCATTATTTTTTTCTAGTATATATTAAAGTTAATCACTACAGAACTCAACAGGCTCTGGAGTTGGTCATTTTCAGCAAAATCCTACTAGGGCATCAGAGCCAAAGTGACACAGCAAACACCAGGGTGGATAAGAGATTTTCCACTGTTTAGAATTTTCCGGTGGAGGTTGGATACAGTTGCTTATGGTTTAATCACAATGTGTATGTTTGACAACTACGTATTTCTTTATGCACTCGGTAAAATATTTTATGTTACTGCTACATGCTACGCTCACTTCACTTCTGTCACTAAGTGTTTAACGGTGGATTAGCAAAACTGCTAGCCTGTCATGTGACAGTCACATGAGGCAATATAACAGCAAAATACTAATTACTTAGACACGCACCTTGACGGTCCAAAAGTCGCAGGACAGCAGCAGAATGATGGTGACCATGCAGGCGATGAAACTGCTGCTCAAAATCTCACAGAGCAGGTAGACGAGGATGGCGCTGACGCGGAAGAACAGGTGGAAGAAGCTGGCCAGGGGGTGCCTAGGAGGAGAGCGGCAGGCAGGGGATCAGGAGCACCAACCGCGGTCCCGCAAAGTCCCCTCTGACTGACTGCATTTGTGACCCTGCATTTCCTATACTGGCCACAGCAAATCCAAGTAAATTTTACACCATTACCGGTTAATTATATGTATTCCAAGGAGAATTAGCTCACGTTGAATACTACTATGGTGCAGATGGCGTCCAACTCACTTGATTTTCGATTTGCGTGACCTTCCAGGAACATCTTCTTCTGCATCAAAGAGCGACACATCCTCTTCACTCAAGTTCTGTCAAAGAAAAGCAAAACTGTAAAAAATCACCGAAGTGTTAAAGGTATATATCATCCTCATCAATTTATTATAACAGGAAAGGGTATTTAATAAAATATATTAATAATATGGGGGGAGGAGATTACACAACAACCGGTAACCAAGGCAACTATAACAGTGTTCTTCATCAGTTCCAAAGTCAGGGCAGGATAAGGCAGGAAGGCAGACCGCTGCAGCGTACACTGTAGGGGTAACGCCTCAGACATGGATGCAGACGCCCCATCAAGACTACTAACACAATCAATCGCTGGAGTGAAGCCCACACTTTGACATGCTTAGACTTCACTTCACTTCAACAAACAGATCGGAGCAAATTTATTTCAATAAAAAATAAAGTTCAGAAAAAATCATTGAGGAGGCAAATGAGAAACAGCTAATTACCTAACCCCGTAAGAGTGTAGTGACCTTAATACCTTGACCATTAAGGTATATTCTGCCATTGTTTTTAATGATTTTAGTACCTAAATGGTTCACATTTTAACGATATTGAAATGTTTTACACACACAAAGTAATGAGAAGAAAATTATAAACACGGCAAGTTAGTATCTAAATTGCAAACTGTTCTGGAAGTAACAAAAACTTAAAAAACTGGAGTGACGAGTTCGAAAAAAAATTTCATCCAGTCGTCACACTTTGCTACACTGATTTTCTTGCTGTCACTAGTCAACAATGATACTGTGAAACTTAAATACGTGTATTTAAACCACACTGCACGTTATTTCTCTTCTAAACAAAAAGTTCACCGTATGTCTCTTTAAAATATTATACAGATAGTCACTAACTTACTTGTCTCATCATGCTGAATTCAGCCTTACACTTCCTGGAAACGTGTCCCCAAACAAACAAAACGTGTCCTTCTCGCGCCTGAAAGACCCAAAGGCAGCGATCCTGTATTTACTTATCGACCGGGAATTGATCAAGACACATCCCTGATAATGTACAGTTTTGACGACACAATTGACGCGAAACAATTGCGCCACAACTTAAGAAAGGACCCCAAAGAAAGACGCATGGCAGGCAGCCATATTTGTTGTGGCAGTGTGTGCCGGAAAAGGATTCCATGCGTTAGATACGGCACCAATCCGCTTTTATGTTCGAGATTTAATGTTGATTTCATACTGTTGATGTTTCTGGGCAGTTTACACTGAAAGTGCAGAACATTTTCTTTATTCTTTTAGCTTTACAATGAAATGCCTTTAATTAAAAACAGAATTAACGTGAAATAAAATGCAATATTTTATCATGTGAAATATTTTTGCAGGAACTCAAAGTAACAGGATGGGGTCACCAAGTGCTGAGGTGCATAGTGCAAGTCTCCAACACTCTGTTGACTCTGTAACTACAGAGTTCAAAACTCCCTCTGGCATTAACCCCAGCATGAAAACGGTGCACCAGGAGCTTCATGGAATGGGCTTCCATGGCCGAGCAGCTGCACGCGAGCCTCACATCACCTAGTGCAATGGCAAGCATTGGATGGAGTGGTGTAAAGCGCACTGCCACTGGACTCAGGAGCAGTGAATATGTGTTCTGTGGAGTGACAAATCAGGGTTCTCTGTCTGGCAGTCTAATGGACGAGTCTGGCTTTGGCGGATGCCAGGAGAACATTACCTGCCTGACTGCATTGTGTCAACTGTAAGGTCTGGTGGCGGAAGGATAATGGTATGGGGTTGTTTTACAGGGGTTGGGCTAGGCCCCTTAGTTCCAGTGAAGGGAACTCAATGCTTCAGCATAACTGGACATTTTGGACAATTCCCAACTTTGTGGGAACAGTTTGGGGAAGACCCTTTTCTGTTCCAGCATGACTGTGCCCCAGTGCACAAGGCAAGGTCCAGAAAGACATGGTACTGGGAGTTTGGTGTGGAAGAATTTGACTGGCCCCACGAAGCCCTGACCTCAACCAGAACTAGAATGGAGATTGCAAGTCAGGCCTTCATGCCCAACATCAGTTCCTGACCTCACAAAAGCTCTTCTGGATGAATGAGCAAAAATTCACACAGACACGCTCCAAAATCTTGTGCAAAGCCTTCCCAGATGAGTGGCAGCTGTTACAGCTGCATGGACGGGGACTGACTCCATATTGATGCCTATGGATTTAGAATGGGACGTCGTAAAAGTTCCTGTGGGTGTAATGGCCAGGTGTCCCAATACCTTTGTTCATATTGTGTATGTCTGCAGATATTTTACATTACAATATGTGTGGAAATACTTTATTTCACATTTTTATTTCACATTTTAAGTAACATCTGTGGCTCTGTAATTTTCAATATTTAAATATCCTCAGTTTAAAAGAATTATTTTAATGAAACAGTATCTTAAATATCATTGTTTTAAGTATTTGTTTTAAGTGATTCTAAGTTCTTTCCCTGCGGAGAGCCACGCTTTACAATTCCTCGTTTTCCCTTGTTTTTACTGACACTGAATTGTGGTACCAAATCCTCCCGGGTCTCAGTGAATCTTCATTTAGTTATAATTGTACAGAACTGTGGTAACTTGCTGTGAAATGTGAAATTTCTAAGAGAAATTAATGCAGTGGCATCGTTATAAATAATGCTGAACTGATTTTAATAATAAAGATACAGCAAACTTTTTATCCATAAATATTTATTTACATAAAAGTGACTTATAAGTCAGGGAAAAATAGACATACAGAACTCAGGTGTGACAGTGTCAGTGACCACAAGTTGATGCTGAGTTTTGACTGGGCAGTAATTTGTACAGGTCAACCCAGGTAAACAAGCTGAAATAATACTCACTGCTTCTTTGTGTTTTGAAAGGCATTTGAGACTTCCTGAGGAAAACCGGCCGAACAGGTCCTCAGCACTTCCCTGTGCGTGACCCCTGTCGCTTGCCTCCTGCCTGCTCTCCATCATTATGCAAAGTGACGCATGCCTTTTGTTTTCCGGTGGTTAGTCATGCCACACTCTCATCTGTGTCTGGTGACCCAGCGAGGAGCAGGTGCTTGCAGAAATGGCTAAAGCAGAGATGCCTCATGGGCACAGGGACTGCGTTCTCTTTAGTGTTGAAAAGTAAAAGGACTCATTCAGAAATTTGTTAATAATGTTATACTTTATCTGCTAGGGTTGATGTTTATTAAGAAACCAGAAATCATTTAGATGTGATAAACCAACATGAAGTGATGCTTTCTCTGATGCGTGTGTGTTTCTGCTGGACCAGTATGATCTGGTTCCTCATTCCTCTAAAGCAGCACCTTTAAATTCCTCTAAATTCTGCTGATGCTCACTAACTAAACGGTTGAGGCTTTAACTTTGTTGCATTGCATTGGGGCTGTTGGTTTTGGTGGCCACGGTGGTGGCATTGGGAGGTATGGAAGGAGCCAAGGAGGCTGCCTCAGATGGGGTGTCATCAGGCTCAATGAGCATCACCGAGTCGTCCTTCTTGGGGAGCCAGACGGCAGTGAACAGGGGTTCTAGGAACTCGGCGCGGTATTCATGAAGGAGGGTCATGGTGTCGGCCACACCGAAGAAGGCCAGCCAGGATCGGGTGTAGTCCACATAGATGCCGATACGCGTGAACCCGTCCGCCTTCAGGGGCGTCTCGGCATCACCGTGCCAGGCGGAGAAGCCACGCTTCCCACACTGCAGGCACCAGGAGAAGTTATTACCCACGATACAGCTACTGGTGCCCTCGCCCTTCCGGTCGATGCTCTTGTAGGTGAGGCCCACATGCACCCCTTCTCCGATCACCTCCACCTCAAAGTAGTGTTGGCCCAGGTAGAAACTCTCCACCGCCAGCACCTGCCGCCAGTGCTCAAAGCGCTGCGGCGTGTCTGGGTAGTCGTGCTGCCATGGGGTGGTGTTGGTGACTTTCCTGTTCTCCTTGGTTAACCGCAGGAACTTGTGGACAGTGCCAGCATTGAAGCTCAGCGGGGTGCAATCTGGAAGGGTTTAGGGCACAGCCGTGAGGAGCTTGTGGACCGTGAGAATAAAAACATCTCATTGTCCTTCAACTGCACCTCATCTTCAATTAAATTCATGCAACAATTTCCAGCAAAGCTAGTAGCTGAGCTGTATTAGGTACAGATTACGACACTGGAATCACTGGAATTAGGCTGCTAAAGCCTCAGTGGAGAGATCAGGCTTGGTTAACTTTGTTGGTTTTTGCTTTGAGACTGATAAAGTACAGTATCTCCTTAGACATCCTTAGGGACTTTAGGAAGTTGATCAAGAAAGTTGATCTTGAGATCAAAAGGATGTTGTTGTGAACTGCAAGAGGGTCTTTTGTATCCTTGACTGATGAACCTCACCTGAATCATATATATATATATATATGTACAAGCACATATATATATATAAGTACATAAAATGTCACCCTGAATAAGTAACATTCCAAAGGAATAAGATCAGGCTTACGCTTCAGAAAGTCATTTCGCGTCTTCGGATTGACGTGATTCAGGCCAGTCAGCGCATGAACCATCGTCTTTATCCTAATTTTATCTGGAGAGAAGAATGTGAAAACTTCCGTCAGGTGATACTATCACTGATCCCACACATGATTATCATTTATCACTTGAGTGCATGTTCCTGTGAGATTATCCACAATTTCATGTCACAACAAGCTGAGATCCAGAATGACTTGCTTGGTCACAGCATACCCGATTAACTCTCTGAGCCTATGTGTGTCTGTGTGTGTATGTGGGTGCATGTTTGTGCATGTGCCCTTTCGGTGACATGGCAACAAGCTAAGGAGTAACAAAAATCCACATTCCACCCTGCTAACCCCGACATGCAAAAACATGTTGGGCCCTAAACAAATGGATCTGAAGTAAAGCCTAACAGTGTTTGTTTTAATTAGCTCTTATGGGCAGAGATGGATAGTTCAGATCCAGAGAGTGAAAGTCCAGACCAGGATTTTGTCTCAACCAATCAGTCGAGTCACAGTCAAAGAGTACTCAACTGGTTCGTCGAAACAAAATCTTGGTCTGGACTTTTACTCTCTGGACCTGAACTACCCATCTCTGCTTGTGGGTGACCTCTGACCAATTTTCCAGTCCCGCGGCTCACCGGCCTTATCCGATCCCTTCAGCTTCTCCCTATAGAGGGATGGCAGGTGCTCGCTCAGTTCCGTGGTCGCCTCAATGACGATGCGACTGAAGCAGGTCATGCGGTCCGCCAGGCTGATGTACACGCTGGGCAGGGAGAAATCCAGAGACTCCTCCTTCCACTGCGAATATTCCTGCCAACAAAATGCACCAAATACACATTGGTAGCGAAGCTCGGCCACAGTTAGGGGGGACTCATACTCTCACAGGAGGTGGCTCCTGTCACGTCTCAGGGCCGATCACATAACCTTCTACACAAGCACAGACTGGATGTTTGGCTAAAGCACTATGAATAAAATGACCATCTAGAAGCTTAGAAGATGTAATTAAACTAAAAGCTAAAGACCTTCTGTAGTGGTTATTTTCTAGGGAGATGTAAGCACAATGTGTCAAGTCCCTGATGTGGAGTTTTTACATTTTTTATACGTTGTCACTACAGACTGGAGATAATGTTGGTATTATTAGGATCTTCGGTTGAGCAGGAGGCTGCGGTTCTTAGGCTAACCAGTTCGTAGTGGATCACGTACTAAAGTAAATCCAGGAAATTGACACATAAGCTATAAGGACAACAGTTTTGTTTGTAAGTTATGTAGTTTGCTCTTAGTTTTGTTTAGTTGATTTGTGGTTTTGATTAAAGGTTGCAAGCTTCAGCTCTACCGTGTGAAGGACATACAGGCTGTTTTCCTTGGTGGTACCTGCAGGAAGTCGATGTCGTTACTCTGCCTGGAGAGCTTATCCATGTGTGCCTGCGTCTTCCTCAGCTCTGTGCATTTGTGCTCGAGGTGTGTCCGGATGCCATCGGCCTGCTTGAAGGCCTGCCTGGCTTCACCCTCCAGGATCTCCGTCACCTCGTTCTGGGCCTTCTCGACCACGGCCTGGAGCCTGCTGAACTGCTTCCTGATCATGCCGTGCACCTCAGCAACAGAGGCCTTGGGAGACGGGACCATGAAAAAGTCACGGGTGAATATAACCAATGTGGCAGACTGATAGCAGTGCTGAATGAAATGGACGACCCTCCAGGACTCCATTTCCCAGAAGCCTTCAAAGTACAGGGACTAGTTACTGAGTGGTTGGATGGGTGTCACATTAAATCCAAGAAATACAGAATTTTTTTGAAGGGCATGAAAGGGGAAGGCACAACAAACATTCTAACACGTGATGCTACTGTTATTCCATTTAGCCTTTGACTTCTGTTTATTAGAAAATGCATTAGCCTTTCATTCGTTGAGAGAAGGACATCAAACTATATGTGAAAGACCTAGTGAATACTAACAAGATGGAGTCTCTAATGAGCCATCCAAGAAATGTATACACCCTCTCCTCGTTTAGCGACTGAGTTCAGTTCCAATGACCAGGTCGTTAACCGTGGTAATCACGGTAGCCTAGGCATGATCACAACTGTGCATACAACTGTCCTCCAGCCTTGCAAACTTAATTTCTTTAATCCTTCATGAATTGGATGTTTTTAACAGTTTTGACCTTTTGTACATTCTACTTCTTTGTAACAGTAGACAGATAGCCAGTTGGAGATTATAATATGACAGCCTTCTGAAGAATAATGTTTTACAGAATGCTCCACAGGTATCTACCTGACACTGTGGGTGTATCTAATAAGTGGCTTCTCTGAGTGGAATTCACACTGTTCACATAGAGTGCAAACTCTGGAGATAAACCGGCCAAAGGTGGACCGATTTTATCACGTCGTTTAGAGGTTGCAGTTCTAGTTGTGATTAGCCAAGTGACCGATAAGGTGACTACTGAGAAGAAGGACAAAGTGACCAGCGAGGTGCAGAGCAGCTGGGGGTGGGTGAAAGATAAGCGAGGTCGGCGTGAGACGGAGGAGGAGGAGCACCTCGATGGAGGCGGTGTTGCTGTGCAGCTTCTGGATGGCATTGTCCGCGGCTGTCACACTTCTCAGCATCTCCATCCGCTTGTATTCCAGCTCTCTCTGCATGTGAGAACATGGGGAAGCAGGCACACACACAGCTGGTAAAAAATGATGGCTACCGATTTATTTATTGCCAGGTAGCTGAATGAAGGTTTAATGTCACATGCTAAAGTACAGTATATTGTGTCCAACCCCCCTGTTTCATACTCTCCTTTATTTTTGCACTTAAAGTCCTGTGAAAACTCTCCCCTGTCACTGGTAATGCTGCACCGAATTCTTGGGGGATGCAATTTTGTGCCACCGTATACCTGCATAAGGACAGTATGACAACTTGACTTGATTTGAGTTGATATATTTTTTAAAAATTGGTCAGACTTTCCCAGAATGCAAAATTTTGATGTAGGCTACAAAACAAATATTTCGGAGGATAAATCAGTTCTTTGTCAGGCGGTTCTGGATTTAATCATTCTTTCAGGATTGTTTGCACTGTCTTTGTTCTGCTGAGGTCAGATAGGGAGCAGAAAGACCTTTTGTGGGAAACTGCAGTAGCCACACGGTATTCATGCCTTTGCGGCACATCCATTACCATGCAATTGCCTTGTTCCCAGGTCCCAGAAGGTGTAGCTTGCCTTTCAGGCGACAGAGACGCACTGTGATGTCATGATGCTCAGGAGGGCATATGGCCGCTGTGAGCACGTCATTCCTGACTGGTGTGCAAAGCTGGTTTTGGCTCTCAGTTCTGTTTTTATTCAGGGTCGCCAACTCTCATGCATCCGGCGTGACACTCAGACTTTCAGACTCTCACACTCATACAAGACTCTCACAAGAAATCTTACGGCAAATCTATATTATTCCATTATACACCTATATTATTCCATTATAAACCTAAAATTAGCTACATCAAAATTGTTGGGTAGTTTGCAAACTCTACAGACTATTTACAAGGTAAAAAAAACTGTTACGTACATGTAATTGCGTGTGCAGAAAATCGAGCTGAAAATCTCACGCTAGCCAGCTGACCAAAGTTCGCAACCCTGTTTATTACGTCATCCCAAGTAGCCATTTCCAGCCTGATAATTAACATTGTAAATTGAAATGATTAAGGCTGTAGATCTACAAGAGATTAACGGTTTGATTAGCAGGTTTTCTGTGTTGTGTTGTTGATACTGAGCCAGACGCCGTTATCGTCACACCCTGTCGCTAACGTAAAGTCACGCCCCAGGTGTCCTAACGGGAAGACTAGCGTGACAGGCTCAGCTATTCTGGCCCGCTAAATGACCTGTTTGAGCGTCTTTCATTCACAGGCCCTGAACACAGTACAAATCAGGGGACAAGTGGATGAATTAGCTGGCCCTGTCACTCTTACTGTTTCTGAGTCACCATGCAGCCCAGCCCAGCCAGGTCCTGAGTCACAGGTGTAGAGCAACGCCAGTAGCCAGCTGGCGAATCTCACGCATCTGGTATGACTCACACTATCAGACTGTCACGCTCACACAAGAAATCTTAGGGCATATCCATATTATTCCATCATAAACCTAAAATGAGCTACCTCAGAAACTTATGGGGTAGTTTGCAATCCATACAGACTATTTACAAGTTAATAAGACTGTTAGATACATGTACTGTATATGTGTGTGCAGGCTTGTCTCAAATTGAGAATCTCACTCCAGCCAGCTAACCAAAGTTGACAACCCTAGTCTAGACATTGTCAGTCTTCAATAATTAATCAGTTAAAAATGGAAATAACTGGTTATATGTTCTTGTATTTTGCTTTCCTTGTGTCCCAACCACAAAAAGTTTGTTTAAAAATAAATGTAGCACTGTCTGAAGAATAGACTTTAATCTCACTATATAGTGATAACAAATAAGCTCAAGCTTGGATTTTAACTCATGTATAAATAACATTTTCCTCTAGTAATGTGCTTTTTAATTAAGAGAGAGGGGTGTTCCTACATCAGTTCAACAGAGCATTGAATGCTGACATGAGTTCCTGTAGTTCCCAAAGCACTAAATGCTAACACGAGTCCCCGTAGTTCCCAGAGCACTGAATACTAACACGACTTGAATATTCACATAGGCTAATGACAGCTAATGGTGCCCCTGTTGATCTTCCTATTCTGTCTTCACCTAACACTGTGAAGGGTGTGTTAGCCCACTGTACCTCAATCAGTTGCCGCGCTTGTCTGACAGGCATGATGTCATGCCCTCTGTGCCCCCCTTTGGCGCACTCCTGGCACACGCAGCACCCATCCTGGCTGCAGTATAGCCCCAGGGGCAAGCGGTGGATGTCGCAGGTGCGGACCTCCATGTCCTGCAGTGGCTCCACCAGCCGGTGACTCTGGAAGCGTGCGTTCTCCAGGTGTGGGCGCAGGTGAGCCTCGCAGTATGACACCAGGCAGGTGAGGCAGGATTTGCACGCCCGGCGTGGGTTGTCAATGCATGAGTCGCACGTCACATCGCCCGGGCTCAGGGCGTCCTTCGGGTCACCAGCCTCCGTGAGTGCCCCCTCTTCATTGGCCACCTTGGGACCTTTTTCTTGGTCTTGTACTTCTTCTGATCTCCCAAGTTCTGGATCCTCTATCTCGTTATTGGTACCCATGATCCTGGGGGGGTCTGGCCCCATTTTGCCCCCTGTGCCGTTCACCTGGACATTCACAGCCTCCAAAGGTCTGGGATCTTCTGAGACTCTGTGTGGTGAGTAGCTCTTTGCTTTGCCTTCATGAACCTTGTGACAAGACTCACCGGTAGGCTGCTGTGAGGGGACTGGCCTTGGGTCTGATGACATGTCTGGGCAAGCAGACTGGCCCTGGGGCTGCGCCGATCCAGTAGGTGAGTCTGTGTCCGTGTTGGCCATGGCTGATCTTTGGATCTCGCTTGTTCTGACCTTGCTTGCTCGCGCTCTTGTTCTCCTGGCCACCTCCTTGGCAGACGTGCTCCGTCACACCTGTCGCAGTATCTCGTGAAGCGGAGCAGAGCACAGTAGCTTGTTACACCTCGGGAACGTCTGCTGTCATTGTTCTCATAGTTTTACTCAATCCGCCCCCCCACCCCTGCCACCACACCTGCTCTCTTGGTCCCTCCCCAAGCTCAGAGAGTCACAGCAAATAGGAAGAACAGGGTGGGATAGTCTCTGTGGAAGAAGGATCTGTTGCGTAAATGAGAGCTCTGCCCAAATCAAGTAGCAAACCAGGTTTCTCTTTGTTTCCGTATCAACTCTTTACCTTTGCAATGGGAGGGACTTGAAAGGCAGGTCTCACACAAGCGGTAACGACAGAACAAAGTTTAAAAAGGGGAGGCTTTCCCATTCAGATTGGGACAATGAATTGTCAAATGAAGTCAAGTTTTCTGTATCGACTATAAATGTTTATTATTGTAACCTTCAGTGAGAAAAACATTAGTCCAAAAGATTTTTTTATGTAAAGCGCTCACAGAAAGTCTTGGGACGATTGCCTAATTCTGTAACAATGTTGCAGATTTATTGGTTTCATAACACAAGTCCATTGACAAGCGATGTTTAACATACCTTCTTCCACACAGACATTTTTTTATGTGTCATAATTTTTTTGACTGACTCATTCAGTCCTGTTCTTGCCATTTTGCTATTAATTGCAATTGTAGTCATTGACTCCCAAAGGGAAACTACAAATGTTTAGTCTTGCTATGTTATTGCAAAGGTGTTACTCATTACAAAGCACCCAATGGTGCTTGTCAATGACCTTTTTAATTCAGAGCAGCTCTTTCAGAACTATAATTTGGGTTTCAGTTTATTGCTACTTGAAATAAATGTTTTACTTAAAAGTACTAGTTGTTTCTTATATGATATGTATTACTTGTAAAAGGATTAAGTCATTATTTTTGTTGTAAAACCTCTAAAGTAGCAATATTTTTACTGAATTAGGAAGGAGTCCTAAGACTTTCTGTTAGCACTGTACAGGTGTGTCTTTAAAAGCAAATGAGCCTACGATGTATTAATTTTGGCCTATGAAACACATCAGGCCCACTGATAGATAAGGATACTTTAGGTTATGGTCCTTTCTGGTCTTTGCTACTGCTTAATTCAGGTGCTCAATACTGACACCTGGTGAAGACTTTTTTAAATTCCCTTTTTTGTTTAAACAGCTATCTTTAGAGCTGTAGGTTTCACCCACATTGAACTTTGTTTAATGGCCACTTGTTGAAACATATCAAGACATTGGTCTTGTTATGCAAATATGAAGTGGTCTCCTCATTTTAATTTCACCTGATAATTATCAAGACGTAACTGTAAATGAGAATGTTGAAAATTTTATTGCATTAATGGTGGTGTACCCCAGGGCTCTGTGCAAGGACCCACAGTGTCTCACAACTATTTTTTTTTTAATTTTATTTATGTCCAATTTTTTCCGTTATTTTCCGTTATTTTTGCCGTTGAACATCGGATGACAAATGATGAAAACAAACAGAATAGGTTTAAATGTTTATTTAGTTTAATTACTGTCGAAAACATACTGTTGTTTAAGATACACAAATTAGTCTTAAAAATTTTCAGCTTGTTAACAGTGCATTAATGTAGTGGTCATTGTTGAATTGTATTATACATGACACGATTAATTTATCTCAATTAGTATATTTTCTCTTTATAGCTGTAGATCTAGTAAAAGCAAAACATTTCTGGGATAATTTTGCGTATGACTTAGCAGTTACATAGTCGACATCCTTTAATGAAATCTGAAGACATCGCAATCATGGTTCAGCACATAGCCGTCTGCTGTGCTTGTTTTTCATGCCAAAGGCTGATCTTTCAGCACGTCTGTGCACTGAGCAAATAAAATACCAAGTGAGAAAAGAGTAGCTCTGCTGCAGGTTAAAGTGCAGATTAATATGTGAAAGCAGCATTTCACTATGGCCAAAGGTGCGAGTGGGATCCTAGAACACCTTTACCCTGCCTGGATGAACCACAGCCAACACCTTACAACTTCTTCTTCTCTTAGTGTGAAGTATTTTTCCAACAAAGACAAATGACCCTGGTCTGCAGCCTCAAGCCAGGAGGAATCTAAACTAGAATACCAGCAACAGAAAGATACATCGATGTAGAAATCGCCAATGTCACATGACTGACCCCCAAGCATAAGGAAGACAAGCCGCTGTCAATAAAAGGCGGTAGAATGTATTGCCATCCTAAAGGACCCCAACGAAGAAAATGTTTAATTGGGTGAATCGGTGGGCTCCAGCTGTCTGCTGTTAAGAGTTCGTTTTAGTCTTTTGGTTTCGGTCTGAGCTACATTCATTGCTTGTGCTATTTCTGTACCCTGGCAGGAGAGAGACCCTCTGCTCCTACTGCACACCGACCAGCTCTGTGATGGGGGGCGCAAACACCATCAGCTCCTGGTACTTGTGGAAGAACAGGTGCAGCCGTGACAGGTAGCTGTCCTCCTGGTACGGCAGCTTCTTTTCCTTCAAGTATTTAGACACGATGGGTTTCACCTGGTGATGGGGCGGGGGGGGGGGGTCATGATGTGAGTGGGGGGGGGGGGGGTAAAAAGAAAAGAGGGAATATAAAACAAAAGGGAGGCCCGCACATACCACCC
>JAODKC010000045.1:3088409-3124630 GCA_026777985.1 Mormyrops attenuatus | reverse complement strand
GGGGGGGGGGCAGGGCTGCTTCAGCAAGACATAGGTGCCGGATCCCACCTGAAGCGATAGCACTGTTTGGTTAGCTTCTCCAAACATAGGAGGGTCCAGCAAAGTACGGCACTCCTCTGCGGTTACACGCGGGGCTGGGGTGTGGGGCGACCCAAAAAGTCCCCCGCTAAGAGGACGGCTCAGTCTCCCATGGCAACACATCACACCTTTTAAAAAACCGAAGCCTTTTAACTCGGCAAGACATTCAGTTAAGCTCAGTTAACTGCATCATAACACAGCCCATTGGCATTAATGAATAACCATGACTCTCACCCACACAGAACGCCACACTGCTGTCTTCCTGCTGTCCAGCCCACGAAAGCAAAGGATGTGAATGAATTCCAATCAACCTGAGGCAGTTTTTTGTTTTTTAATTTGCATCCGTGGTGATATTTCAGTCTCGTCCAGAGCGACACAAAGAAGACAGAGGAAAAATAAATAAATCAGAGTAACGGAGGATGTTAGCAAACGTGACTACGGTAATCTCCGATTACCAGGCTTCCTGCTATCGGCTTTGGTGGCCTGCGCTCCCTCAGCTGTCACCCCCTCACATTTAAAGATAGCCACATCCTTGTACACATCTCTGACCAAGCCTCTTTGTCTACACATCCATGAGCAAAATTCCACACCCACACCCAGGGTGCATGTTCCACACCAAAGCTCCTGAAAGCATAGGAGCTACCGGGAATTATGGGTAATGACAATCACAGAGCGTCAACTCCCAGCTCATTCAGTAGGCTCGTCAAATCAAGTATGTTTCATTTAAATTAGGGCTGCACAATATCACATGGCGATTACATGGCACATGTGGAATAATCACCAGGGCTTTTGTGGCTGCAAGTAAATGCCCATATAGTAGCGAAAAGCTGGGATCCAGACAAACGCTTATGCCCGTCATCTAAAGCCCTTGGTGATTATTGTGCATGTTGCCGTATAATTGTGATTATATCGCAGTGTGACACTGTGCGGCCCTAATTTAAATGTTTAAGAGTCTTAAAAACACGTTCTTGTCAAAACTATAAGTGATTGTTCTTAATAAAGCAGTATTGTCAATACCCAATAAAACATTTTGTTGAATCATCACAATACTTTTTGTCCATGTGCCAGTGCACCCCTCCCCCCTCCCCCCATTCCTGCAGCGCACCAGCCAAGTCGCCAACGTTTTGCTAGAGTAGGAGTGTCCACTGTGTAAATAATGCCGAAACACTTCACCGCCCTTAAAGGCACCAGGTGGGAATCTAATGTCTTATAAGCAGGAAAAGCCAGACATGACACCTTCAGCATGATTCCATAAACCTTGTGTGCTGACCTAGAAACTTCTCACAACTCCTATACACTTCCCGCAATCTGCTACCCATCTCCTGATTAAACAAGCATCAACCGCTGATAAACCAATGACTGTTTCATTGAAATAATCAGATCAGTTCCTCCCTAACGTCTTTCAGATGGACACCTACCTTCCTTTTAAATGCCCGCTCCACTGTTATAGGTTGTTATTTATCTAGTTAATTCTCCAAAAAACAGAAATCAGAGGGCAGCAGACTCTCCTGGATGGACTGATGACCTCCACAGTCAGGCTGTGCTTTCGGAAGAGACATGGGGCAATGGGAACACCCAGATATCACGCCAGCCTCCCTCCCGCTTACCCCGTCCCGGCCTGCTCCAGGCACCGTGGACCAGAAGAACCCTCTCCAATCAGGGTCCTCAAAGATGTAGGGTAGGATGCGTGTGAGCAGCCGGGTGCAGTTCAAGATGATCTGCTTCTCCTTCTCCGAGGGGCAGCCAGACTCCGCCCCCTGTACCAGCTTCTCCACGGCCTGGGGGGGGGGGGGCACACATGGCACCGGTGCTCAGTGATACACGTTTCAGACATGCAACATGTGACACACTCGCAAGCGAACAGGAAGCTTACTGTACACACTGGCAGTGTCACACCACACACACGGTTCTTATTCTGAAGCAACACATTTTCATAGCAAAGCCCACAGTCAAACATCAAAACAAAAGTTTGCCCAGTAAAGGGTTTAAAAATGACTGGGGAATTAACACAATAGACCATCTGCTGCAGACAGCAGACCTCTGACCCCGAATGTCATGCTAAGCAGAGCGACGTGCATTTTGGAGCGAAGAGAGCCTGCATTCCTGACAGCCTGGCCGTAACCGCGGAGCGACAGCACCAAGAGTCACGTCCTGCCCACGTCCTGCCCAGACCTGCAGGTCACGCAGACCCAGCCAGCCAAACACCAGCTTCACTGGGGTCTCAGGAAACCTTCTCTGAGCAATCCCAGACTCAATCAATCCCCCCCAGAGGGTGTGGCTCATCCTTCCTTTTTACACCCCCCCCACCCCCCACTGCCATGGGAACACAGTACCAGAGGTCATTTTAAAAAAAATAAAAATACCAATCAATGACAGAGTTAATACAACAGACACAAAAGGTGAATCAACCACCTAGAACGGACGGGGGAGATTCTAACATGAGGGTGAATGCGTTTTGCATAATACATCAGGCTCACCCTTAGGCTGCCGTTTCACCGCATGAGGGGGTGGCCCCATTCATCCACTTCATCCCACGTCCTTGCAGGAACCCCATGAGGAACCGAGAACTCCATACCTACCCGCCCAACATAGGGTAGTCTTGCGCCTCAGGGCTCACACCCAGATCCCACCGTGTCGGGAGCACTTCACCACACTGCCACTCCTACAGTACCTGACTCACTACATACGTTCACCCACCCATAAAAAAGTCAACCCCCACCCCCAGGCGTACCTTGTAGCAGAGTGTGGCCAAATTTGAGGGAGACTCTTCACGGACTGCCCGTATTTCAGCAGCAGGGACCAGGGCAAACACATCCTGGACAGTGGTGATCGTATCAGCCCAGAACTGGTCCCAGAAAGCATCGTCCGTGGCCTCGACAGGCTGTGGGAAAGTAATCAAGCGATTCATATTAGACCTTATTCTAATTCGAGCACTTTGATTAGCCTATAGCTTTTTCGTCGTTGGTATAAAAATCCCGTTTATAAGGCAGGGATATCATACCCTTATCAAAAAAAATCTATGTACTTAATCTCTTAATCAGTTAACGGTTCAACTGCATATTTGCAACAAAAGAAAACGGCCATATACGATTTTTAACCTGACAGCTGATCGCGAGTGTCAGACACTCACAATAGTTATATTTTATTGCTGATCCTTATATAGCTAAACAACACGAAGCGCATCATAGCTCACGGCGAGCTCTTCAGACATTGTCGTGCATTGACGCCGGTCCACCTTAAGGCACCTGCCGCATCTGGAGGGAATAATCCCTAAAACCACGTCATCCATCCATCCATCCTTCTAACACCGACAGCTCGTCTGTTTTTGACCAAACGTTATTCAATTAACGTAAAATACATTAACAAATTAACGCTTCGGTTAATGTTTATATGTAAAATAAGGATCCCACTTAAACCACAACGACACCCGAAGCTCGATTTACTTATTATATGCGGCAGGCCACCTTAAAATGACTTCACCGCTTAAGTTTAATTATATAACCCCTTTGGATAAACCATTTATTAATTGCCGGGAAATTACTTAAAAGACGGTAAACCATAAAATATCGGTTTATCGATTGTTAAAATTAGGAACATTTCGGTCGTGCTACTATCACCTGGCGAGATTCATATCGGAAAAGGGCAATTCGGTTTGCTGATGAGGAAACTGGCTGGGATCGTTATAATAAAAATAAAGATCCGTAACGTGGGAAAAAACGTGCATTTATTATACAATAGGGAAATTATGGTCCGTTATCGGTCACTTACAGTTACACCGTAGCGACAGCAATTACTGCCTATAAAATTCCCACGAAATTTAATCCTATTAAATCTGGCTTTGTTACAAAATACCACCATTCCCCATACGTATAACGCTCCTGTAGGGGTGCAGACATCTAAATCCCCCCGGTTTCCATCTCATCACTGATGTTGCCGTACCATCTGGTGCGTTTTCGTTGCTATTTTTATCCCTTTGCCATAGCGCACCGTAACCAGGAGCGCGACCCCTTCACGTTCATCATGCGAATGCTTTTATTATAAAGACCATAATGTAAAAAACACTAACCTGCGTTTTCGTCGTCAGCTGTATCACCGCCTTCCTGAAGTTGAGCTTGGAGTCCGAGCCCCCCATTTTGCGTGTGTGTGTATGTGTGCGCGTTTTCTCCTCCGCCCCTGGTGCTCCCTCCCCCGCGTGTGCCGCCCTGGCGGAGGCGACGGCCGGAGCGCAAAGCAGGATCCAGGATCAGCCACTTCCGCTTCAGCGCCACACTGATAACAGTCGCAGCAAATAATAATAATAAAAAAAAAATCACCCGTTTATCCCCTTAAAGCTCCCCCAAGTCAATAAAAATGAATTTCAAATTATACTTATAAAACCAAAATTTATTTTAACAAGACTTACGTTTATAATCAAAGCAAGTGTAAACTTTATCAAGTAACAGCTGCCAAGTATTGATTACACAAAGACCTTAGAGTAATTGATGCAACAAAACGAAACAAAAAACGTATTCTAATCCCTTCAGTATTTGTTTCCATGTGCAGACGGTCGTTACATGTTAACAAATACAGAAAAAACACAGTGTATAAATACTGTAGTCTCATTAAAGAAATTCTTTACTGGTCAGGCAGTGACACCTGCTGGAAATTTCAGGTAAAACGTGACGAGTTTAATGCTGGTACTATGGTATTGGACGGACCATGTACTTGTAAGTAGGATACACTGCCCTCTGTCCTCGCGTTCTACGCGAATTCGAAAAAGGCCAAATCACTCCTACTACAATACAATAATTTATAGTGATTAAGTTAAAAAGTTGGCACTGTGACTTTCAAGACATTTGGACTAATGTACAAATACAAGGCTTCCAAGTGCATAGATTCTGTTAGACATGGTGCTGAGAAAAGCAAACAATGAAATACAGACATGATGACAATCTCCCTACATATCTATGGTGACAGTTTGTTACACCACATTAAATCAAAGTGAGACCAGAGTGAGTCACCACCACCCCACTTTGGAAATGTCCTTATTTTAACATCCCTCACCCTTACTGGCAGTGGCCAATCAGATTTAGCAGACAGTAAATACAGACTTCCCATGACTGATGATGTCACACTGGATCTGGTCACATGACCTATTCATTTAAATCCTTCCTCACAAACAGGTAAAGTAAAATGATTTCATGCACATATATAACATCATATTGGATACAGAAGCACTTCATCACTGGCCGCGTTGTTTCACTGGTTCTTTTCTTTCTGAGGTAGTTAAAGAGGCACTACGAGAGATTCTCTGCTGCTAAACATTTTCAGTACATTTCACAATATCATTAGCTTTGCACATAGCAGTGCACGAAAATCAATGAGCAAAAGACACTTTGGCCAGCAGTGGAAAAGAAAGTTTGTCAGCCATGGTCTCAAATGCAGACCGGGAAAGGATTTATAAAAAGTCTGCAATTGTTTCGACCTATCTAAATACTAAAATCTACAGTAAATCTGATATTTCAGTCCCCATCCACAGACTGATAACATATGTCAGACTGTACTTTCTTCCAATGAGTGAATATGAGGGAGACTTTACTGACACAGACTGTAGACAGCACTGGCTAATAACTGGACCAGTTAGCATAGACTAATAAGAATGAAAACTAGCAGACATGGCAGTAACAGAAGCTGAGATTCCTGTTCTAAGCGACTGTTTCCTGGGTCAGAGGTCAGCCACTTCCTGGGTCAGAGGTCAGAAGTCAACCACTTCCTGGTGCTTCAGTGATACTTTCTCCAACGCTCCTCCTCTTGCAACGAAAAGGTAGAGAGAGTTTTACGTTAGTAAGTCTAGGTATAATTAGAAAGTATAATTATACATTTACAGTAATTTTAGGCAGAAACTTCTGACGCGTAACTTAAACTGATTTCAGTTGAGCTGGACTTCAGATCCAACCTTGTATATAAATGAGTGAAAATGTGACAGAATTTTAAAAGAGAGTCAGTGGCAGCCATAAAGAAAAAGAACCTTTAACTGAGCAGGTGATATTAGGTTCAGATTGGGGGTCTTATCCTGGCTGGAAGAGGAAGTCTCTTTATGAGACCACTCAGGGTTTGGGCTGGTGTACAGTCCATCAATCAGGGCTGAACATTACTGAAGGATCTCAGTGCCCAGGCAGTCCTGATGGATTTACTGTTATGTAATTAACACAATGAATGGGGCTAGGAGGCAGCAGTGTTCTCACTGAGGCGGGGGTAACTCCACACGTAGCTCAGGACACAGCAGGTAGTCAGGAGCATGGCCACCCCGCCCCTTCGGATGCCGATGTACCGGCTGTAATACCACCTCCATCCTGCGAGGGGGCAAGATGCTAAATTAGTATGTCACGGTGATGGACGGATGGAAAAGCAGAACACAATCAAAGCAGAAGCTCACCTCTCTGCAGAGAAGCCACACCAGCCCTGGGGGTGGGCAGAGGTCGTGACATCAGCCACGAAGGCAGTTCTGCAAGCCTCACATCCACAAAGGCTCGCTCTGCCAGACACCCTAGACACAGAGACAGGCTTTAAGCAGGGTGCTGCACGCTGGTGAGCATCACATCAGTCTGTTAGCACCAAGCTGTACCCTGCTCAGAAACACTACATCCGTCAGCCCTTTAGCATTTAGCTGCGCATGGTGCTGTAACGCACAGCACAAACTACATCAAAAGTGAGACACAACTGTTTCAGTATCAGATTAAATACCAGGTCTGAAAATAAGAACAATACAAGTGACCAATGAGCATTTGTTGGGTTGCAGCATAAGACCAGGCCTCCATTGTAGAAGCTGAAGTAGATGAACTGTGAAGCTAAGAGCCAGAGGGCCAAGCCATGCAGCCTAGAAGCAAAGGAGCACTCCCTGCTGTCCAATCCTACGCATGCACCATTCGTCTGGCCCACTTTACCTTGAATCTCTGCCACTATTGGCTGGATCTGAGGCGAATGTTTCTGCACATGCTCAGTGTGGCAGGGCCGTCGGGGAAGCATGGAGAAGCTTATACCGCGGTAGGCCAGAGCCAGCTCGGGCATCCACTCCAGGCCTGCGGGACGGCTCCACCTCTCTCCTGGGCCCCACTGGGGGCCTGCTGGAGCTTTGGAGGGATTCAGAGGCGAGGTGTATGTGCACGCTGGTAGCGATGAGACCGTGGGTGTAGGGCCTTTACACGTATTATCAACAGCAGGCAGAGGTATTGGCTTATGGCGAAGGGCAGTCTCTGTAGCCAAGGCTGAAGAATCAAGAGGTTTAAGTCCAAGGACAGCAGGTTTGACCTTCAAGGTCCCTTTGCCAGGATCGGCTGTCACAAGATGGGTCCAGGTCATTGTGGCTCTGGTGCCTTCAGCATCACCCCCCACACAGAAGAGTGACCCGCTTGGGCCTTCAGAGCCTAAAACACTGCTGGCAAGGGTTCGAGCATGGGGCTCTGTCTGTGAGGCTCCCGATTTCCTTTCTGCTTCCACGACACTCTGCCTTGATGAACTCGGTGGGGAATCTTGAGCCACAGTCTGTTTCACCTTGTTCTTCACATCTTTCTCTTTCAGCTTGGCTTCTGTTTGCCTGCCCCTCGGGTCATCGGCGGCTTTGCCCGATACTTCATCCCCCCTGTGTGCGGACTGAAGCAGATTTCTGTTGTCACCAGGTGGATTTCTCTGGGCAGGGCTGACTGCTTCCATTCCCCCCTTTCCATGCTTCGAGTGCATCACCCTCGGACTGCCATTAGACACGCTGGATTTCTTGGACTTCTTTGGACAAGCTTTTTTGTCTGTCTTTACTGTTGGCAACTCAGCCTTCGGGGAGAGACGGTTCTCTTTGGGCAGGTTTGAGTCAGGGGGCCTCTCCGGTGCGGTCGTCACAGTTTGCCCCGTGGCAGCAGTGCGTTTGAGAAGAGCATCAACGTGAGATGAAGATGCGGTTGGGCAGCTGTCCGGCTCCTTGGCGATGGGAGCCATTTTGCAGTGAGGGAGGTGAGTTTTCAGCCTTTTGAATGGCCTGCCGCAATATGGACACAGCTGCCTTTGAGCTGTCTGTGATTGCTGATCTGCACAGAAAAAGAAGTATAAAAGCATAAACAGGAATGTCTTTATTACAGCACGATACAAAGGTAAATATATTTTATATTCGATTAATCAAACTTTTAAATACATTTTAAATGCCTGATAAATGTGAACTGTGATATTTTATAAAAAGTGTTAAATAAAAAATAGTGTTAATTTCTGTAATAGTACAAAAATGTAACGGGGTTTTAAAGGCTGATTCAAGATACAGTGGGTGCAGAATATGACAGTCCTGTTTTTAAAAGCCTCTTAAAAACATCATTAATTAAAACGGTTATTTAAGAATAGCACTTTTAGTGGTGAATAATTTATAGACCAGAACCTAAATTAAGTATAAGTATTTCGTACATTAATCTCATAAATTGCAAATGGATGTCATATTTTAAGCACTGGAGTAAAACATTAAAATTTGCTACCTACCTGAAGTCATGTCTCCATTCATTAATTAGTCTTTATAAAATTATTTTTAATTTCATTTGTAAACTTAAAAAGACTTAAAAAGAAACTTACTAATGGAAACTTAAGTTATTCTTTATTGTGCAGATAACAGCGCATAGCTGTATGTGAAGTTGACTGTTGACAACCTGAATCACATGTTTGTCTGCATGTAACATATTACGCACTAACTGGCTTCTGGAAAAGCACGTCATTCAAAGACCCCGAGGGTGTCGCTGGCAAATGCCTGACTGAATCGCAACACGAATCTTTACGTAACACCAGAATAACTCTCAGATATTTATATGAAGGGCAAATACAGCAGTTGAGCTCATATGTTGCCTTTCTTTGGCAAAGTGGGTTTGTTTATCATTAGGCAGGCTGCGGGTAACCGTGCTGCCGCCGCCGTGCCCATGCCCGCAGCCGATTGCGACGTGCCCCCGCACGCCCCCTTCCTGGTTGCGCAGCCGTGACGTCATGTAAACAGCAGCAGCTGTGTGGACAGACGGAGGTCCGGGGCCGATCGGGCTGGGGGGCGCTTTGGGGCGTGGAGGAGCCGGCACAAAAAGCGCCGCTTTCGCGCAGCTCGGCTGCTTTTTTGAATAGGGGTCCTCCTTCTGCTTAGCCATGGACATCTGCGACCAAGCTTGGGGGATTTATTAAGCCGGGGACGGGGGTGCTTTTTTGTTGAGGAGTCCCTTCGTCGTATTTACTGCTTCACTTTTTTGCTCTGTTTATGCCGATCAGACACGTTTAAACGCAGATCGGCTCGTATTTTGTTATTTACCCTATCTTTTTGCGCTTGGCCGTCCGGACGGGGAGTTTGCTCGGTGTCGCCCGTCGCCGTCCCCGTCCCCTGTCACCTGTTTTCCGGGGGTCTTCGGCGTTTTCCGGTGGCGCGGACTTCGGTGGACGCACGAGCCTTAACCCCGCGTGCCGTGAGCCGTTTTGGTTATTATTAGTTTTGTTGTTGTCATTTTTTAAGCCCGGGCGTGCGGAGAGGCCGGATCTGGGCCTAGCAGAGTGACAGTCTCAAGGAAGCAGACACTCAGACGCCGACGGCCAGCCTTCGCCTTGCCTCGCTGACGCCGGAAAAAAAGCCCCCTTCCGGGGTTGATCTTCATCCTGCCGGAGTGCGAGGGCATCTCGGGGCGATCCGTGATGAAAGACGGCGCTGAGCGGCTGTAGATCGATCCCGGGACCAACTTTACCCACCGGACCGTGACGGAGGTCTGCCGTGGGCGGCAGGGAAGCTCTTCATCTTAGGGCTCGGACGGGCGGCCGGCATCGGCTGGCCAGCGATTTAGATGTTAACAGAAAACAGGTAAATTCCACATTTAGTTCTGTCTCCTCGGCTTCTGTTGGTGGTTGACGTGTGCAGTCGCGGGTGATCATTTTACTGCCAGGAGTCTTTGGACCTGTGCAATTATTTATGGCCCAGGGTTTGCCTTATTACACGCATTTATATGTAATCGCTTATATATGTTCCGTTGCACGCTGTGCTCGGGTCGTCACCGTGTGTCTTATGGCAGAATGTGGAGCATTTTCCCTGCCGGAGATGGCACGCATTTTGCCGTGAGCAGGCCCGCTCCGGCCGGCCTGCTCTCCTGTCACGCCGGTGTCGCGCTGACGGAGATGAGCTGTATGTATAAATAAATTCGGCCACGCCGTGCCGTGACTCATCCGCGCCTTCATGGAGTCGTGGGCCAGGTGGCGGGGACTAATCGGGACTGTCAGCTGGCTCCCTCTGCCACACCAGGGCGCATGACGGGGGTCCAGTCTGTAATTACTCTCCCCTGGTGGTGCTGTGTATTTTGAGTGCCCTGCTGACAGCCTCGCAGTGGTGTCTGGCCCGGTGTGTGTGCGCGCACACATGCGCGTGCGTGAGTCCTGCAGGTGCCTATAGATGCCAGGCTGGTATGCATTGCTTACCTGAGTGCCCCCCCTCCCCCATCCTCCATGCTTGTGTACCCATTGCAGGAAACGGCGGCGCAGCTGTGGCAGCGATGACAGCCAGACTCTACCGCAGGCAAAGAGGTCAGGGGGGGCTCACACCATGTTCCCCGAGCTGGGTCACGATGCCTGGGACTCTGAGGTGAGCTCCCGCCCCCCCCCCACAACCGCACTTCATGCTGAGAGAATCTTGTCTTCTTTCTGAGAGGTCCATGGGTAATGCAGAGGTATCAGTGCCCCTCCTACAGACTTTCAGGCTCATGCCCCCCCCTAAGGGCGTCACTTTGTAATGCTGAGTTTTGAGCGATGGCAGGACAGCTGGGTGTCCTTGTTTGGAAGGCTGGCCCCTGACATCTCTCTCAGGTCATCAGGTCTCATTTCGGGCCTTGATTCCCTCTTAACAGAACGTAGGAGTCATTCGGAAGTATTCTTAGCACTGATACCCCTGTCCAGGGCTGGTTTAAAATGCAGAAATAATTGTAGTAATTAGTCTGTTTCGTCAACAGCTAGGTAGGTATGGATCGGATATGGGTAGGATTACAAGCGTTTTATATTTATTTAAAATTGATGTCCTTGTTGCAATATTTAATCAGATTTGAGTGTAAGAGTATTTGCTCTAGTCTGTGCCTTGGCTTGTGGAGAAACTTGAACATTCACTACCTTATTGTCATATCAGGTCTTGTAGTTGCAGGATTAAGGATAAATATTGGGGTTTATGAGGCCTGTTTATTGATGCTGAGATCCGTCCCATGTTTCTCCCTGTTTGCCCCTGTCTCTCCACGTGTGCAGTCGTGCAGTAGTGACAGCAGCGTGCTCAGCAGTCCAGAGCAGGCCAACGGCGGCACCAGCACCAACGTCGCAGGCACTAACCTCCAGTGCCCAACAGACAACAGGGGGAGCCGATCCACCCCTGGGCCTTGCAGCCCGGCCGGCCCGGCCCACCACACAGAGGAGCCGTCCGTGAGTCTGGGCCCCTACCACCACATCAATCGCATCCTGCGGGAGGCCCATTTTGCCAGCCTGCAGACCCGTGGCCACCAGGGGGCCTCATGACGATCCCCCCCGCCCTGCGCACACACACCCTGCTGGAGAGGACCCAGCCTGGGGCAGAGTGTACCTAAACCTCGCACGACTTCCTGTGCTCAGCCTAACAACTTCCTGTTTTTCAGCTAATTTAGTCTATACAGCACTTACTGATTTTGTTTTGGTTTTGTTCTGCTTTCTTTTCCCATGCGTGAGTGGGGATTGTGCTCTCTCTGGTGTAATATCTCAACATGGGTGCTAATTCTAGGAAAAACATTAATGTGACCATCGTTTGCAATAATAACAGATACTGAAATGTGTTTGGGCCGTTTTTTGCATTTGTCAAGCAGGGTGAGAGTGGCTAAGGTTTGGTGTTGGGTTGGTGAGCTTTTTTGGACAGCCGACCCAAGTTTTGTTTGGTAGCTCTGGTTTGTTTCGCGTCTGAATGTCAGTCAGACAGCCAAATGCTCATAGGCCGATGGGAAAGGAGTGGGTGGCCCTGATAAGGAAGGGGTGGGGCCACTTTAAAACTCCGCCCACTGGCTCTGTGTGTAATGCTTCTCATTTTAGTGAATTCTAGCCAAAGTGGTTTGCCATTAGTATAGAGTACTGTATAGTGGTCAGCAGTTAAAGAAATAATTAAAAAAACACTTCGGATTTTAGGGTTCCACATCAGCACATGGAAAAATAAGGTTTTGGAGGACTTGGTGTGAGATCTAAGCATCTGCCCTGTGGGAGGCGCTCTTGAGTATCTGCGAGTGTGATATGGAGGCAGACCCTGGTGGCTCTTTGCCTCTGTTCCGGTTCCTGTTTAGGGGGGAACATTGCAAGGTGAGCCACGTGGGGCTGTTGCATGCTGGGATTTGCACTCTCCCCCCCCCCCCCCCCCATGCTGAAAGCTACCCAAACAATGCACCTCTCCCCAGTAATGGAGTAGCAGAAGGACCCAGAATGTACTGGGGCTGTTGGCTTGTCTGTAATAAGTCAGCCAGGCAGGGATGTTTGTGAGAGGACTGGGGTGATGGGGGTTGTCTGCCTGACCACACGCACAAAAGTTGTAGCATCGTGCTGTTGAATGCCAGTGGCCCATGATTTCTCTTAAGTCCAACAGTCCCCCAGGAAATGAAGCCACCCAGATGGGATTATAAGGCAGGCGTGGCTACTGCAAATTGTACTGTGCAGAACCATTGATGCTAACATTACTGGATGGGCTGCCACCAGCCAGGCAGGTGAGCATTTGTCCATCCAGCCGATATTCAGATCAGCATGTCTGCCTGTACAGCATTGATAGAACCCTTATCCCTCGACCAATCCCGTTTCACAAGGTGCTCGCACAGGCTCCGCCCCCCTCCCCCATCAGCACTCTGTGCTGGCCTTCCCTGTCACTGTGTTCTGTATACTTTTTTGGGGAGGGGAGGGTTAATAAATTTAAAAGGCAGCATTTGATTATTATTCATGTTTTGTATTTACAGTTGTACATTGCCTTTTGGCCTACATTGAAGTTCAGGATTTTTTTTAAATCCATCTCTTACATTTGAAAATAAAATTAAAATTTTTGGTTTTTAAAATCTCTCCTCTTTTGTAACTGGTTGAACCCAAGTCTGTTTGTCTCTCGCATACTTTTTGTTTCTTTTTAATGTCAGTGTTTGGCACAGATTAGCCCTGATGGTTTTGACATTTAGATCCCAATATGTTGCATTGGGGGTGTCTCACCCAAGCCACGTTCTGCCATGTAGAAACCCCCTTTCGGCATATTGCAGTTACCCGTATGGACTAGCATTCATAATATATGAACACACCACAGCTCTCTCCTGTCCCCTGGCTGTCTGTGATGGCAGCACGTTCGTTCATATAACCCAGGGGTGGCCAGCCTTATGCAGAAGGGGCCGTTGCGTGAGTTTTCGCTGCAACTCCGTAATTAGTTTACTAATTAGAGGACTGATTGAAGAGTTATCACACCTAAAGGTTATCCCATAAACCTGCATACACATTGGCCCTGTGCGGCTGCAACTGGCCGCCCCTGATCTAACCCAAAGACATATAATTTGAGACCAAAAATGTCTTGCCAGATAATTTATTCTAAAAGTGTTTTCTTTACCGAAGTCTTTTGCAAACAAAATAGTTTTCTCAATGCCAGCGTCCACAAACAAGGATTTGTTTGGTGAGAGGAAATGCTGTTAGTCCCTATATATACAGCCAGGAAAGATAAACCATGGAAGACTAAAATGGAGAAAGGGCATATTTCACACCATGTAGCCTGTAACCATGGAAGCCTTATGGTTGCAAGACACACGGAGGATAGCATATGAACAGGTCCCTTCGGAGCAGTTTCCCTGGTTAACTTGGCTGGCGCCCCTTAGTGGTGAACCTGGGGTAATCAGGGTGGCTGGCCTGAGAGCCGCCAACCCTCACCTCTGCTCTTCTGTGGGGTAATGTGAGCATTGTGAGCATTACGGCTCCGACCTTTCGGGCACCAAGCAGGGGGATGACCACAAAGCAGGATTTCTTAGCCAGATAACTTGTCGGATTTAAGATAGTCGGGTCTAAATGTAAGTGAAGAAAGATAATGTCCATTTAGGCCAGGCTACCTTAAATCCAACGAGCTATCGGGCTAAGCACGAAATCCTGTTTCACGGAACGCCCCCCCCAAGTGCTGCTTGCAGGGCTATTTCCGAAACCTGCAGGAGTCCAGGCAGAAACACTGATGAAATGTGAGCAAAGATGACGGCCCCCAACCCATTGAGGATGCAGAGAAATGACAGTCAAAAAAAAAAGTGGCCCACAGTTTGGAGTCACCTTCAAAGAAAGGCAGGTTTTGTGAATTAGAATTATTACAATAACATGGTAAAAATAGTAACAGAACAGAAGGATAAAGAGGGTGATACAGTCGACAAGGTGTCTCCAGAGGTGTGATCCTCTCAGTGCAGGAATCCGCATGGTGCATTAGGCAGCCACCCTGCTAATAGTAGCCATGTAGAGGTTTACAGGTTTCCATGTCTGGCCGCACTCTGACAAACATTTCTGTAGTGCAAAAACGCAAAATAATAATAATAAACCCTGATTTGTCATCTTAGTGTTCAGGTACAGTGCATTCTGCTTTCATTAACACCAGCAGGAATGTGGGTATCTCCCGTCCTACGTGTTCAGGAAGGAAAAGGCAGAGAGGTGCTGGGAGCCGAGTTGGGGGTCCTGGGCGGGACTGGACCTGCCAGATTGGTGCTCCGGTGACGCCCGCTCTCCGATGCCATCCACCCCTGCCACCGGAGCCGGGGGGCACACGTGCTTGCCCCTGGTCACCAGCTCCATGCCGCTGAAGAGAGACGGCCTCCCTGTGGGAGCGGCTGTGTGGAGCGCTGCCTGCTCATCACGGTCCTCAAAGCCAGTGGGCCGCCATGGCTCAGGTTCTGACATCTCGCTCAGGGCCTCGTGGCCGGAGGTGTCCGTCTCCGACCTCCCCCTCCCAGCTGCTGAGGCAGCCTCATTTTGGCCATCCCCAACCACTGGGTGCGGCGCCCCCGCCTGGCTGTCTGAGGCTGTGCCTAGGGAGAACACAAGGGCTCCAGGCAGCTTGGAGGCGCTGTCCAGTGGGGAGGGGCCTGTGGCAGTGGGGCAGGATGCAGTGTCTGGTCTGACCCCACCCATCAGAGCCTCAAATTGCCTGAGGAGCTGTGAAACACATCCAGGTCAGAGGTCACCAACACATACAGATGTAAAATAACTTTCAAAGTATTCCTGTTTGTTCAGCATCTTAACTTCAGCTCATTACATTTTTTTAACCTTTTTATTGAGAAAAAAAGTCTGACATATTCAGCTTTTGTTAAATAAAATGGGTGGACCAAGTAATACAAACACTTCCGGTGGAGAAGCTGCATTGTCCCGCAGCACTGCAGATGCACCCCACGTCCTTGTCCATCTTTTGCTCAGATTTACCTTTGTTGCCTTGGTGCTGACAGAGCCTGGTGGACCCTCACTCAACCGAACCAGCCACTTGTGTGTGGCACCAAACATGTGGTCCAGGGACAGCAGGTCGGAGGACATCAGGCAGGAGATGGCACACAGCGCCCTCTGGTGGCCAGAGCAGCAAAGCGCATGTCAACAACGCACGCCAAACAGGTGGCATACAGCTCCAGACCTCAAGGGCATCCTTCTGCACTTTTTAAAAGCTTATATTACACAACAATCTAATATCTCATAATAATCTAATATAAAGTATTAGCTGAGGGCTATCACTGTGAACGTGTTACACCAGTGGTCTTCCTGTAATGGTTTTATTTCATTTTGTAACAGAAAATTAACAGGTATACAATAGCTTAAGTTAGAGTATCATTGATTATTTTGTAGAGTACTGATAATCCGCTTCTTGATCATTACATTTTTGCTTCACAAATGATGAAAAAAAACTGCCATTAATGTGATACACAAACACACTTGTAATATACATCATTACAGATTTTCCTTTGACTAAAACAAACGGGAAAATTAAAATCCAGTTTTAATTTGACGTCACTTGTCACTCTGTGCTTTGACGGCTCTCGGAGCTAATGAATTACGCAGGGTAAGAGTAGAGCGTGGTCAGCTCTGGGGTCACGGGGCCTGGCGCTCTGGCACTGTACCATTTGTACCAAATGGACGGGCTCCTGCAACCTACGGCACAGCAGCTCCAGTACCACCTCGCAGTTCAGTATGGCGCACCTGGGTCGAGACAGATGCATGATGGGAGAAGACTTAACCATGACCTGAAACACTAACGGAATGACCAAGCTAACTAAATGACATGCCCCACCCCTCCAAGAGACTGACTCTTTGATGAAGTGCTGGGACTCCTCCCTTGACAGGAAGGCCTTGGAGCCTTCAGTCAGGCTATTGATGAGCGCCACCTCCTGGCCACAGTCCCCCGGGTGCATGGCCTCGGCCCTGCAGACACAGAGAGGGCGGAGTGAGAGGCATGCGCACTGGATGGCGTTCACACATCAGTGGGCTTTAAAATGGACAGCCGTACCGCTCTGAGAGGTCCCCGCTCTCCCGGCTGGCCCCCGATTGGCTGTCTGTCCCAGACCTGCCGCTGCTGCCCGCCAGCGACGCCCGGCTGGCATTGCCGTTCTCCTGGGAGGAGTCGCGGGAGCTGTGGCCGCTGTCGGTGTCCTCCCAGCCCCCTCCTGCCAGGCCAGGACACCTCGGAGCTGCTGCGGGGGGGGGGGGGGGGGGGCAAAGGTCACCATCGCCCACGACCATGTTGTCTAGGTATCCGCACACGTTGGCATGACAACCATACACAAGCTAACTGTACATACATGAGCAATAGATGTTAGATCAGAGGGGCCATACATGCGGCCACCTTATCATTAGCCAGTGCTTTGTTTTACATCAGTGAGTGACAGGGAAGGCACCCAGTCGGCTTCATCTGGGGCCCCTATGTACATCCCGGCGTCTTACTGAGCATGTCAGTCTGTTAAACTTACCCTGTGTGCCCCTCGATACACCATGTAGGGTAAAACCATGTACCCACCATGTATTGCTGAGTATTCAGAACATCTTTTATGCATTATTATGCACTTAATATTACTTAAGGTTATCTGTTGAGCCATAACTTGAGCCCAGACACCAGTGTCTGTATGTGCTGAGTGTTTGATAGAGGTGTTTTGGTTTTATGGGGGGGGGGGCACATCTAAAAGAACCGTGATGCTCCCACGTGAACCTTCAGCACTGCATGATAACCACATGATAACCGCAGCTGGGTCTGCTGCAGTGCCATTAGTACCATTTCTCTCAGGTCTGGTAGTATAATGCTTCTGTAGCGTAATGCTGTTAGATCTCATGTTCAAAGGGAGTTATCTTCGATCCCCCCTCACCTTTCAGACCAGGGGAGGGCAGGCTGTAGGCGCATGCTGGAATCGCCACCTCCACCGCAACAGAGGGCGCTGCCACCGCCTGGTAGCGGTTGTCATGGAGTCGAATGCCGGGGTGCTCGGCCGGCGGGAGCACGGCGCTGGCCACCACCTCGGCTGCCTTCTGGATCTTGTCCAGGAACCCCCCACCTGCCAGGAGCAGGAAGTGACACCATTATGACACCAAATTGGACTGATCATTCTGGTTGGGTTTAAAATATGAGGAGATTCAGTTTTTATGGCACTGGGGAGTGTGTGCACAAAACAGACCTGGACTGATAAACAGTCAGACAGGCAGGCAGACACACACAGGCAAACAGGCAGGCAGGTGGGCAGACAGACAGCCAGGTACCTGAGGGATGCTTCCCAGGGCTGTACCCGAATCCTTGCATCCCTGATGTTATCGCTGACTCGGAGCCCATGCCTGACGAGGGGGGGTAGGGACAGAAGTCAGCATCATCTACACCGTCCACTGTGCGTAAAAGCCGGTTCGCTTGCTGGTACGTTCTGAATTGCAGTTTTTAAACCATGGTAACCCCTGGCAATTCCCCTCTGCTTGGACAATCAGCATGACCAGCTTCACTTCATAGTCTCTATAGAGTGGAGCAGAATGGGCTGACTCACCCATCGGGGGTGTGGCAACTCTCCGTGGAGACGGAGCAGCCTGCGGGGAAACGGTGTCTGCGAAAAGCTGGCTGGCCAGCTCCTGGAGGAAGAGGTGCAGGAGAGACACGGAGTAGAGCGTGTGTGTGAGCATGTGTGTGTGAGCGAGAGACCAGGTGAGGAGAGCGCCATACTCTCTCCACAATTAACAGGCAGGCTATTACTGATCCCGCAATAACTAAAACGGCCCCTCCTGGCAAGAGCAGAGAGCATGGAGGACACAGGCAGACTAGAGCCACAGACATGCTCCGATATTCCTCATACACTTAAGGAGAACACTGAAGGTCTGCAGAGGATCTGAACATGTCAGATGATGAGACACATACATTGGGGGGGTGGGGGGGGGGACTCACCTGTGCAGCAAGACGCACTCTCTGGTACAGCGCTGTGCCATGGATGGGGTCTGGGGGCCCACTGTACACTGGGGGAGGCAGACCGATACATTCAGAAGGTTCTGACCTCTGCTGTTAGCTAACTGTCTATTAGTTTGGTGCAAACGTCTGAGTTTCTCCTGGGGAATACAGGATTGCCCGAATGGGGTGACACTCATGCAGGCATGAAAATAATCACACGGTCTACGCAGCTGTTAAAGCGACAAACAGGTGCATGAAATGCAACAATATCCTACCCTTAAAGTCTACAGTCATGACGTAATGTTCTTTGCTAACAGTTACAAGATAGGGTTGCAAAATTCTGGGAATTTTCCATTAATTCCCATAAATTCGGTAATTCCCATGGAAAGTTTACAACTTGGAATATTTCCAAAATTCCCCAGTTTAACTTGCCATTGAATGGAAACTTTCTTTGTAACCCTACGCAAGAGCAGAACGGCATGCGTTGTAGTCACGGCCAGTACCATCCCACCTGTCACTTCCTGGATGAAGGTGGCGTTCCGGCGGAGTTCCGTCAGGAAGTGAAGAGACCCAGTAACACAGAGATGCTGGAGGATCTTCAGCACCTGAAACGTTCAAGGAGAGCCAGCCAGAAACCTGTCAAGATCTGGAAACCACTTCCAGACACAGAGCCACTTTTCCCTGTAAGCCTGAAGCTAAGGACCCACTCACCTTGAGCTTCACGTGACAGGACTCTATCTGCAGCCGCTCCAACAGATACTCCAGCAAGCACTGACAGCAGCCCACAGACTCATGGGAGATCTCTGTCATACTGGTCAAGATGCATGTCAGCACTTGAGGTCAAATTCAAATACTGCCAGCTCTCTCTATAAATAATAATTATAGCAGCTTTTATTTGGCAGAAAGGTCCGTCAAGTGCAGATACATTAAGAATGTAGCTTTCACACGGGAATATACTATTATACTATTGGATATATGATGAAATATTATATTACACGGATATCTGCAAAGGATACTTCCGATTTCTTCGAACAGATAACCGGGGCAGGGCGTTTCGTCATCTGCCGTGGCCTTCATCAGAGTGGGGACCTATGACATGCATGGCTTAGTCAGGACTGACCGGCTGTCCCGGATCTCTACCCTGGCGTAACCTCGGGGGGGGACCCCCACCCCCCAAGCAAAGCCTTCAGAAACACTGACATTACGAGTCAAAATGAAGCGTGCAGACTAACGTAGAGCCCAACAACAAGCCGCTTCGGATGGTCAATCAGAAAGTTTGAACGGAGAGCATAATTATACGGTCTAAACGTGGTGACCCAGCCGCGGAACGTAGTTAAAATAAGCAAGGAATTATCCGCACGGAGGACTTATTGGGATGGATCTAATCTTGCTTGGCTAGTTATAAGAGCATTAAGGTCAGTAATTAATTAAGACACCTTTACATGTAAAAACAATCAATGTGGCTTGCACAAAACTAGCATTTTAATTAAAATGAACAGTCACCGAACCTACTTTTTGAAGGAAAGCCAGGCGTTCCATAAGGGTTGCCATGATGTTGCACTGTCAGAACCGTCCGATCGCCCATGGCCTGTGGGCAGGACCAACGTGAACAACCAGCCAAATAAAGACCAGAACGTCAGCATCCTTCAACTGTGATTGGGTATTTGAGATCGTAATAGTTATGACAGCCTATGGAATTACAGGACATTAAACCCGCTTCACTGATTGACGTGTGCGTTACCTATCCGAACAGGCCATTTTGTTCCGGAAGGTGGGACCTCAATCTCCAGACCAACATCATGGCGACGTCCATAGAGAACGGGTGGTAGGTAAACAGTTAGCGCTCTCTTCTGCACGAACCAGGCGTCACCCGGTGGTTAAAACAAAAAAAGATTTTTTTTTCATATATGCATAATTTAAACCCAATAAATTGACATCCAAGCGAACTATTCGTTTCGTTAATCGAAAACGCACAAATCAAAAGCTAACTGGCATAGCACAATGTCAGGCGCGAACGTATGGACGCGAAGTCGGGAGAGAATGAAACGATTTCCGGAGCTGTTTGCCCAGTGTGGCCCAGAGGTGAGTCGACTTCTGGCTTCTCCCAGTACGAGCTCAGAATATAGCTAGCATGCGACTATCTGAAGCTGTCATAATAAAAGTCCCTAATAGCGTGCTAAAACATTTCTGATTCAGGCAACAGCTTACGGGAAATGCGTGACTGCAACCACCACAAGTAAAGAGGAGCTGAGAAAGGACCTTTGCATAAGAGAATTTGAGGCGCTGAAAACTTGTTTACTTTCTGCGGTAAGCAGTTAGGCCACCTTTAACTGCTCCGTCATCACTCGTCTATGATCAGGTAGCTGTTGAAGAAACTATGGCTGGGAACCTGATCCCAGATCAGCTCTTCAGTGCAGAGCTGGAGCTGTGGAGCTGTATTTAGGACAGGTTTATGAATAAGGGCACCAGTGACCTAGTCCAACACTCCAACGAGAGTTGGACCCTGAAAGATTAACTGTTGTAAAATGCACTTTCACCAAATATTCAGTTTTAGGGTCTGAAATAAATAATTCAGTTTATGTAACTGATTTCAGTAAATAATCAGGAAAAACCCCTAGGAAACATAATTTTTATCTTTCATAATTTAATCAAATGCTTAGAAATACGATTTTGTAATTTCTCATTTAAGACACCCTAGGCGAGGTGATTTTATACAGCTTTATATAGAGAATTTCCCTATAGTATAATGTATTTATTTTTGTACACTTACACAAGGTTATGTTACAGTTGAGACTGCCTTGCAGTAACATCCTGCACTAGGAGCAGATTTTTGTATCCCTTTCTGTACAGTCTACATACGTCAATGTTCAGCATCTTACACATATTCTTTCCAGACGCAGCACCTTATTCACATCTGTCATTTTCTGACAGGCTAAGAAGACTGTGAAGTAGCTATCTACTAAAGCCACTGTCCCCTATTGTAAGAAGAGCGCCTCCCACTGGATGTCAGTGTCATGGCATCGGATCAGCTGTTACTGCTGTTACGCACAGACATTCCTGAAAAGGGCAGTATAGGGAGTAATCTTAGCTTTCATATGGGGCGACATCTCTGTACAGGTGTAAAGTGTAAATATAATGTACTGTGTGAGTGTAAGATTGTTCCGGTTGTAAAGCGAAAGCACTCCCAAGACGGGCATTTGAAATGGTTGGCCAAATGAAATAAATCGTAGAGTTTACACCTGAATCCTGCTTTGAATTAGGCCCAGAAAGCACTGTATGCATGCTGTGTTTTCATTGATTTTCATTTCGGCGCCCATGTTATCAGATGAGGGCAACACGATGCCTGTGTGAGACGCGGTCACCTGGGGAGTCAGAGTGGCGCCTGTTTCTCAGGTAAAGCTGCTCAAAATTAGATCTGTTGATAGCCATACTGACATCATACCAGCAACATTACACAACTGTCACCTTTCACTATAGTTTCAATGTCTAGTTATATATCACATACATGAAAAAAATGTAAATATAAATTTTAACCATCTTGGCACTTTCATTTATTAAAGGAGAAATTAGAGGCTGTCTGTGTACCATATGTCAGAGCAGAAAACCCAGTCTTGGCTATAATTATAATTATGTCGATAAGTTAACAGAACTTTAGGTGAAGCGCAGTAGTTTTCGGGTATGCTACCTTGCTCTCGCTCCGAATGAGGGTACACAAAATAACGTGACTGCTGGCTGGTCAACTTTACAGGCTTTTCTAACTTCAAATATGCTACAATTAATGGTCATTATCATAGGCATGCTCATTGTAGTAAGATAGGGTTGGCAATTCAGCACCGCAGCGCCGATGCTCACCATGAATCCAGTGCTGGGTCACGGGGGCGGCAGCCCAACGTGGTGAGATATGAACCGCGATGTTCACAACGGACACATGAAAACCAGCTTAATTGATAGGGGACACGACCTGCGCCCGGACTCCAGCCAGACTGATTACACCGCGCCGTCTCATTAGCGGCCCCGGTGTGGGGCCCCGCACTCCCTCGTTAGCGAGATGTAAATGCCGGCGTGGCCGTAAAACCAGTCACTAATGACTTGTCACAGGACTTTAGCTAGGAGAGCTTGGAAATTAGAACTGGCCGTTTGGGTTGTTTTTTATTGTCAGATTCTGCCTTTGAAGGGCGCTACCCTGGGACGGCCTGTTTTTAATCATTTTTATCTCACCGACTCGTTAATGATGGTTTACAATCCACCAGAGGATGGATTCTACCAATTCCTGCCTTTATTCTTCGACGAGGGGAGTTTTTTTTTTGTCTTTTTAACGACACATATTTTGCCCAGAAGAGGGAAAATCTTCACGTGCTTTCTATCTTTCCTCCAGCGGGATTTTCTCGTACGTATGAATAGCCACCTTACAGATTAAAAGAAACTAAAAAAAGAAACCCTCTCAGTGAGAAACTGACAATCACTGCTATAGCTACATTTTCATAGAGAATAACAGGATCAAGCATTTTTAAAGAACATTCTTTATTGAGATCTTTGTTTTAAATTAGTTTTTCCAATGCTGCACGATTCAAATACAGTTTACCACTTAATCACAGGACTTTCTCCATTTACAGACATCCTTTTTTGGTAACTTTGTGCGGATCATTTGGTTTTCTATGAAACAACATTAGGGTCTGAGGAGGCCATCTTTCAGCCAAACCATCACAGATGCTCAGACAGACACTAAACAGTACATATGTTTACAGTTCGTCCCTCAACAGCAGTGCTTGGGGGGCAATGTTAATTATGACCTTATGAAATGAAGGAGAATCCATTTGGATCTCTTGGAATGTCTAGCATGTTCTAATGTGTACATACACACAACAAATAAGGACAGAACAGTTTACATAATGACACCGGCACTTAAAGGCAGAAAGCCCCCAAACACCGGAACAATAACAAGCGTGGGAAACAGCTCATGTTACACAAGTCCCTGAAGCACAGTGTATAAATGTACATTTATATTAAGGCACAAGGTGGAAGAACATTCAGATGAAGAGAATGTGGAATGCTGGATTCTATGGCTTGAAGGGAAACACCATGTCCATAGAACCCCCCCCAAGCGACAAATCTGTTCAGTCTCATCCTCATCTGGAGATTCGAAGGTGTGAATCCAAGTACTCAGCTGGTCCTGTATTTACACTGGAATATTCAACATTGTACTGGAAACAATTACTCTGCAAGGGAGTGCATGTCAGATTCAACAATGACCTCAAAAGGACTGTGATCCTTTGATAAATGACAGGCGCAACACATTTAAATAGGAAGAGTCAAACGAAACGAGCCACCGCAGCACTAATGAGAATATTTAAGTTCTTAAACTGACTTACCTCAAGTAGACTGTTGGCTGACTTAATAAACCAAAACAAAACAAATGAAAGCAGCTGCCCTCCTTGAAAGCAATCTACACCGTGTATAAAAGAGTTTCATAAAGCTTTTGGTCCTAAAACGCTCCTGGGTGTAAAATATGCAGATCGACTATAAAGCAAGATGCGTTATAAAAAGATCAGTGATTGAAGGTCTTTGGATAAATACGAGACATCCAGGTGGGGGAGGGGTGGCAGGGAGGTAACCCAGGGCTCAGAAATACAGGATGCAGTCAAACTGCGTCAGGTGACGTCACGTGAATCAGGTCGGTGGCGAACCAGCCTCGTGGGGCAGGCGGGTTTACAGAGACGTGCCACAGCTTAAGGCAAAGTCACGGTAGGGTTCAGCCATGGAGAAGTAGCTAGTGGCGCGTGATGCCCGCGAGCTCGAGGCTCCAACTGGATGAAGAACAGGCAGGAGATACCAGGTGTCAGGCTCCAAAGAGCATGGAGCAGAGCCGCTGATCTCCTGCGAGCTGCCACCCATGCCCCAGCCGACCTAGAGGGAGCGGGCAGAGGACGCACAGCCTAGACAGGAAGGGAGAGACCCACCAATAGGAACAGAAAAGCCAAAGTCCCTCTGAACCACACGTCCACATGCAGGCACACTCCTGCTGAAGGGCCATGTGTGCTCTCTTCTAAAGGAATGAATACTAAAAACAGCTGTGTGTGGGAGGAGGAGGTGGAAGTGTTATCTCTCCTTTTCAGTGTGTGTGGCCTCTTTGATTTGCCGGGTGTGGACCAGTGCCCCCCCCAGGAGCTGTCCCTCCAGAGCAGCGTGAAGATCAGATCCACCCAGTTCCAGCAGGGGCTCGAGCCCCGGGACACCCCCAGGCCCAACCTCGCGTCGCCTCCTCTTCAGGTCCAACTCCTCCGGGTGATGATTATCACCCTCCCGGGCCTCCTTACCCACAGGGGCCCCCTGCTTGATGGGCATCTCCCTCCTCTCCACCTCTGCCTGTGATTGGATGCTTTGCTTCAGGTCTCTTCCACCCTTTTTGATTGGCTGCTCCTCCCCTTCCTGTTCTCCGCCCGCATTCTTGGCAGCACCATCTGGGGCCTCGACGATAAGCTGCTGTGGGGCAGCCCCCCCATGGACCTGTCCCCCCCCCCCCACATCCTTTTGGCCCCTCTCCTTCTCTAGCTCCCTGTTAATCCTCTCCACCTCTGGATGGTCCACAGCCCCCGGTTTCACCCCAGCCCCGCCAACTGCAGCCCCCTGTTTGATTTTAGGTTGGGCGTCGGCCTGAGCTTCTCCTGGGGGGGGTTTCTGTACCAGCGGTACCCCCCTGGCCCCCATCTCCTTTCGTGGCTGTTCAACAGCCCCGTCTATAAGCACCTCCTGCTTGGCAGGGTTCCCTCCCACTTTGAGGGGGGGTGAATCCTTCACTGGCCTGAAACTGGGCACTTGGGGATCTGGGTGCACGGCGCCCCCCAGAGGTCCAGCCACCCCTTCTTTCACCGCCTTATTGGCTGGCTGAGCAATGACCTCCTCCACATGCTCCTGAGTATCTGGGCCAATCTCTTTGACCTTGGCTCCTCCATCCACAGGCTGCAGCTTCTCCTTCCGGTTCTGCTCTGCCTCTGGGTCTGGCTGTCCTTCTTTTGGTGGGGGGAAACAAACATGGATCTCAGTGCCTGAACATTACTCTTTTGACTGTAGCCCCACCCACTTAAAAGATACACGTGTGCGTGTGGGCATGCATCTGCTCGCTGCGGCCGCATGCTGGTGCTCACCTGCTCCCCTTTGCTGCTGCTGCCCCCCCCCTCCGCCCACCCCCCCCTGCTGCTGCTTCTCCTTCTCCTTGTGCTGCTCCTCGAAGGCGGCCAGCAGCTTCTCCTGCTGGTCCAGTAGCTTCTGTTGCTGCTCCTTGATCACCTGCAGGATCTCAGCGTGGTCCAGCTGACCCTCTGTATGACAGGAGGAGTGCGTAAGAGAGCCAACGTGAGGGTCACACCAAGGGGGGCCCGGCCCCACATATCCTCAAGCCACACCTAGCATCCCATCTCCTCTTCAGTCATGCATCGCCCCACACCCAGCACTGACATTAGAAATTTTAACTGCATCATGTTTTGCATGTTTAATTGCTCTAGGCCGAGTTAGGTAATTCAGAGTAAAAGCCCAGACCGGGATTTTGTTTCAATCAACCAATTGAGCATAAAGAGTCAGTCACAGAGTACTCAACTGGTTGGTTGAATCAAATTCCCAGTCTGGACTTTTACTCTCTGGACCTGAACTACCCAACTCTGCTCTAAGGCATCATTTCCGAACCTGGTCCTTGGGAACCCACAGTCTACATTTTTACTCCCTCCCAACTGTAACAGTGTTCTTGATTGACTGGGATTTAAGAGGGAGCAAAAGTGTAGATTCTCTGGGGGTCTCAGAGGACTCGGATGGGAAACATTGCTGTAGGGCAGGGGGTGGCCAATCTTATCCACAAAGGGCTGGTGTGTGTGCTGGTTTTTGGGGTAACCGTTAGGTCAGCTTGTTCAAACCCAGGTGTGAGGAGGACTCAGCCAATCAGTCCTCAATTTGTAATCTAATTAGGCAGTTGCGGCGAAAACCCGCACACACAGCGGCTCTTTCTGGATAAGACTGGCCACCCCTGCTGTAGGGCAATCACATTGAGAGGATCTCTATATAACAGTTGAACTGGACAACAGTGGCAAATCATGGAGAACACAGCCCACCATCGTGTCACTGCCTGACACCTAATCATCTGAAGACATGAAAATTGCAGGACAGTGGGGCTTCCATGACAGAGAGCCAATGAGGCCTCTGCCAGGCAGCATAAGCAGATAGAAAAGTCCGTACTTGTACCCCGCCGTTTACTCGCTGCGGCGGGGTTCCGGCGCAAAGCAGGCGGAGAGGGGGGGAGAGACCAGAAGGAGAGAAGTGAGCAGGAGAAAGTAGGAGTGACAAGACATCTGCAGAGATCAGAGAGAGAAGTCAGACTCACACCATCGGCGCTTAAAGCACAGGCAAAGAGTGACGGAGCCCGCCTCGCACAGCGATACGCGATGCCTGTGTGTCACCCCTGTGTAATTCCTGGGTTTCTCTAGAAATAGTGCCAAAATAAAATGGAGCAGGCTGTCTGAAACGCTGATATAGTTTATGTATGCTTTCACAGACGTGGAGAGCAACAGCGACCCAGCCACCCTAGGATTATACAGTCAGGGCATTTGGGGACGGCCTGCGGCTTCTTCACTGCATTCCGTTTGGGTTATATGGGGTGCCTGAACCATTCTTTATGGTTCTTCTGCTGCAGAATAACAGTGATCAGAGAGGCCTGGTCCAGAATATTTGTGGGGCCCGAGTTCAGGTTCCACCTCTTGGAGCTCTGGGACAAATATCATGAGACCAACCAAAACATGTGTGGAAAATCCCACGGGGCTGCCACAGCCAGAGGGGCCCAATGAAGAGCCTCCCCAGGCGGCCCGCTTGCCAAATGTGCCTTTTCTGGTTTTTTTCTTGTTTTCTGGGGGGTTGTAGAGCCTGCAGGTCGGTTATGTGGTCAAGACATATAAAACATGCCAAGGGTTCAGTAAGGCCCTCCAGCTCCATAGCGAGTTTAAAATGGCGTTGAAGCGTTTTGTCAATGCCTGAAATAAACAGGAGTGACCCATCAGATTCCTCAGATAAACAGAGGGAGAATTCCCCCCCGCCCCCCAGGGAAAACCGGGCTGCTCTCTTTGTACCCAGCAGCACTCTAATGAAAAGAGACACAAGCCAAACGAAGTTTGGGTTAGAAACACCTCCAGTGACAGAAAGCGTCTGCACAGACGCCAACACATGGCAGGGAGACATACACACCTGCCTCTACTCTATATCACAGCCTGACTACTCTGACCCTGTTGCCCTGCCATGCTCCAATAAACCATCTTCTGCAGAACCCTGGAGACTGACCAGGCTTTCATTACCACTGCCTCTCTGCTTGCCTGACAAAAATGATACCCCCTTGCCCGCTCACCCTCCACAGCAGCCTCCTTCCCTTCCTCCTTGTCCTTGGGCTCCTCAACTGGGACATTGGGGTCATCTTCTGCGGCAGGGGGATCGTGATGGTCACCTGAACGGAAAGCGATGGAAAGATCAGTGAGCGGACCACCAGGCTACCCTGGCCGTGAAGAGCCACCCCTGAGAAAACACTCACGTTTCTCAGAAGACACCACCGGGGCCCTGTCCTCCACTCCTTTGCTCCCGTCCTGGGCGCCATCCTTCCCAGCATGCACCCTGTTCCCATCAGGCACTCTGTCCAAGTCCTTGTAGGGTGCTGCGTCATGCTCCTGTTTCTCCACAGCGGCGTTGGCCCTGTCATCTGGCTTTGGGACCTCTGCAAGTTTCTTCTCTAGCTCCACCCCCTGGACATGCCCCACCTCCTGTGCCAGCCCCACCCCCTGCTCAGAGTCCTCCTCTCCATCTGCTGCCTCTGCTGGCTGCTTGACCTCCTCCTCCAGCTCGTCCTTGTCTTTTTTCTCATCCACCATCACCTTGTCGTGAGGAATTGGGGGCTCGTGGCGATGGGCCTCTCCATCCGGCATGGCTATGCCTGTGTGCAAGGATGTAGGCAGGGGGGAGAGGGTCCATAAGCAAAGGAACAAACGCCCACAACACAAAAGAGTTACATGACTGAAAAAGTACAGGGTATTTCAGCGACGGATCCATTTTAGCATGAATGCTAATCGGCGCCATTACGGAACATTGTTGTATTGTACTATATTAATTTGGGAATACCGCTGACTCCGTTACGATGCCCGCAGCCAGAACTGACCTGCGTCTGGCCTGTCCAGCTGCACCTCCTGCCCCTTCTTTCTTTCTGGATTCTCCATGGGAACTTTGATCTGCGGAGGTTCTGGGGGCTCACCCCCCGCGGGCCGTGCAGGGTTCACCTGGTCCTGTTTCTCCATTGGCTTGTCCAGAACCACATTCTTGACTGTGGACAAAAAGGGGAGGGACAGTCACATATAGAGGGGGAATCATTTGCTAAAGGGGGCGGAGCTAGCAAACGTGGATTGGGGCCAGTCGCAACACTGAAAGCAGCACAAAAGCACCAAAGCAAAAGGCAGCCTTCTGTTTACTAAACCAGATATTTATTTATATCTACTTACAGGTTATATTGTAATTAAGCAGCAAGTGTCAGAACCAGTTATGATGAACAGACTAATGACTAGCTGACAAGTATTTCCAAAGCAGTGGCAAACAAACAGCTGGCCACACTGAAAGTTTGGGCTCAGATAGCAGCCACCTGCACAGTATGGCCACTAGATGGTAGCACCCTCCCAGCAAGGAGGACACAAGAGCAACCCGAACTACTCAGAGATCAAAGGGACATTTCATATACAGCCATGCTTTTTATCACATGCCAGCGCGTTCTGACAAATGCTAACGACCGCATCTGTCACAGCCACCCGATTCTGTGTTTGGCCAGCACTCATACAGCGTGCTACCCCTTCAGGATGGTGCAGTCCAGGCGGGCTGCCCCATAGCCCCAAACATTGTTATATAGGAGCCACACCCACCAGGCCAGCCAATCAGCACAGAGGGCTGTCACCATGCCAATTTTGGGGAGGGGCAAAGGCACACCTTTGTTTATGCAGAAGGAGGACTGTCAGACATTATCGGAAGCAGGATAAAAGTGGATGCCCCCCCCCAGCGCTGTCGACTCCCATCATGCCAGCACGCGATGTTTATAAAAGCTTAAGCGGCTGCCGGCTTTTGTTGCTCTAATTATCGTTTAATTCGAAACAACGTTTAATTAGGTTTGCGCTGACAGGTAACAGATTGCGGCTTGATTCTCACCCTGCTGTTTATTTATACGTTTGGGGGGGGTGCAGCTCCTCAGCTGGTTCCCATTACATGGAGCATGTGAATAATTACAGAAACGTGCACACGCTCACTCACTCTCTCTCTCTTACACACACACTCTAACACAGATATAGTGCCTATATTTCAATTCTTGGCCCTGGGCATAACCCAATATTACAACCTTAACCCCCACCCAGCCCCAGCCTTAAGTGAAAGACTGGTATTTTTGGCTTTTTGATTGCATGCACAGATTTCTATAAAATTGAGGTTTATATTGGGGGGGGACCTGAAAAATGTTACCACAAGCTAAGAAGTTACAGGTTTTATCACATTGTGGGGACACTTGGTCCCCAAAATGAGGTAAATACGCACACACTCGCATGGTGGTAAACAGCTTGTCAGGCCAGCCGTCAGAGCGAAGCTGCTAAATTGTCTTGAGCGCCCCCCCCCACCCCCGCACAGCACACAGAGACTCAAATTTATGCCCCTCTTCTACAGCGAGCGCTATACAGAGTCATTGCTCCCCTCCCCCGCCACCGTTTACCCTCCTCCTTGAGCCCCAGGATGAAACCGAGGGCCGCCAGAGCGACACCGCCGCCCCCCCCCCAATCTCTAACCTGTCTGCAGCAGCGGCAGCTCAGCCTGGCCCAGGTCAGGCTTGGCATCGCCCCCAGGCACGGGGGCTGGAGGGGGCGGCAGTCTGTGACTCTGCTCCATCGATACAGAGACCGTTGTGAAGGTGCTAATGAGGAGGATGCCCAGGCCGACCCAGAGCACCAGCTGCGGGGGGGGAGAGAGACACGTACTTGTTAGAAAACTGCAAATAGGAAAACGTTTCCAAAACGGGCAGGAGACATGGAAAACGATGGAGGGACACCAGAAAACAAGTATCTAGCTGCTCAGGACAAGTAAGGGGGGGCCCTGCGCCCCCCCCAGCTTTGCTTCTTGGAGCTACTGTGGGGGTGGGGGGGTGCACCTGGCATTTGAGCACGTTAATGTCTGCTCCACCCCCTCCCAGCTAACCCCCCTCCAAAATATGGCTTTCAGGGCGAGCCTCTTGGCAGCTATGGAACCCCCCTCACCACCACCACCTGCAGTTGGGACGTGACTTTAAGGAGTCTGCAGTTGTTTAACAGACAACCTTGACTGGGAGGGGTGGGGGCACTGATAAACAGGCTGAAGCATATAAAGGTTTTTATCTGCCCCTGGCTAGTGGGGGCCCAGGGCATATCCCACAGATATACAATACCCCAGAATCAGTCCCACCCCCACACACACCAAGACCACATTCATGGGCCAAAGTCAACAGGGAGGTGGGGTGACAGGCGACAGTCACATGATCACAGTCTCCTGCAGATCCGAGATCAACCAGCAGGGGGCTGGCGAGGGAAGGACGGGGTGCGGGGCCTCATGCTCGTCTGGGCCAAACAAGCCCCCCCACCGAGCCCCCTCCTTTTCTCCACCACACACCCCACCCTGCCAGACTCTGGTTCAACAGCACTACCCGTTTTGATCGCTGCCACTGGCCGACCGCTCGGGCTGGCACCAGCGCCGTGTAAATAGCCTCCCCATGGCCCGATTCCCAGCACCAGCCAATTCACCGTCCCCCCCACGCTGTAATTACATCCTGTCGAGGAGAACAGGTCACTCCCGCCTGGCGGGACGGGCATAGACAGCTTGTGAAAGCTGAGAGCATCAACGCCCCCCACGCCCTGCCCCCGAAACCTGGCTCCCCCCTGCTCACCAGTGAGCTCTATATCCCCAGGTTTGAGTGCGCCCTGTTGGCCACAAACAGTCACTACACTAGGGGGGCCCAAAGTTTTACCATTTACGGTAGTGAGCATAAAGCCCCCTCTTAACTAAGGACCCCCCGAAACAGGGGGGGTCCTTAGGGATCACTGAAACGCCTCACACCCCCCCCCCAAACACTAAACCGCAGCTCGACATTTTACTGGAGTTTTCTCAAAGGTCCAACAGAAAGCATAACCAGAAGGGGGGGGGGGGTGGTACCAGGGCACTGATGGTGTTCTTCTGGATTTTCTTGAAGATGAGGGCGGGGCAGATAAAGCAGATGAGGCTTCCCATGGTGGCTCCGGTCAGGCCCAGAATGGTCTCCACTGGGGGGTGGTCAACATACAGGGTCAGGGGTGTTTTGCAGACGGACACACATTCCTTGCAAGGGGCTCTGCTCCTCTTAAGAGGAGACACTATAGATTCCCCCCCACACACACACCAAGGGGATGTGAATTATTTAAAGAGAAGCAGGATTACAGGGCGACTTGCGGTATGACTGCTGGACACACAGCCCTCAGTCGCTGAACACTACAATGGACCGCACCACCAGCAGGGGGCGGTGGTGGCGCTAATGGCAACATGCGCATGCTGATTCGGTCACCGTGGGACTCACCATTGGGAATAAGAATGCCCCCCAGCATGGTGCCAAACACAATGGAGAGGGTGATCATTTTGAAACGCAGGGGTGGTATGTAGCCCCCGGCAGCGAAAGTGCCATCCTTTTGCTGGCGGAGGGGGAAAGAGAAAGAAGATCAGTAGGGGGGTTAAAAAAAAAAAAAAGAGAGAGAGAAAGAGAGAGATGGACAATATTTTGCCCAGAGCATGATCACAGACAACCAGAAAGGGAGGGGCCTCACGTAGGAGAACTCTGCGGAATTTGGATGTTGGCAAAGGAGCACATGTCCCAAACGTGGGACAGTCCCAGACTTGGACACCTCCTCCCCTATTCAGCTCTTTGCTTTAGTGCTGTGCTTAGGTGGAGGGGTGGCCTGACCAAGCTACATGGTAAGTGTGAAATCCCCTCACTGACCCTGTGATCTTACCTATATTGCCCCATGACAGGTTTTTATAAAATACTTTATACAGGGTTGGGCAGCTGAAAGTTTCTCAAAGTTTCTCTGCTAGAGGGATATTTTTATGATGATGTCGTCCGATGAGGTTCAGGAGCCCAACTGAGCGCAGTACGTCGGCACTGCCTCCGGGGGGCGCTAACCTGCTGCTCAAAGAGCATGGTGTTGATGGCCTGCCGGCAGGGTAGGATCATCATGGGGAAGCCGACAGCCACTGACATCATGAAGCCCACGCGGATCATCTCCGTCACCAGGTTGGAGGGGAAGTTCATGAGCACGTTGCCGGCGATGGTGTCAGTGAAGGTCACGTACCCAAAGAAGCCGACCTGGAGAGAGAGCGAGTCAGACGCTATCAATGGCATCTATCGGGGAGGAGGCACGGGGGAGGGGGCTATCCTGAGCCTTCTGTTCCATTCCCTAAACACCGCCCCCCCCCGCCACCTGACAGCCCTGACTGTGATGGACAACCACAGAATGTAATCCGCTCGCTGAGCATTTGCTTTGGGGGGGGGGGGGTTTAATAGGTTTGTGCTGAGTGGACAGATCACACACAAACAGGAGTGTCCTACATCAAGGACAAGGGAGGCCCAGCTCACAAACCAACATCTGTACACTTAAAAAAAATAAATAAAAATGCCCCCAGTCTCGATCTCGCAGACAGACTGACGCATGGCCCAGTTCCAGGAAGCTCCTACCCCTAACGGCGTTTACAAAGATCCAGGTTGGGTCAAGATTTGAACCCGAACCGCCCGGCATTTAAACACAGATGCGTCACCGATGAAATGAACCGGTTAAGAAAAAGCACTCTGCATAATTACTCACATCACTCACTGACACCTGCGCAGTGTGGGGGTGCAGCGCAGACCTGTGACTGACACGCGAGACAAACCTGCAGCTAGCGGCTCCCTCCACGTGCTAGAGGTCCCCCAGGCCAGCAGGTGGCATGACGCTTCGGGAAACCCCATCTAAAATGTCAGTCTCGAGTTCACCCGAGGCTTCAGGAGGGTACAAAATCTCCAGCCCAAACCAGAGACGCACACGCGGCGTTCTTCATTTTCAGACCTGGATTGAGACGCCGTGGGCTCTGTCAGAAGCTACAGGGCTAATTGATTCGCTCCTCCCTCAGCTCCCCACCTCCCAAAACACTCTTTAAAGAATCATCCCCAAAGCCTATAATTACACGCCGCGCCGCCTGACACCAGGCCCTGCGGCGGGGCGGGATTGGTTACGCCTGATGCTGTTATTATTACAACAATCCCTCATTGGCTGCTCCATCACCATCCTGGCTAATCACGGCTGGCGTTCCCGAGTGAGCGAGCGGCACGCGCCACCCGCTTGGCCTTACTTATTACCCTAACCCTTACTACCACAGCAACCATTATCGATCTCTTATCATTATTACTACTATCACTGCTATAATGATTGTTGGTATTGCCCAGACGGCAGCCCCCACTGCCTTAACAACTTAAGCAGGCCCAGTGAAAACAGCCATTTCACCTCCCGCAAACAATCGCAGACAATTCAACTACAACAGCCTCTCGGAGCCCGACCGGAGAACCGCGCAGGCTTCCAGGGGGTGCTGTATCACGCATGGCTCGGCTACGTCTACCCATACTCACTGTGATGTAGAAGGTGGTGACCACGTTGAGGGAGTAGGTGAAGATGGTGCTCATCCGCTTGACCGAGGGCTCATCCAGGCTGTCGTACGTGGGAAGAACCTGTCTGCAGAGAGGGACAGCACACCCTGTGTGTGTGTGTGCATGCATGTGTGGCTCAGAGAGAGAGAGAGAGAGACACACACACACACGCTCGCTCTCACACTGTAGACAATAGTGAGATTCACAGCATAGACTGTCCCTGACTTACGACAGACCGGTTGTATGTCGACACGGACGCACATCAGAATGTGAAAATGGCACTGATTTGTAGGTGTGATGCTGAGATGGTCACACCACCACACAATACAGTAGTTTACCACTGCAACTATTGTACGGCAGAGCTGTAGAGCTGCCCAAAAGTAATTTTTTACATATATTTACTTTATAAAAAAAAAAACTCGTATGTGCAAGTTGTCGTGTCAGGGACAGTCATCTGTAAAAGCATAATAATATGGAAAGAGTCAGACCTAGACATGAGAGGAGATAAAAGCAAAGAAATAAGATATAGGTACTCAAACTGCTGTGGACACCGGTAAACACACGAAACAGACTCACAGACCTCGAGAGCGACATCCAGGTTTCCAAAAGACGTCAGGCTGGAGGCCATGCCCCTTGGGTCATGTGACGCCCCTGGTGCGGGACACGGAAGCACACAGCCGGGGTGCGCATGGCTCAACACGCTGAGAGAGGGGTTGATATGAGAATGGGAATAGAGCGACGTGGGCGGGGGAGGCAGTTAAGAGTGGGTTATTTTTCTGGAATCAAAGAGCGATGGAACGATGGGGCTGTCGCCACAGCAACCCGTGAGAGCGCAAGCTGCAAGCCGGGGAATTTACCATCCACTGTCTGTCCGAGCTGAGTCGCTGATCACATTTTAAAACCTTATGAAGTTTCTTGGCAGTCAGTTTTTGCTGAGTCTCCCCTCTGAGGGAAACCTAAAATAGCCCCTCTTATTTTTATAGGCCTTTACAGGACTCCTTAAACACCCTCAGTCAATTGGAGGGCCACTCGATCCCGCACACCACGCGAAAACGGCTCTGAGGGGACGCTTGTGGACAGGTGAGCTATTGGCAGGGGTCAGCCCCACGGGCCCCATGCCCCACCAGCCACTAGTGACCAAGGCTCGGGGGGGCAAGGGTTATTGATTGGCTGTGTGTTTCACGCGTCATCGTGCCACACAATTTCACGGTTCAGGGAGCGACCACATCGCAGCATTCCGCTGAAATATGGAGCTGCTTAACTACTCTGGGGACTTTCACCGTTTTCAGTCCTGCGTAGGAGCCTGTCTTGCATCTGACTACTGAGAATATGCAGTAGTCACACATAACTGGAATAATAACTGCACAATCCAGCTAATTAGCCAGCTCAACTCTCTTAGCCATCTACGTGCCGCAGACCTCAAGGAGCATCCATGGTACAGTGGTGTGGTTTATAAACCAGCCAGACGTCTCTTGGGGGACAAGAACAATTAAAAATAATAATGGAAACAAATCAACAATAACCAAGAGTGGCATCAACCCATCCCCTCACCAGACACCCAAAAGACAATGAACAGGAAACTGGACAGGACAGAGTGGGAGAGGGCAGGGCCGGCAGGGCGGGACAGGACAGGACGGGACAGGGAGCGACAGGGCAGGGAGGGACGGGACAGAAAAGGGAGGGGCAGGGAGAGAAGGGACAGAAAAGGGAGGGACAGGGAGAGACGGGACAAGTAGGGGTAGGGAGAGATGGGACAGGGAGGGGCGGAGCGGGCTGGGATTAGCCAGCACAGGGGGACAGGGTGGGGCGGGATATGGAGGGAAGACAGATGCAGAAGGGAAAAGGGGGAACAAGGCTGAGATTACCCCCACCCATAGCCCTTTCTGCCCCCCATAACAGTGTTTCTCAAACCAGACAAAAATGTGGACTGTCTGGGGCTCCCCAAGGACAGGGTTGAGAATCACTACCCTAACGATGCACTGTATCACCCCCAGCCAGCCTACTCATGGAACTGAGCCAGTGGGGGGGGGGGGGGGGGGGGGGGGGGGGGGG